>OU744294.1:10000000-10600000 GCA_916610205.1 Griposia aprilina | reverse complement strand
AGGTACCGGCGTGGCGGCATGGCATTTCTGCGCGCCGTGCCGCACAAACGAGCCTCTTCATATCTAACGATAATGTGGGCTGTAAAACCACGTGGAGAAATACCGTGCAGTTCTGACATAGGGAAAAGTTTTAAGAATGTATGAATGAAGTTGTTTGAATGTATGTTTATCAAAAATTGTGTTTTGAATTGATATCTTGTCAGTGTTTTTTATGACTCATTTCTTATGTTATCATTAATTGTGACTTTTTCATTTCCCTTTCAAAGATTATAATCCGTATTGTAGTATATCGTTATTTTGTCGAACATTTTGCTGATGTAGCAGTGTGGTGCACCACTAAAATTCTTACTAATATTATAAATGCGAAAGTAACCCTGTCTGTCTGTCGGTCTGTCGCGCTTTCACGCCAATACTAAAAACCGATTTAAATAAAAATTGGTACACAGATAGTCTAGAGCCTGAGAAAGGACATAGGCTAATTTTTAATGCGCAAGAAAGGGTTTTAAGGGGTTGAAAGGGGGGATGTAAAGTTGTATGGAAGTATCGTCATTTTTAGAACTAGAAGCTTGAAACTTATTTTTTAGGCTGTTGATTCGATATAAATAAATATGACATTCAAAGTTTTTAAAAGTTTTACCCTCAAGGGTGTATAATAACAATAAGGAATAGGGGATGAAACTTTGTATGGAAATAAGTAAGGTTTATGTGAATGTTTTATAAGTTTGGGACAAGAGACAAAATATTAGAGCTATTCTGATGTAACATTTACGGTTCATTACAAAATGTGAAACAATTAGCGTGAATGATTAAAAATGCTACCCAAAGATACTATTCCACGCGGACGAAGTCGCGGGCACAGCTAGTTGTTTATATTTGTGGAGTCCCAAGGGATTGCCAAATAGGTAATATAAGAAAAGTTTTTATAAGAATTCATTCATCATAGGAAATGAAAACGGAAGTACTTACTTAGGTTCCTAAGTAAGTTCAATTGTGGCTGTAACCTGTGGCCTTTTCGTAACCTTAGTGTAAAATATACCTGTCCCGACATTTTGTTCACAACTGCTCCAATTACCTCATGATCAATGTAAAAAGAATTTGTACTTAGGAACTTACGCGAATTTCATTTCTTACTGCTGTTTCGTAAAAGAAATATAAATAAGATTTGTATAAATTCAATTGTACTACGGCTACATTATCGCAATAACGCGAACTATACTTCGCATGCGCTTTCTCGCACACCGCTCAGCGTCTCGCTGTACAACAGAGAGCGCGCGAAGTGTAGTTCGCGTTGTCACGACAATATATCCGTAGCAATATATCCGTAGCTATACTTCTTGAATTCTAACGTCAGTACATAAATAATTACTTGTTCTCAGAAATAATTAAATTATTAACTACACGACTATAAAGTTAAAAAGCCTTGAGCAAGTAGGTAGGTACCTACTTGAAGGTACTGACAAATTCAGTATGGGTTTAGTAACTAGCTATTGAATAATCTGAATAAGTTATTAAATGAAACTTAATTAACTCCATTGGCTTGCTCTTGAAATATTGAGAATTAGGTGTCAAAACAATTTTACCTGTATCAGTCAGTTGAACGGTGAACCCACGCATAAAATAAATTTCCAATATTGAAGTGGGTTTTCCTTCGGGCTTTTACACGTAATGCGACGGTATTATTTCGAAGAATGGACAATTAACTTAATTATGAACAATTAAACCGTGTCTTACTGGGTCATACAGAGTTATTCTTCTAAGCTAACACTTTCACAATCATTTAGAGAATCTATTCCGGAAGGTTTATGTATATAATATATTAAAATTCATAATGATAAATAAATACTAGTGGTTTGCCCAGTCTTAAGAACCATGCGAAGCAGGTGTGGGTCACTAGTATTAATAAGCCAGAGTAGGCATCTAAGTAGTTAAAACTTCTAGGATATGTTCTATTTTTACAAGATATCTAGAAAGCCCAGCTATTTCATGTAAGGGTTAGGGTGTTGGTTTCGACATTCAATTAGAATTGTGCAAATACATTTTTTATTGGGACCTTGCTGCAACAACATTTCTTTAGAAACAACAAGTTTGAAGGGGGTGTCCCCTTCACACACGTATTTTGCTTAGAAAAACAAATAAGTAGTAGAGAAACAAAAAATAGTATATTCAGTCTTACCGGTCGATCTCATCGAAATTGCGCTTAGGAAGGCCATCTCCGTAATATCCGCTGAACTCGATAGGTGCGAGTGGCCACGGCTCGCGCTTGCCGCCGTACGGACTGCGAACAAACTCATGTGAGATTCATACAGCTTAGTTATGGTTAGGTCATTATGTGCTCGAACATATGACCGAGTCATATGTCAGAGCACATAATAACCTAACAGAGTAAAGTCATCTAAATGCGTCATGTTGGTACTTAAAATTGAAGCGAAGTTGGAACTTTTGAAGGATTGTGTTGCTTCCATAGACGGAAGTTTTAGTTTCCCGGTGTTTGTTATAAAACATTATAATTATTCTTTTAGTCTACATGTATGTCTACCTGTGCTGTATTTAATTTTATTATTAGACTCAGCCCAAGGCATCTTTCATCCTACAACACAACTACAACAATCCTTTATTTATGGTATTAACCAGTTTTTAAATTAGGGTTTTCTTTGTCTGATGAGGACCATGTTCAGATAATACAAATCTATTTGTATAACTAACGTACCTACTCTAATACGTACTTTATTTTTGCAATAACTTAATGTGTCCTAATGTAGATAATGAAGTTCTTATTCAGTGTGCACCCCATATAAAAGTATTCATGCATCTCGACGGGGTGTCGCTTGCCTACGCAGAAAACTCTATCTATATATATCTAAGGAATAATCACGTAATTGGGTATAGAATCAGATAATATTTTATGTTCGATACCTATGTCACGCATCTCTTATGTAATTACATTTTCATGATGGTAGCGTAAGATAACTGATATGCGGAGAAAGCTAATTTAATGATAATTAAGTTTAAATGCTATTTTCAGCGTTTTTGTACAATGTGGGTGTATGATCTCGTGGCTTTCGAGAATATCTTATATATCTTTATCTATAGGAACATGTTTCTTTACGAAACATTTTTCTATAGATAACTGGTTTAAAATTTAAGTTCCTTTCTACTTGGCTTTGAGGCACTTATAAAGTGTTGTTACTAAGAAGTCAATTATTTATCTACTGACTCTTCTAAGTTGAGGAAATGGTAAAGGGTGTATACTAAACCTGGCGAAGTCAAATCGTCTGGAGATGAGGTAGGGCACATATCCGGAGTGGCGGATTTCGCGAACTTCTCTGATTAAGTTGCCGCCGAGAGTGTCCAGGGTTCGGGTCTTGTGACCTATGCGTAGGTTATCCAGGGATAAATAAACGAGGAGACAAGATTAGACAGAAGAAATATTACATGGAATGTATTAGCTGATAGTCTTACCTGATTGAAGACTTAATGTGTACGTGATAGGACGAAATGGTCACAATGATTTTAAATTATATTTAAAGATGTTCAGTGAAATATTGAGATGAGAATGTTATGGGAATGAGTCAAGTTAGGTGAGTAAGTAACTGGTGGTCTGATAGTGGCGCCATTGACCGAGAAGTTATGTGGACATCTGTTGTCATGGTATGGGCATGTGATGCGATAGAATGAGGGACAGGTTGTTAGAATATAGTTTTGAACATGAAGGCTATTTAGAGAAGAGGAATACCAAAGAAACGATAGATGGATTGTATGACACATGATAGAGGCAGAAACAATAATTACCATAATAATATTGCGCATGTAGAGATTGATGGAAGAAAAAGATACCAAATAAAATGGGATACTTAATATAGTAGATGATGTAGAATTCAGGAATATCAAAACACATTTTCCTAGGTTGCACAGTATTTATTTAAAAACATCAACACCGAATGATAAACAATGACAAAATTTCAATAAATAAAATTTTCTTAGGGATATCACAATTTTATACGTTGTATGAGAAAAATATTTTCGAGGGTAGAATGACTAGGATAGGGTTGAATGACTATTTAAACGAAGTTGGAGCCTCCAATGGTATCCAGTTCACGAACGAAGTTTCCGCCGCCGATGGAGTCGAGGTTACGGACGAAATTGCCTCCGCCCAGAGAGTCTAAATTCCTCTTGACGAGGTTTGGTCCGCCGAGCTGGTCGAGGTTCTTCTTAACAAAGTTGCTACCTCCGATGGAGTCCAAGTTCCTCACAAAATTCCCGCCACCAATAGAGTCCAAGTTCCTCACAAAATTCCCGCCACCAATAGAGTCCAAGTTACGAACAAAGTTACCGCCGCCGAGGGAATCGACAAATCTGGAGTAAAGTTTTTTGTCTCCCTCAACATTTCTGCCCACGAGGGTGGAGCCCCCGATTCCATTCAAGTTTCCATTGAAAGCTCGGCCGGCGAGAGTGGAGCCTCCAAGTCCGTGAGTGTTTCTGCCTTGGCCACCATAATGTAACTCTCTACCTACCATAGAGCTGCCTCCTAAGTTTCCGAGGTTTCTGCCCAATAAAGAGCTTCCACCGAGGCCGTTAGTGTTCCTACCGAGTAAGGAATTGCCACCGAGTCCATTCAAGTTGCGATCTTCATAACGTAAGAGGAATCGTAGAAATTCTTCAAGCTCTTCTGTTTGTTTATAATCTGTAACAATTTCAAGCAATCTTAACTTTATGCGAATGCGTATTAAGAAAGATGAACATTTATGTGCATTAACATAAATTAGTACTTACCGCATATTGTGCAGAAACATGTATGCACCGTGTACAAAAGCTTCGTGATTCAATCTTGTGCAAGGACTTACTTTGTGATTGGTGCAATATTCCATCACCTGAATGGTATTGGTGCACAAAAAGGTTTATTTACAAACTAAGTGCAGTTTTTGAAGTTCATTACAAGATAATCGTGGGTGTATTATTTAAACGGATGTGCAAAGATTTTTAGGTGCAGGTTTGTGAAACGTCTTTTGATCAGGGAGTCAATCCTTTGCTATCAAATGAGACGTTGGACGCAACTGAACATAAATAACTAACTGTGCTGGACGTTCACGAAGTGTTGTTTGTGATTGGTGCACAATTACTGTGAGAAATTCTTACTATATGAGTGCGCTCGTGCACAATCAACACAATGGATTATTTCTATTTTGACTCAACCCGGTCTGACATTATTTGAAAATCACAATTATAATTTCGCAATACGTAACTACGTAATAGATATTAATCCAATATTGATTGTGTTCCTTACAGTCCCGGTTGGTTATGTTAGCTCTATTATGTGCCAGGTAAAGTATCCGTGTTAGCATTCTGTGTGCGTACAAATTGAATATTGAATAACATTGTAGAATTTAGTTATGTTTGCAGAAACATGTGCGTGTAACTTGGCACTTACCGGCGGGATCGTATATGCGTTCCGCGGAGTTGCGGTCACTGCCGGTAACGTCTTGCTCCTGGTGGGAAAACCAATTTTGTTATTATTTTATGAATTAGTAAACAATCGACGAGCGTGAGAGTAAATTAAAATAATCTGTAAAAGCCAGTTAGAGAAAATTCAGGTACGTTTCGTTCAGCAGTTAGATAAATGCTGGGGGGTTTGTTGTGCCAATTCTTTTTCCCAGCTAAAGTACCTACTAGGAAGTGGTGAAGGGCGGACATTTTGGGGCACTGTCTTATGTAATTATGACGTTAAAAAAGTGCTGATTCCCAGCCTAGTTTGAATAAATGACTTTTGATTTTGAAATGTTTTTATTGGTCATTTAGAAACAGTTTGAAGCAATCCACTATGAGAGTACGCAATCATCAAATTGTAACGTTGAAACTGCTAAGTTAGGCAAGTGGGTTAGTGATTCTAATAAACAGAGAGTCGCAGAGCTGCCGTCTTAATGATCAAGATGCAGTTTGACTTAATGTAAAATCACAAACTGCACAGCTGGGTAACCTAGAGATCGCAGCGGTTGGTTAGAGTAAACAGCATCCATGTGTTTATTTATTCTACCTGACTCTCGTATACAGACTTGGCCAATATATACACTTGTTAACGTAATTTAGGGGACCATGTTTAATAGTTTCAGTTCTATTATTATTGGGGGACTTCGCTAGAAGAGTTTGTTTGGTATAAATTACAATTCAAAGAGCTATTTCAATCGCTGGCACTGCAATATTCATTAACCCACCTACGGGTGTTTGAAACCAAATCAAATCAAAACAATATTACTTATGTAAGGTTAGTATGTCTAATTACTATTTACAAATCTCATGCTTGATAATAATGAGTCGGTAGAAATAAAAATAACTTCCCCGTCACCCGTACCGTCCCGACCCGTCATGTTGTAAGCTATATCATAGCATAGCTATATATATATGTATGTATCTATGTATTAATATTTATTATTTTTCATGTTATCTATCCCTTATGTTGCACCTGCCATGTTTTGTCTCTGCATCACCCTAAGGTTGACTGGTAGAAAATGCCTCAGGCATTAAGTCCGCCTTTGTACAGTATTTTTTTTTACTTGTGCATAAAGTTTTAATAAATAAATAAACTGTGTAGGTACTTCTACCGACTCTCCTTGCCTTAATGGGCACCGTCACCTAAGCTAGAAAAAGTATTTCTGTTCGCTATCGACTCCCTATCGCTACTAACCATTAACTCCTTTACTGAGAAAATGGAATTAGACCGGCTCCCTCGCTTGTCAATTTTAATTTTCTAATTTATATTTTTATAGTATCGACTACAGACCGATTAGTATCTAATTGGAGGCTTACGAGTAAGTTGTTATTATATTTTCTCGTTACGAGCCAGCCAATCAGAATTTGTTCTGTAAATTAATATTCCACCAGTGCTGTATTTATGGGATATACAGCGTGGGGCGACGAAATGAAAAACTGTTGTCGAAATTCGTTCAATTTTAACAATTCAGCGAAATTTTGAGTAATCTTTTATAAAATTGTGTCATTTATACGGGTCGCTGGTCTGTGTAACTGCCTTTTAAGTACTGGCTTTTAGTGCATAATTGAGGGCTCAGATATTGGTTTCTATCATCTAGGTATATACTTTTACTTTTAAATTAATATTTGAATTATTTTTGTCGTTTTATTACGGACGCTTTTAACTTTCTGCATCGTTCTCACATGCATAATTTCAACATGAATGATGTAATCAATATTTTGTAACCATATTTTGTTTTAAATTAGTGTCCATGGAGTTTCTTGCCCGTTCATCTTCATAGGTACCTACTGCGCTTTGGAATGGGCAACTAGCTTCATCTTTCTGACTCTCCGACCCCTTGAGAATTCAAAAGTGCCTGTAATTGGTTTATTTGAAATATGCTTTGAGTTTGAGTTTGACTTCTAAAATTCTGGAATACGTCCTAGATATTGGCGTTTAATATGATTTAATAATTTTAAGTTTTTAACTCGTCGACGTAAAGCGTGTTTCATGTTTCAGAGTTACTAATTGTTTCTGATACAAATAGCCACTGTATCATTAAAAGTTGTACTACCTACTAGTCGTGTTAATATAATTTTGCAGAGAACCCTTAACGTTACATACTATGTTTTATCGAGCAAAATGAGGGCTGAAGATGGTGTTACCCTAATTAGCGAATAATCATAATAATGAAACAAAAGCTGAGACGCTCAGTAGTAACGATTGTAGGAGTTAAAAGTAAAAGGGTAAATTCTTTACATTATCTGTAACACAAAACAAACGGGAACTCTATAAACCGCGTCAATTAAAATATAAGGAATACAACAATACTTTTATAATTTGGACGTCTTTGTTTTCACAAAGTGCTAAACTGGAAAATATATAAGGTACTAGGTACACGGTCGGTTGAAAGCAGTGTCCTGCAAACCGGGGAGTATATTTTTATATCATTTATTGGTACACCACAGACTATTCTTTATCTCTTTTATGTGATTTTATTCCGCAGAGATATTGTTTGGAAGCGATCGCCAATTGCGATAAGATTCCACTTTATAATATCTTTTCGACTTGAATTAGTTTGTAACATTTCAATTATTCAATTGGAAGTACCTAATTCATACTACTGATAAAGTTTAGATGAGATGCATAGCGTATTCTGACTGGAAGTATTGCCTATAGTTACATAACACCATTTTGTTTCGGCAAGGTGCGTCGCCGTCGGCTTTTGTTTTAATAGGCCAACTGCTTCACTTTTAAACCCTAGCCTTTGTTCAGCTATGCTGATGACGAGGTTTCCTTACCTGATGAGGATCAGCACTGCAGCAGACTAGCAGCGCGGCGACGGCCACAGCCAGCGTTCCGCCGGCAATTCGCATCATTGCACAGAGCTGGACACACAAATTGTTTATTAACACTTACACTCATACATACACAATGAAACGCTTTTTTCCCATAGAACCCATGGGGATAAGACGTGATTTTCTGCCTACCCAGGCAAAAATTATAGAACGCCACCTGCCACCTGCTACGATCCTTTAACACTTTGACCAAAGAACTATGCAACACTGTGTGAAAGATGAAATGGCTAGAAAGAGGGAGACTACTGAGTTGAAGGGTAATAGAGATCTATGGAGGAAAAGGAAGTGCTGGTTGACCATTAATAAATTGGTTTACGGGCTATTTATTAGGTACATTAAATGCACCACGATTGTTTTACTATTATGCTTATGTATGTCTGCTTCGCGGACGGTTAGCGTTTTCAATAATTATAATGATGAAAATTAATTATTGAGAACTTGGAATTTGATTTTGGAATTTGTGTTGTTTGTTATACTGTTAAATATGATTACTATGTTGTTAACTTATGAGGTAAAATTATATGTAATAATTACTGTGTTTCTTTTTGTACAGTAATTTTATACACATAACATAACACACATAACATCACGCCTGTATTCCCCGAAGGGTTAGGAAGAGGTGTACCTATAGTACACCCACATTTCGTCAGTTATGTTTAAGTCCCATGGAATAGGGGGCGAGCCTATTGCCATCAACCGGGCACAAATCCAGACTCCGGGCTGCTACTGAGAAATTCCAGATGGAAAAACCCACTTTGCCCGACCCGGGAATCGAACCCGAGACCTCATGCTCAGCAGTAGCGCTTGCGACCACTAGACCAACGAGGCAGTAATTTTATTCTCAGAACTATTCATAGTAAGTATAATAATACCAGCTTAATAATATTGTTTCACTGCAGGGCAAAGGCTTCTTTTATAGAGAAGGCACGAGCATTGATCACCACGTTTGCTCAATACGGGTTGGCGATTTCAGACTTATACTAACCATAATCCTCACGATGTAGTAACATAAAAAGATGACTAACATAAGTTACTCCCTACTGCTAAAAGCGTGAAACGTTATATGAACACCTAAGTACCGAACCTAAATATTATACGAAACTTATGACATTTGACTGCAAGGATGCAAGTTTATGTTAGCTGCTGAAATAGTATACATACATAAGTCAAGAAATAATAATGTGGATACTAAGATAGGATTGTCACGACCGCGAGACGGTTATGACTAGATAATAATATTTGCTCTGACGTCACATTATGAAATGCATTAATATAAAATTGCATTCCTTTATGATTTACTATTATTGGTATCTACGTAGCAAAACGGCACGCTTTGAATCCATTACGTTTCATTAGATTAAACTCACGCAGTTCATTCTCGAATTATTTTTATACAGATTTTCTTTTATTTTCCATCTACGTATTATAATTGAGGTGAGAGCTTATTTTAAATTAAGTCGGTACTTAATTAAAGCAGGAAAAGGTAGTGAATAATATTAAAATATATTCAATGAATTATACATTTATTTTCGCTTTCTTGGGATGTATTTGAATACTATTATTTTGGTTATAAGAAAAAGCACAAAGGTACCAGTTATCAAGTGTGAAAGAAAGTGTTGTCTCTACATCGTAATTAAAAAGACATCAACGCACTGGAAGACTTGACAGTTGTTTATCGAGATAACTCGGTGTTTATAAAAATAAACTATTTACTATAAGAGATTAGGGTCTTTGACAGCAAAATATGGAAAAGATGTCACGTATAATAACTAGTGTTTAATGGTCGATGTATGGAAAATATACGAGTACAATAAAAATAAAGGTTTTATTACCCACTCCCTTTAACAGAGAGGAGGTCTGTGTCCCAGCAGCAGCAACGTTAAAGACTGATTATGTTATGTTATTGCCCGATAGATAATGTATCTTCATGTTATGACAAATAGAGGTCATGATAAGAGTAAGAATCAATCATGCTGTCTTTCATTTAATTCCTCTTGGGTTTTGATCGAGTTTCCTTAGAATTGGGTTGTGGAAAAATGTTACACGTGCAAGCAATCAATCCGTCGATTGGGTTGAACCAATGTTTATTCTAAATATAGAATAATATACGAATCAAAGCATTCACTTACAAATAGATGTCACGATGATTTATTTTTATACACGAAAGTGTCTTATTAAGGTAAAAAATTGTGAAAATGTCTTGTCTTGGTACTCTTTTTTAATTTGTCCACTAAAAAGGGTCACTGTAAGCTTTTGACATGAAGGAACAAAGTGGAATATTATAGAGACAAGGCTTCCGACACACAATGACATTAATTAATATGGCTTTAGAAACCCTTTTACTTTTAATGGCTTTTCGTTAAGGCTCGGTCGATCGTGGTCAATGTCTCCGAGATGAGTGACAGTAAAGACTTATCTTGTAGGTAAACCTCGGTAATCAGATGGGGAATACTAAATAGCATAAAACTGTTAATAATTCTAAATTTTAGAACGTAACATAGAGCTATAGAGCAATGAAATGGAAAAAAGTTATGATCGGTCACTTGATTCGACACGATAACTTTAAACTACCATCATAAAAAGTATTACTACATTATTAAATCTGTAATGTTTATGGCGTACATTATAAAGAGTACTCTATCTATATGAGTATAACTACATTCATTACTTATAAAGAGATCTGAAGAAGCTAGCTTTAGGTAGAAAAACATGGAAATTCCACACCATGGAGTGCTCAGTATTACTTCAAGTATCAATGGTGTACTGCGCTGGTATTCTGTAACTTTGCAAGAAGAGTAACTACTCAGGGCAGAGTTGAGTAAAACGAAAGATAACACCACTTTGACAAGCTACTTACTAGTGTTAAATAAGCTTTTAGCAGAACTAGCTGTGAAGTGGAAAATTATGATACCTATTGAGAATTTTAAAAGTAGTTATTGGATGGTACGAGATAAACGGAAAGGCTTATTGTTTATTTCTCTATAGAGTATTCTACTCTATTCTTCGAATTTATCTATTCATATTTTTTTGATTACTTGTAAGTTTTATTTGATGTTTTTATGAAATAAGTAAATATTTAATTGTAAAAATGTTTACGATTATTGGCCGATGTTGAGTGGCAGACAATGCATTTTGACATTAAGTCCATCTTTTGTATCTACATAGAGTAGGTATAAATAAATAATGAAGGCTTTTAATCAATACATATTTTTTTTTACGTTTTTCTAACAATAAAGTCTTTATGTAGAGCATTTTAATTACTTTTC
Organism: Griposia aprilina; assembly: GCA_916610205.1. Taxonomy (NCBI): domain Eukaryota; kingdom Metazoa; phylum Arthropoda; class Insecta; order Lepidoptera; family Noctuidae; genus Griposia; species Griposia aprilina. The sequence continues at coordinate 10,588,415 of OU744294.1, read as the reverse complement.
TAGGATAAAACACGAGTCGACACATAAAAAGAGATAGATGCAGTGACCATTATGAATAAAAATAAAATGGAACTATAACCATTAAGCACCGGATGTGAGGTCCATATTGAACCGGAAGTTAAGTGAAGCGACGTAGAAAGATTCAGTGAAATAAACTCGTAAATATGGAATTGACTTGTTGGTAAGAAAATGCAGTTTATTGAATAACTTATGGAAAGTATCTTTGGGTTATGTTTTAATATACTTTCTAAGGCTTTAGGTTACGTTTTAAGTTTATAAGTTATACCTTACTTACTTTACTACGTACGTACTACGTTACTTTATAACTTTTTTCACGAATAGAAACTTTATCATGGCAAAAATCATGGACTACATTTATTATGTTAGCTGCAAAATTCGATACTCATAAATATATTAATTCGTATCAAGACTTTATAGTTAACTTTAATGTTTTTAAATAAAATTTAAAGTTCATTCAAGTTCAACAAAAATAGATGAAACATCATTACTGGAAGAATATACTGCGAAAGTTGAATAATAATAAATATTTAAAAAATGAAATAAAATTATATGTTGTCGTACCAACCTGTGTTCGTGTGGTAGAGGTGAGGAGAGCTCGTAGTTGTCGGTGGTTGCGTTGCGTTGTGCCGCTGAAGGCTCGCCGGCGCCTTATATATCCGGTGCGTGAGCTAGGGCGGACCGGGATGGGCGGGCGGGCGGCGTTGCCTCCTGCAATAACTGTCCACCTTTTTCCACAAATTACTCTAAAGTCCGAATATGCATTTCAAAGTCACGCCTTTGAAGGCTTACTTTAGTTTTAATTGTAAAAAATTGGGTTGTGTTGGTTTATTTAATGGGTTTTAGATAAACTTGTAACTACATTTCCCTTTGATGACGTTTGAATTTTTCTTGACTATTTTGTTAACTATAATTTAGCGTTCGGGTTTTACGCTCAATTTGAATCATAAGTAGGTAAATTTTATTGATACTGACTCGTTTACATCGTAATATGAATTTACGGTTAGGTAATAGTCTAATTTTGGAATAAATACTTGAAACCATCAATACCTTTCAGGATGGTTGTATTCGACGTTAATTTTGACTGATCGTTCAATTCGACTTCTTAGTTTTTACTAAAGAAGTTACGAGTAATCAGAATCACTTAGGTATATGGACTTACCTCGTACAAACATTACGTAGAAATACTGAAAACTTTTTATGTGCTTATTAGATATTAGATTCTCACAAGGGAAAACTTCTATATTAGGTAGTGAATAGGTTAACATTTTGAAGAATTCAATACATATGTTGGTTAAATCGCAAGGGAACCTATATTTCGGTACAGTTTTGAAAGAAAATGTTGTTTGTTTCGTATTCTGTGCATATTATGTTGTTATGAATGCAATATGGGATTATTTATTTATACTTCACACTAGCTGCTGCCCGCGGCTTCGCCCGCGTGGATGTCGGATATTATCCAACGGGAACGTACTACCGAGACAAAAAGTAGCCTATGTCACTTCATATAACAACAGCTATCTGCCAGTGAAAGTCCCGTCAAAATCGGTTCAGCCGTTTCAGAGATTATCCGGAACAAACAGACAGTCAGACAAAAGTGTTAAAAATTGGTATTTTGTTTTATGTACCGTTTATTCTTTAATATGCATTCAAATTCAAATTTAAAATCCTTCACTTGTGGATACCTACGTCATAAGAGAAATACGTGTGCAAATTTTAAGTTTCTAGCCCTAGGGTTTAGCCTGTGTTTATCTAGAACTTTCATCCCCTATTTTATCTTCTCAGGGGTTTCATTTTGGAAAACGCTGAAATACATGATTCATTATTTTTGCCGTGCTCAATTCATACGAAATTTCATGCAAATACGTCGAAGGAATAAAAAGTTTCATACAAACTTTTATCCCCTACTTCACCCCCCTGGGGGTTGAATTTTGAAAAATCCTTTCTTAGTGGATGCCTACGTCATAAGAGGAATACGTGTGCGAAATTTTAAGTTTCTAGCCATAAAGGTTTGGCCTGTGTGTTGATACATCAGTCAATCACTTTTGCCTTTTATATATTTAGATAAGGCGGACTTATGCTGACACCGAAGCATCCTCTGCCTCTGCCTCTGCTCTCAAACTCAATATCAAAAATCAAGATTATCCGACTGCATCGTTGATCTAGTGGTCTGCTGAGTAGGGGGTTTTGAGATTGATTCCCAGGTCAGTCAAAGTTTTATTGGAGTATCAAATCAATATATTTACATGGGAACATACCCATTATTTCCTTTTTCTTTGTTTTTGTTGTTTAATTAAGTGACTAACTAACCAAGTTTAGGTCGAAAACAATTTTGTTTATTATAGAAATATAATTGTAATACAAATAGTAGTATTTATCATGTATTACTCATTTCGGGGTTATTCCAATTTCCAGTTTCATAATTAATTGACCTGTTTCCGGATCATTGCTTATCCTTATTTTAATATAGTTAATTGGCCGCAGGAACATAATGTAAATAAACACAGAAGTGAAGAACATGATACTTACACGTGAAGTTATTTTAGGTCTTCAATAAAAAAAAAGTGTTTATTCACAGTTTTTTTTTGACAAATCTTTTCACACACATAATATTATAAAAAGGGAAATTATATGTGCGGCAACAAAAGTTTTCTTTAGCACCTGCAACCTATCGTCTTTTTTTATATGTAGGCAACGAGTTAATAGAACAGCTTCAATTATATTAATTCATCATCTTTACTATTCCAACAGAATATCAAAAAACCAGCGTCATTTTACGAACGTAAATTAGTATGAGTCAGAGCTACCGATAAATATATTTAGTTCTGAATTGATAACTCCGTGACTAATGTTGTAAGTGAGCTACTAAGCGAGCTCAGTACTTAGGGCACCCCGACTCGGACAGGTTAGGTTAGAAGGGAATGGCGGGGTCTTTTAGACCCCGCCATCCCCTTCGTGGTTATTTGTTTTTAAACCACCCAGAAGTATAAGCCCCGCTAAGCGGGGCTCCGTCGACTACGCTTGTCATTATTCATAATGCGCGGGCATTATGAATAATGCCCCTATTTATTACTTGGTCCATAACGTTGCTTAAGAATTATCACCATGCTGCGTCATATTAACAGTAGCTCGTTTTACAATATATGGTCGCTTGAAAACCATTTATTAGACGCTAAAAGTTCGTCGCTGACCTATTAATTCATTAGACAACGAAATATATTTGCAGACGAGAATGAAATTTTAAGGAAAGCTGCCTTAATTAGCACCCTTATAAAAACAACGCAAAACAAACCGTTCAAGCTGGTAAAAATATTTGATGCAAAATTATCCAGGTAGAAATACCAGAATACAAATTGCAATTGGCACGCTCTTTTTATGTCGCTATAAGTGAATCCCAATATAATTGCCTGCCTGTTTTTTAAGGCGTTTTTGGATGAACAGCCTGTCCTTGTGTCTACAGAATAACCTAGTATCTATCAAGTTTACTTTAGTCTCGGGTTTTATAGTTTATCTTTCCAGAAGGCAGGAAGCTCCTATATCAATTACTGAACTATGTAGTTTGTTCGTGCTAGTACCCACGATAGTTAAGTGGCGCGTCAACTAAGAGTACTTTCAATTAGATCCATTTATGAGGTAGGTTCTTAATGTCATAGGCATCAGCTATCAAATTTTTCTGTTCAAGTTGTCTTGAGGAAGTTTGTAATCGTTCTTTTATTGGCCTGTCACTTCCCATTGCAAAGAAAAGGACTCACATCTTCCAGAAATTCGTCGTACAGTCAGTGAAGACTAATTTTAATTTATGTTACTCATTTTGGCCCGCCATTTCTTATTTATTGTGCTTACTCTCTCGACAACATACAAATTGGTTGAGTTCCAAGTATTACGTTTTTGGGAACTGCGGCTGTCAATGCTGTTAAATTTATCTAAAGGAAAAAAACTATAAACTTGGCCTTCACATGACACCTTTGTACAGGATGTTATTGACATTATATTCTTTAGTCATCTTTAATAAAATCAATAGGAAACTGCCTATATATTACCATTTCATTTTGTTGCGCTAAGTAGTTACCAATCCATGAAAAACAGGTAGTACTATACAAGGTCTATGTCATAAAAAGAGAAGTGTCTCTTTATGACGATTTACTGCGTTCTAAACCGAAACAATTCGTTTAGTAGATAAATTTTTTGGTCGAAAAAGGTATTCTTAGTCAGTTTTCTATGTACACATTATGCAGGCAGGTAACGCGCCTGAAAAGGTGACTGAAGTTAAAGTTAAAAGAGAATTGAATTTGGCAGCATGTGAAACATTTCTGCTCAGGGTAAGTTTACCGAACTATTGGTAACACTGTTCTACACAGTTATCTACAAGTTTGTCTAGCCTCTGACCCGGACACCATCGACTACCTATTGAATATTTAGTTATTGGAGATCCCAATATGTTGTTAAGGTTTAAACTAAGTTGTTTTTATGACTTGACAAAATCGAGATTTATTTATTACAATTATGTACGTTTAATATTAATGATATAATATTAATTATACACATAAACCTTTCGGAATACATTTTCTAAATGATGGTGAAAACCACGTCAAAAAACGTGGCGGGGTTTCGAAGAACTGCGCGGTCACATAGAAACACGAAAGGCGACTTTAATTTATAATATGTATGTATAGGAAAAGAGGTTAAATGGTATATTGAGAGTTTCTTTGCCTTCTTCAAATATGTAGTTATTTCATAAGGACGGCTGGGCAAGAGAGTCCACACAATAGGATCCTCAAGATGGACAGCACCGCCGAGGTTGACTCAGGAAGAGGTGACGCGATAAGATGGAGGAGGGAAGTATTTTCCCTATAAAAAGTAAGTTGAAAGTAGTAGGTACACATACATAAACTCACGTCTTCTTCCCATGGGGGTAGGCAGAAACTACAGAACGGCACCCGCTACGATTCTAACATACTTCTTTCACTTCAATACCGTTCATAAAAATAAAGTACAAGTAGCAAGTAAAAGTACTAATAAAAATAGTAGGCATACCAAATTAACGGAAAGTTAAAGAAGATCCTATTTGACCACTATACCACCTTATAATGCTAACCGAAGAGGAGATTGTAAAAAAAAATACAAGCTGTTGGTGTTCTTTATTAAAATTATTAATAAGATGTCCTATTTTCGAAGTCTTATGTTGTTGTTTTAGAAGAAGTTGGGTACTATATTAAGTAACTAACGCATGTATAAACTTGGACTAGTGTTTCCGTAGTTCTAGCGTTGGCGTTAATTAGCTGTGAGTTTGCTTAACCTGTAAACGATGTTTAGGTTTAGTTACTCGACCTATGTAGGTTGAATTTGTACAGCCCCTTGCACTACAGTCAAATAGCGAATACATATTTGTATTTTAAAATGCAATTCAGTCTCTATCAACTTCAGACGACTGACAGAGATGGTATGTGAAATTAATTGAAGATTTATCTATTGTTTTAAATTCGATTGCTAAACTTTATGGTTATTAAAACTAAACATAAGTAATAAAAATTAGAATATTTTTAACCGACTTCACAAAAAGGAGGAGGTTCTCAATTCGTCTGTGTTTTTTTTTATGTGTATTAGCTCAGAACTTTTTTCTGGGTGAACCGATTTGGATGATTCTTTTTTATTTGATATGTGGTGCTTCACATGTGGTCCCATTTAAATTTGATTAAGGTCTGTCCAGTAGTTTTTGAGTTATCCTTAATACTGCATATTTTTTTCACTTAGTTTATATGGATGATGTGTTAATAATTTCCTGTCACTATTATTTACACACCAAGTAATGGTATACGAATTTGTATGAGGTAGGTACTGCAACTAAAAAGTGAAAAATAAAAACTGTTTTACAAAAAAACAACAGACTTCCAAAAAAAAACACTAAAAGACGTGAAAAATAACTTTAATTTCGGAAGTCGGTGGCCGAAAACGAAAATACAAAACCAAAGACACCGACTTCCGAATTTAAATTTATTTTTCACGTCTTTTAGTGCTTTTTTTGGAAACGATTGTTTTTTGGAAAAAAGTTTTTTGTAATGCATGTTATAATTATTTAACGATTCTCTAAACATCTACATGTCTTCTTTATCATGAAGAGACTATGCAGTGAAGTACAATTAAAAATTAAACGAACTTACCTATACTCGAAAGGTTTAGGTAGTTAAATAAAGGTAAACAAATCGAAAAAAGGGTTTTTTATAGTTGACACTTTCTTGTTTAAAAATACGTTACAACAAAATTAAAGTTATTTGCGATTTATACGATAGTTTTCTCTTTTATTAATGTATGTTAAACTTTATCATTTACTCGTAAACTATACTCTTCGTACTTACATGTAATTGCTTCAGCACAATTTTTTTGTTAGATTTATAAAATAGTATAATATTTTATAATCTGTCTATTGTAAAGAGCCCAAAAAGACAGGTTCCCTGAACCTTTTAGAAAATACAACGAATTAGATAACGTTGCTAAATTGAAGAGTACATCTGTGACGTAGAATGGCAACTGAAGTAGCAGGTATTACGTTTAGTCGGTTAACCAGATGCCTTGTAAGTTGTGGATGAATTAGAAAAAATGTTATTTGGTGTCACTGTATTGCGGCTGCCACCATGCCACACTGTGAGCGCAATTCAATTGAGTAAATATGGGCTCAAGTTGTAGCCGAGAAAAATAAATCTTTTAAAATGTCTGACCTAAACATTCTTTTGCCAGAGGCTTTAGCTAATGTGACTGCTGAGAATTGGAAAAGTTGCAAGGGTCATGTAATAAAAGAAGAACAGAAAATGATTAAATTAGACGAAATAATTGATGATATCACTGAACGCTTTATTATTAATGTGACAGATAGTTCCTCAAATTCAGATTCAGAATAGAGCCTATTATTATACGACTCAAAATAATATGATTTTTAACGTTTGAAATAAAAGGTCATCTATGAGTCACGTGGTTTTTTTGTTTACCTTTATTTAACTACCCAAACCTTTCGAGTATAAGTGAAGTTCCATTTTAATTGTACGAACTGCATAGTATGTATAGATGTAATGAACGTAAACGAGGCAAAGGGAGTATGTAAGGATCGTAGCAAGTGGCGTTCCATAGTTTCTGCCTACCCCCATGGGAAGAAGGCGTGAGTTTATGTATGTATGTAGAACTGCATAGTCTCGAAATGATACCTATAACCCATCCCCCCAAACTTATTTAAAAATAATTTCTACCCTGTAATCAAATACTGTTTGTCGTAAAATAATCAAAGTAAGTAGATAAACACGTTATCAGCTGAATCTCAGAACTAAATGACAGATATAGTGTAGTGCCGATGCAAGTGTTTCTAGAGTTGGAGTACTGAGTATTTGAGCTCTAAAAAATCGTGACATAAGGCTAGCGGATGAGACTAAACTATGTTTCAGTTTCGTTTAGCGCTACAAAAAGTAAACATGTTGGCAGGGAAATCGACGTACAACCTGTTACCATGGATTCAGTACACGAATCTGAACCATCGGCATTGAAATTTATCGCCGGTTAATAAAAATAAAAAATTGCTCTGTCATACATTTTGACCGCCTAGGATGAAGCAGCGAATTTTTTTCACGCTAGGGTGTCTTAAATCATGTGCTGAATTCATGTTTTCAGTTTGCACGTCCATGTCCCTGTCACCTTCTATACGGTAGTAGTGATTTGTGGTATAAGCGGGCCAAAATCTCTCAATGTATTTTATGAGGCCAAAAGTTTCTTGACGTTTTAAATTGCGGAATGGCGGTTGATTGGATAGGTATTTCATTAACACCGAAACTTTCCTTTTAAAAATCAAATTAACTTAGTTATTCAGAAGTTCTAATGATTTTTATTTGTGCGTAGCACGACTCGATCTGAAAGTTTGGAAAAATTTAATTGTTTTTAGCATATCTTATGAACGAAGATTCACGCTGACAGATAGGCGTTGTCATGTCTTATTGGTAATATGATGTAGGCACAAAGTTGGTCTCGTAGAATGGCGAAAAAATTCGATCTATTAGTGACGATGCACTGAAACGGCGAGTAGGAATTTAATGTACTTAAAAAATATTTGATGTAATAATTTAATGTAACCTTTCACTTTGATGCACCGATATGAGATGACAATATTTCTTGCTGATGTAGGTGTGTCGGTGGCTGCATGTTACATGCGGCACGACATACGACCCTCGTGGTAGTTATCAAAGTGCGGCACTATTTAATCGGATGGACTTTACTATAACCAGCACTTGGAACCCTACCTAGTGATCATAAGGTGAAGGTTAACAAAATTATGATTCATCAGTTACGATTGTCTGATTTGACTGAATTGCCATAAAATTACTTAAGTATTACACTCACGGTCAAATAATACGGGTCGATGACGAAAATCCCTGTAACTTCCAAAATGCATGAAACTAACTGTATTTTACGGAGAATTTAAATTTTGGAATGAAATAAAACGTTAAATGATCTAGGACGTTATTAAAAAAAAAAACCTCGAATTTGGAAATAAATTCAATTCGCGGTGGTTTTACTTTTGCTTGTTTTTCAATCTGTCAAATCAAAATGATAAAAAAACAACCGACTTCTAAAAAAACACTACAAAGTGAAAAATAACTTTAATTTCGGAAGTCGGTGACTTTGGATCTGTATTTTAGTTTTTTGCCACTGACTTCCTAAATTAAAGTTATTTTTCACGTTGTAGGTAGTGTTTTTTTAGAAGTCGGTTGTTTTATTTTGTAAACAAGGTTTTTTATTTTTCACTTTTTAGTGGGTCACTTATTAATTTATCTAAGTTACAATAGCCTAATTTCAAGTGCTCATCACCTTTTACAAAATATTGCTTTTCCTGATGCAGGGACGTTAATTGTTGAGGAGTTCTCCTGGTAAAAACGAGAAGAAATGGAGCTGATGGTGAAGCCACCATTAACTCCATTTCACCATATGTATTGTGATGAGCTTAACTTGCTTAGCAACCATATTAAAGTAATCGAATCGCAACCACAATGAGTAGTTCCGGTGGCCACCTCTGGTCCTCATCATCAGTTCCACTTCACCAAATGGTGCTTTCCGAGAGCAAATGCACGAGTTACAAAAAAAAAACACAAATTCCTATAGGTGTGTCTATAGAATTTGAGGATTTCCCTCGTCTTCCATGGGATCCCCTCATCAGATTTTAACTTGGTGACAACGGGACCACCTTGAGAACATACTCTTTCAAGAAAAAAAATATTTTCAAAATCAGTTCAGAATTGACGGAGAAATCGCTGAACATACATACAGTCGAACATATAACCTCCTCCTTTTTGGAAGTCGGTTAAAAAGGCGGTCATTATCGTCTTTCATCATCGTTATTGAATTATGATCATATCGCTAACACCAGAAGAATGTACACGTATCGTCACTATTTTAGAAGAAAACAGAAGTCAGCGAAGTACAGCAAGAACAATAGGCGTGTCACTTTCTACAGTGCAGCGTGTCGTCCAGCTTTTCCGAGAAACTGGGCAGAACATAAGAAGACCAGGTACTAGACAGAGATGTACTACGGCTGGAGAGGATCGATTTATTGTGATGACCATGCTCCGAAATCGGGACTAAATTCTTAATGAGCATATCGGCCCATATTTAATTAATGTGGGTGAAAATTCCGTCAGGCCACATACAGCTCAAATTGTAAATGAGTATTCTAAAGACGTTGGCATCAATCGCATGGACTGACCCGAGAAAAGCCCGGACCTGAATCCAATTGAACACGCTTGGGACGAGCTTGGGAGGTGTGAAAGAAATCGAAACCCCGCCCCAATTACACTTCCAGACCTGAAACATACGTTAGTGGAAGAATGGACCAATATCCCGCAACATCGCATAAGAGACTTAATAAACAGCATGCCCAATCGCCTGGCAGCTGTGAGAAGACCCCGTGGACGCCATACAAGGTATTCATTTTATTTTAAAGTTCGTTTTTGTGTTGTATGTGTGGTACCAACCATTATTGTTTCAACGTAAAACGATTGATATTTGGTTTTTATGTTATTTTCACAATTAAACTTGCGTCCAACATTTGTTGTTTATTATTAACTGGTAAATTATTAACAACTTACAGTTTCATTCGTGCCGCAAGTAATTTTAGTTTTCCGTACTGACCGTATTCTTTATTCGCGAGTGTATTTGTTTGATGGAAGTAGTTTTTGTGTTCCAAGTCAAATTAACGATTAGATGCCACAATAACAAGAGCATTAAGCTACAGTTTTTTTTTAATGTCTTTTACACTAATTGGTTTTCTATCGTCTGGTGATTTGAAAGTTTCAGTCACAGATATTGAAAAATTTATCAATAATAGTTCTTCTGCTCTGTCACGTAAATAATATTTAGAAGAGCATTAAACCCGGGATGCATAATATGATATGTAATATCCATAAAGTTATATTAATACGAGCCCCGTTAAATGTCGTCTATAACCAACAATGTTTTAAACGTTACTTAACATAAGCTTATCGATTCTGCACCTTTAACTCAAAGTATCAAAGGGTGTCTTATCGTACCTTTTTGGGAGCATAAAAAGGAGGGGGGTGGGGGATATAAATTTAAAACGAGCCATCTCATAAGAACGTTTTCCCGTAGTTGCAAGGATAAAGACAGTCTTTAACGCCTCATGTTCCATAAATTACCACCCCGTATAAGAACATTTACCCCCTACTATGACCTAACAAACAGCTTCTATTGTTTTGTGTGTAAGTCATAATAAAATGCTGCAAACACTTTAAATACCGAACAATATGCACGTTTCAGTCATTTGTTAATGTCTCCTAGAAACTTGATGTTCTAAAGGGCCTTGTTCAAGATAGAGCAATGTAGATAAAGAACATAGGGACATTAATTCAGCATAGAATATTCCAGCGTGATGCTTACGACACTCTAAGGCTGAGAGTTTGGACTGCTTCCTTTGTAGGCTAATTTGATTGCTTCGAGCAAGGCTTGTCACCCGTGAAAGGGTACCATTTCTTTTTATTTTTTTATTTTATCTATTGCATATCTTGTAATGTTCATCTGCTTTTTAGCTCGCGAAATTAAAGGTAGGTTAGCTGCTTAGGTATTTCTTAAAAGGTAATGACAGGAAATAGTGTCCTAGAAGCTTCGAAGTGGTCCGGCGTCCATTTCCTTTTCGAAGTTGTTTTGTGAGTTTCAAGAAAAACAATCATACATTGTTTTCGAATGGAAGTAGTTACTAAGATGAGCGGTTTTTACAATGCAGCTAATATTTTGATGATTGTATGTTACACTTAGACGTGCTCACAATTGATGTTTATTCGTCACAGTGATTATAACGCCTATGTTTATCATTTCCCCGAACCCCCTAATCTGTCACGTCGAAAATTAAGTGGCACTTCGTGTGAAAATTTTCATATTTCACGCCGACGCGACGTCGGTCACTTGTGGTTATTTTGTAAACATTTGCAAGTCTTTGAGTGTCCGAATGTATGCGAGTCACGAGCGCCTCATCTTTATTAACATCGGTGGGTATATTTTTCTTTAATATTTACATCACGGTGTGTCCGGTCTCTTAATTGACGCTTGGCGCCTGATGAACGCTGTCTCTAATGATTCTGTGTGGAGCACACGGCCGGGGGACATACCTAACGCGTTTGTAAGGACTCCGCGTTATACGGACCTTTCTGATAGTGGACATTAGATTACTATTTTTGTGTTTACTGCTTTAGTGAACAGAACACGTAGGCCAAGTCTGAGGCTTTTGGATCAAGTTATTTGAACCAGATTTTATTTCAGACTTTATTGATTTTGACTGATAAAATGGAGGTAAGTATTGACGAAAATCGGTGGACGAATGGGTTTGAGCGCTTATTAATTAAATATTGCCGTGAAGTAGATCGGTACCTACCTACTGAAGGGGTAGCTTGGAGTTCAATTAATTCAATAAGCAGAAACCAAAATAAAGTTTTATAATAGGCATATCATAAATTAATGAGTGTGGGTACCATATGGGTAAAAATGAAGAAAAACAACAAAAACAAAATAATGTTTTTTCTTCATAAAAGTTCTCGTTTTAATAACAGGATCTAATTACGATATAAAAAATGAATTGGGATCATTTTACTGGATAAAATATGGAACGTTATTAGAGCGTGCGTGTGAACAATATATCAATCGGTTTTTTTCTGAAACCAATTATTATATGGCGCCAGCATCTGGCAAGAGCCCTTTTCATATATAAATGTAATTTTCAGCGATATAAATATTATATAGCTTTAGTACGTGAACACTGCTTACTATTTGTTCAAAGTATGTTTAGCTAAAGCTAAGAAAGATGACTTAATAAGGTTTCCTCTCTTGATAAATGTAGAAATATCACCATATTTCTGACTTTTTTTACTCGATGACAGGTTATGTTTGAGCACTCTTTGTTTTTAATACTTTAACAGGTGTTAAGTAATTGTGTGGGTGTGCCGTTAGTGTGAGTCCGTAGGTGTATCAATAGTATTGATAAAGTGCTTTAAATCATTGTAGCCGGTAGCGGCTAGCGGCACAATCAATAAAATTAAGAAGGTCAGATAACATGTCATGGTGTGCCAGTGACGAATGTATGCGTTTTGTGGCAATTCCATTATCTAGAGTGCTCTCGACAGTTAATAACGCACTTGACGCTAAATGAAGTGCGATACTCGTGATACAAACCTCCTCGCCGAGATATGCTACCGGCTGATGTCACACGCTATATATTGCGTCAGCACTCCCGACCTGGACACAGCTGACCAACTGTTCATCTTTTTGGTGTTCGAGGATTATTTTACGTTTCTTTTTGTTCGCTCCATTTATAACATCCCTAATCACAGAGACAAACGTTAAAAGAAATCTCTTATCGCATTGAAGATAATTGTAAGAGATTTAATTTCGTAAACATAACAATTTCATATGTCAACGACAAAAACCACAATATTTTCAATTAAATGTCAGATACAAATTTGTAATATCCAAATAAAATGTTTTCGTTTATTTAATTTACATCACCTTTGTACGTTGTAGCGAGTAAATATCGATAGGCAAATGCCACAGGCCATTTCAATATAACTCTCAATTCAATTTCTGACAATTCTATACATTCAATCAAATACACGTTCAACGGGATTTCTAGAACAATACGTTTATATCCGTATTCTGTTGGTTTATCGACAAACTTATTATTGTTTTCCATGAGTTTTTCTTTGTTGATTAGTAGGTAAAAAAAACTCAAACTCAAAGCATTTATTTCAATTAAACCATTTACAGGCACTTTTGAATTGTCAAAGAGTCGGTCAGTTAGTCAGAAAGTTGAAACTAGTTGCCCATTCCAAAACGTACATCTCTATGGAGAAGAACGGGCAAGAAACTCCAAGGACACTCTTTTACAAAATCCTTGTTACATTATTCTTGTTGCTTCTAATGTGAGAACAATGAAAATATATATATAATAAAAAATAAATAAAAATATAAGAATAATAAAAATAAGCCGTGGCCGTTAAGAGATGACCAGTCTCAACTGAAGGCGCGGCGCCCGTTCACGAACATGACGCGTGGATCAGCACCATCCAGCTCAACCATTTTGAAGGGAACCGAATGATCCAACACACGCGCCACCAACAGTGCGACATTTGAGTGAGCATGACATACTCGTAATCTCTACTGCCATGCCATGGTATATAGAAGGATCTGCCGAACCAATAAATAAAGAAACTAATAGACATTATTTTTTACATTCGAGCTTTGTACGTACGATGAGCCATAGGACAGAATATATACAGTTTGGTAGTGGTATAGTATACACAGGTCGTGTTTGGCAACCATTCCAATCCTTATAGGAAAACAAGAATGAAACGCCGAGCAAATAGAAACTGCTTTGCGCTTTGCGTTGGCTGGGTTAGCGTCAGTATCATTTGATTAGGTACGTTAAACGAATACGCAGAAGCGTCCTATAAGCTCATAATCAAATATAGGTATAATATATGTATGAGGGCCTTCTTATAAGACTCATCTACCTATTTATACTAATATTAGGTCCTTACATATGAAATTGATGTTTTATAGAACTGGCCACTTTGATCTCAAAAAGCCGGCGTTTGGTTAAGAATTCCAAATTCAAATTTATTTCAATTTAAAGCGTGTCTATTTGTGTTTCGAATGTAATAATTCATTTGTTTTCGCGCCATTTAATTTTGCTTTGACATCGTTCTGTGCTCAATATGGAAAACATAAAATATCGCATTATTTTCGAATACGAATTCCATCCTGGCACTAGCGCTGCAGAAACAGCTCGAAGGATTCATAATGTGTACGGAGAAGCCATTGTAAAAGAAAACACAGTACGTTTTCGGTTCCAACGCTTTCGTTCTGGAAATTTTGACCTCCAGAACAAACCTCGTGGACGGCCGGAGATCCTAAAAAGACCGAAAAAAAGGTAAAAAAAAATAGTTATGCTTTTTCCATATAAAACATCAATTTCATATGTAAGGACCTAATATAATAAAGCTGAAGAGCTTTATTTCTTGTTTGAACGCGCTCTGGAACTACCAATCGGATTTGAAGAAAACTTTTCGCATTTGATAGACCTATTCTTGAGGAAGGTTAAAAGTCGTTAGTTATTAACATCACGCTACGACCCTTAGGACCTGAGCAAAAATAAAAAAGAACGCTTAGCGACGCGGTGGATAGGGGGCAGTTTTTAAATTAAACGGCGGATGAAACCGACGGTTATAGCTAGTTAATAAATAACACAGACATGTGGAAGAAAAGTGAGTAACTGATACAACTGCCGTATGTTTTACCATGAGTAGGTGAAAATTGAACGTTTACGTGTGACGCATCGACGCGTGATGCGGAACAAGTGCTTCCACGCAACTCTCATGAGTATTGTGTTACAAACCTCTTTCCATTCATTCCGCATTTTATTTTACTTATAAGTATTTAAAATTTTATGAATAATTAAGTACTTACACAGTAGAATGTAATAGCAGAAAATGCCACATAACATCACGCCTGTAAAATGTATTCCCCACGAGGTTAGGCAGAGTTGTATAGTTCCTACACTAAAATTCCGCCGGTAATGTATAAGTCCAATATAGGTTTAAGGATTTAGGAGGCCAGCCCATTGACAAAACTCGGACACTAATGTAGATTCCAGACTGCTTTTGAAAATTGTTTAGCTAATAACACTGCCAGACATGCGATTAGAACCCAGACAAGACCCCTTGCTCAGTATTACTTGCAACAACTGCATCAACAAGGCAGCCTTAATAAAAAATAAAAGTAACATTTTGTCTCAAACGGTTACATTTACAAATGTGAATGAAACAGCTCCAGTAAGTAATTAATAATACTTGTGTGGGGGTTGTCTCGCTCCTTCCCTTAATTGATAGTTAACAATATTGCGACTATAAATATTAAAATTAAGAACTGATTTCTAAGAACAAAGAGAAACAATGACTTATAAAGTAATTAGCAGCTCTGTGTAGAGTGACACACACACAGAGACGACTGACGGTGACTGTCAGCGTTGACTTCATCTTAACTTATTTTGTTTCGATAAGTAATTTTTATACATTTCAGTTGCTCTATCTTGAATTAGCCCGCGAGCCAGCGCTGCACACAAGCGGCCCCTAGCTTTATCCAATTAGTAAATTGATGTTTTTTGTGCATTCACTGAAAACCGAGGGATACTACCATACATTTTCATGTCAATATAAGTACTCGTGGATGTATGAGGCTTCAGTCTTCAAACAATTTACATTGAACTTCGGTTGAGGAGGGTTTTTCCCTAAACTTATTGATAACAGAGATAGATTTGTTGGAAATTGGAAAAGTTGATTAATGAATCCCCATTGTGGCTGTCACAACATCTCCGAGTAGATTGTGCGCGACAGCGGGCCTGCCATCCGGCCCGGCGGCCCATCCGCCCTCGAGCATCTACTACCTAATAATACAACGGATACCAATGAGACCTCTCTAAAGTATTGGTACTTGATTAATTATCGTCGTATTACTACAATAATTTATCAGTTCATACTAGAACCAATGATTATTATGATTCAATAGAGAAGTGGAAAGCGAGAGACTCCTTTGCCCTGCAGTGGGACACCACAGGCTTAGTAATAATAATTACTTCGAAACAGGCGTGATGTAATGTGTGTGCTTGTGTATGATTACTTTGCTAATTGCTCCCTTATTTTTAATTTAATAACCTCACAAGCCTCATATTTTATGAAGGAAAAGAAATTAACAATGTTTTTGCCTCCAGCTCACAGATTTACAATATTTTTATGAACTTTATCAGTCAAGAAAGGGGCTTGTAGAAAAAAAAAATACAGCCGCACGTGTCTGTCTTCAAGGTTAAGCAACGCTTGCCGAGGTCGATCCGTGAATTGGTGACCATCCATTACAATATCGAGACCCCTCCGTCTCTCGGAAAGCACGCCCGGCTGTCATTCGTAGATCTTTGACAGCCGTTCCGGGTCGTCAGAAGCCCGAAAGTCTGGCAACCAGTTTTACCAAGGGGTATCGTATTACCCAATAACTGGGTTGTGAAGGTCAGATAGGCAGACACTCCATGTAAAATACTGGTATTCAGCTGTATCTGATTATAGTGGAAGAAGGCAGCTGGGCAGATGATGATGACCAGTCAATTAAGACGGGTAAAACTCTACAATAGAATAAATATAATTTATTGTTGTTACAAGTGGTTTACAAATTAAAGAGGGCAAATTTAAAAAAAATATCTCTAACGTACCCCTAGGGTGTACAATAATTAGAAATAAATGAGAAGAATATTCTGGTGTAGACAGATACCTACAGAAAATTAAACTACTTATCTATGTAGTTTCTTGTAGGTATATAGGCTATGTAGAAACTATGCGAGGTGTAAGATTAAATATAAGGTAGAAATCATACATAGATTTATATAAAAAATTATATAAATGTTTTTAATGTGTTTAAACTACATATTAACGATTTTCGGACTTTTTCATTGTCTTGTGCTGTGAGACCTTGCTTTTTGCCAAATTTCATGATTCTAGGTCAACGCGAAGTACCGTAAAGGTTTTAATTGATTTGCGAGTATCAAAATATGTACTTATGTCGCTAAATGGCCGACTTTCTATTGCGTTGTCTTAGAAGCTTGATTTTTTTATGGCTCCAAGAGGCCTACGTATTTGATATTAATTTCAATATTTCCTACAGATAGACAGACGGACGGACAACGAAGTGATCCTATAAGGGTTCCGATTTTTCCTTTTGAGGGACGGAAAACGGAAAAGGAATGGTTCAAAGACACTTCTTTTTTGGATCTCTTTTGTAATGCTGTAATACTTTATACAAAGTATAGACTTTTATTTAAAATTCGTCGATAGAATTTTACACTGAGCTCCAGTTAAAAAAAATACCTACGTTCGAGAGAAACATAAAGGCAAATGAGAAAACGTGACGCAAAATAAAAAAAAACATTAAAACGTTATGACAGTGAATATTTTATTGCTCGGTGCTAGACCAGCCACACAACACACACATGCGTGACATTATTACATTATGGTGTTATCTAGTTTCATGTATTTTGAACTTATGGACACTAATGACCAGTGATCGGAGTAGGTAGATTGATTTTTAGTACTTGTATCATAAATGCACACAGAAAGAATTACATGGATAAGCCATTTTTCCGGAAAGTAATTCCGGTATTTCCGGATTTAGTATTTCCGGCGGGCGTACGCATTGTTCTGATAACCGGTTATTGTACCACCCATGATCCTTTGTTCTGATTGGTCGTTGGGTTTTGTCAAATCGTGACAAAAAAAAAAATAGGAAGAATAATAAAGAATAAAATTGCTCATTTTATTACAATTCCTACCTTTTTTTTGAGGATGGCAAATCATCAAATGACTCCTTCCACTCTGGCAGAATACAATTCCTACATAAGTTCCGGTTTTTTTTTAATAATCCACCAATTCCGGAGGAATGTCCATAGTAATATATACGTTTCGGATCAATGACCCCAGTTCAATCTACCTACTCCGATCACTGCTAATGATTGTTGTTTTGCAATGTAATGCAGTAATTATGTAACCGACAAAATAATAATTATGTTGCAAATATTAGATCATCATTATTGGTAGCGAAATCTAGAACTGCAGTGGAACCATCAAGTGAGCGGCAATCATCCTGATACCTA
Source organism: Griposia aprilina (assembly GCA_916610205.1). NCBI lineage: Eukaryota > Metazoa > Arthropoda > Insecta > Lepidoptera > Noctuidae > Griposia > Griposia aprilina. The sequence continues at coordinate 10,570,177 of OU744294.1, read as the reverse complement.
GCCTCAACAAGCATGAAATAGTTATTTGTGCACCAAGAGAGCAAAGTCGTCTTTTGCTGCGAGTGCTGATTTTGAATCCTGAGTGTGGCGAGGGATTCAAAGGCACGAGATGCAAAAAACTTTGCTCTCGTGTAACACACATAACTTTTCACTTCAGCAGCGAGAACACTTTAGGAGATAAAATAATAAACAGGAATAGATTGAAATAACTATTTATTGTGAATCAAAATAATTAACATTGTAGGTAGAGGCACCAATTCAATAAAATGGAACATTTTAAAAGTTAAAAGTAAAATTACTGCAATTCTGCAAATTAAAAGTAACAGATTTATTTGGCAACGTTATAGTTGCATTGAGATGAGGTTTCTGTTTCGGTGGCGGATTGAGAAGGAACAACGGTGAACGTTGGTGACTCTGATCGGCTTTCTGTATAAGTACACTGTGCGTCGTTGGAAGTGGATGGGCGTGGGTGAGACCAAGGATCCGAGGTCGAATTCAGACTTATTGTTTCCACTATACGCTTACAGATTTTCGACTTATTTTCTATTGAGTCTTCAATATAGCCTTCTGCAACCGTATTGGACTTCCACCCGCCGTGACGTTTTAAAGTGGTGAGATCGGCTCCGGAATCAGCCAAGAGCGTTGCCGAAGTTCTCCGAAAGCAGTGACCCGAGTATAGCTGAGGCTCTTCGAGTTTTAAGAAAGTGGCAATTTCTCGCGGTATAGCACCTATTTTATTTACTCCCATAGGCTGTCTTGAGCATTTATTATTATGGTATTGTATGAAAAATCGGTCGGTTTTTATATTGGGTGGAAATAAATTTTGGTATTTTTCTACAATAGTTACATATTCTTCGCGTACGACAAAATACCTGTCAAGGTTCGTCTTCGTATTTTTCAATTTTACTAACAGTAATTTATCTGAATGCTTTTCGATATTATTAACTGTTAGCTGTAATAGCTCGTTATTGCGACACGCTCTACTAATTCCTATGATCAGTACAACCTGTAATGAAAATATTACATAATTAATATGCATAATTTAACATTTACAGCATCTTTTACATATCGTAATAAATATTTTAACAGTATTGCTAAGCCAAACTAGGATTCATTGCGCCTCCAAAAATTAGTAGTAGGCAGTAAGTACCTTTATACATAACAGTCTACACACAAATTTTAATAACTAACAACATAGATTCATAAGTACCACTTACTCTAGCGGCAAGAAAATGTAGTCCGGAGCTTCATTAAGAAAATTTTCTATGTTAAGGGCCGTGAAAATTTTGGACTTTTTAGCCCTAAGCCCCAACTGACATTATTTTTAGAAAAGATACGAGTTTTGCGTATGTTTCAATATGCACGTTATGTTTTGTTTTTAAAGTAGCTTTCAACATTGAGTAAATACTCCACATTGTAGATGATCGCCTCGTCTGTGATAAATCTAAAAAATAAGATAGCAACACCGTCTCCGAAAAACTGCTTGCGCCCTTTGTAAGTCTCCATTCATTGAAGACATGGTATGCTTTCAGATATTTCTCGCGCGACTTCTCAGGTAGGACACTTAATTCTGCATTAATAACTTGTTGTTTTAACTCTTCCGGTGTTAAAATACTGTTCTCGTCGCTAGTTTCACTCATATTTTAATATTTTTTAACTTATTCTACTCTTTACGCCAGCCACGAAATTTAATTCCCGCTCTTTTATTTAAATTAAGGCGTGTTCGGATATAGCACCCATGATATTTTATTATTCAAAATACTCGTATACAATTCGAAACATTCACACTCAATCTGTTTCCCGCCATTAGAAGAGAGAGAGACAAAGACCAGCCCTTTCGAAGTTCCAATTCAGTCAGACTCTTACTGACTAAAACCCACCCGTGTTCCTTCAGTTGCCTGTGCGCCAAGGCCACGGTAACTCTTTCGAACAATCCGCGACCCCGGCAGGCATCAGCCCTATCGGACCCCGTCAATTACGCTGACATCTCTTTGAGGCAACCAAATCGCGTCTGCAATTAGCTTGATTGCTAGCTTTCTAGAAAATGATAATCACCTCTTCAAGGAAAAGTTTAGGTATAATCGACCGTTCCTGGCTTCTAGCATCCAGCGGATTGCCATGATCATCAACAGGTCGACGGCCCACCTTGTGCCACTTCAGCTTGCTAAATCTGCAAGCTATGTCGGAAACTCCAGTTCTTTCCCGGAAAAGTTCATGTCAGATATGAAAATATCAACAGTCATTTATTCTAATTAGTCTGAGAATCAGCACTTTTTGAAGTTCAACGTTACATAAGACAGTTCCCCAACGCCTGCCCTTCACTACTTCCTAGTGTTTTAGTTGGGAAGAAGAAGTTGCGCAACAAACTCCCCAGCAGATCTTAAGTTAAGGCCCTACCCCGAGCAAAACCTTGCGATAGTGCATTATTAAGCGGCTATTAACTCATTAATTAAGTGTAATAAACAGTGATCGGAATAGGTAGTGCATATTTACCTAAACTTCGATGAAGTAAGTAACATAGAGTGGATAATACCTCCTTTAAAATCCCAGAATCATAAACATGACGATTAAGTCCCGCGATTTATGAAATTGCAAATTATTTTTTGCACTTTGAATACATTCGTAACAAATTATTATTTCGAAGAATCTTATTACTTATTTAGGGTTCCGTACTAAAACTGTTAAATTAAAGTGCTTTGTTTTACATTGTTGTTGTATTGTTATTGTGTGTATTTATGTATTTGATTATATTGCTATAAAAAGAGTAATATTAAAAATAAAAAGCAAAACATCTAATCAAAATAATATATATTTACGTACAATTACAAAACTTTCTTGTTAACACTACACAAAGAACCGGAGTAATGTAGTTACCCTTCAAAAGTATACATAGAACAAAAAATAATTCTGTTTTTGGTGTCGCGCCGTCCATTGGGTAAAAATGCTCGTAACTCATAAGTTCATAACATTTAACATAACAAAATTAAGAAGTAGTCTTTTTTATTTATTGATTTTAGTTGATAAAAATAAAAAATAATCAGAAACATCATCATTCATCATCAATCAATCATATTACAGTAGGAATCAATAGTTGCTATCTCTTTCACACAGGTTTTACATTGAGTGAAAGAAATAACAAAAACAATAGGAACCGCCACCGTTGCCCAGGTAAGAATAACCAAATATCTGCAAAACAAAGTGTATGTAGGTATTTATTTGAAGCACAAGTTTTAATTTATTTACCCTGCACCTTAACAAATAAGCACATAAATCAGCCAACTTAATTTTATTTTACCTCCTTAAAACAAAACAACTGAATTCGACACAATTTTAGAACGGAACCCTAAAAACGTAATATGATTCTACAAATCAATAATTTGTAACTACATATCTATACATATAAAGTTCAATAAATAATTGGTGATTTTTAAATCCCGAGATTAAAACGCCATTATCATCACTCCGGTATTTTAGAGGAGGTTTTATCCACTCTGTTACTTACCTCAAAGTTTAGGTAAATATACTCTACCTATTCCGATCTCTGGTAATAAACTACATCTAAAAGCACATTATTAATGTACGTTATCCTATCATCACATTGCTCATTCTTATTTGTTTTTATGTGTTGTAAATACATTTAAAATCTCCTTATAAAAAAAGTGACTAAAATTATTGATTGCATGTATCTTTTCTTAAAGGTGAAGTTCTAATAATTTAAGGATTACACTAATGGATAGATAGTTTAAAAATCTAAATAAGTCGTTTTATTTTATTACAATAATTCCACAATTTTTGAGAATTCTATGATAAATGGGCGTGCGCAGGGAGCGGGACAGAGCGGGACTCAGCGACGGAACAGAGAAGGATCGAACGCTCAAGTTCGTTTGGTCAGGGAAGCGCCTTAATCTTCAAAACTCCGAGCACAGCTCGCTCCATAGCGCGCTGAGCGACCTTGACTTTGTAAAACCACCAGACTTTAATTTGTGATTTTAGTAAGAAGTATTCATAATCATAATCATTTATTAATTTGCGAATATGGGTACAAAAATAAAAAAGGTCATAAACAAACTATAGTGTCCATTAGCCATACCCTACCGTAAGGTATGCAAATTTACACATATTATATAATATGGTTATCCTGTAAATATTCAGTGACAGAGTACCTAATACGCTTTTTTTAGGAATAGTGTTTTGATATTGTTTTTAAATATACTTATATAACTTATCTCCAGAAATGAGTTTGGTAAATGGTTATAATAGGTCTTTACCTATGAAATTGCCGTTTTGTATGAAAAAATTTAAACGATTTTTTTTCATGAATTTTTTATTTGTATTAATCGAAGTAATCACCCATGCAATCAATGCATCTTTGCCATCGCAGTGGCAGTTTATTGATGCCCTTCTTAAAGAAATCAGCTGGACGGGAGGCAACAAATTCTTCAAAGGCATTTTGTACTGCCTCTCGGGTATTAAATTTTTTTCCCGCCAAGAAGTTATCCAAATTCTGGAAAAAGTAGTAGTCTGTAGGCGCAAGGTCTGGTGAGTAGGGCGGATGACGGAGAGCTTCCAACCCCAGTTCTTGCAACTTGGAGACCGTCTGCTGTGCAGTATGAGGTCGCGCGTTGTCGTGCAGGAGCAGCGGAGACGAGCGATTGACCAATGCTGGTTGGAGATGCGCCAGCTTCTCCATCATTGTGTTCAGTTCTTCACAGTACACATCTGCAGTAATGCTCACTCCGTTTGGTAAGAAGCTGTGATGAATCACACCGGCGCTAGACCACCAAACAGTGACCATCACTTTTCTAGGGGTAAGTTTTCGTTTAGGGCATTGTTTAGGTGCTGAACCAGGATCCAACCAACTTGCTGAGCGCTTACGGTTATCAAACAGAATCCATTTTTCATCGCAGGTAACAATGCGGTTCAAAATTCCTTCATTTGTGTGTCTGTTGAGCAGTGCAAGGCACGTCTCGACGCGTACTTCGCGCTGGCGATCATTGAGTTCGTGGGGCACCCATTTGTCAAGCTTTTTTACCTTGCCAATTTGACGCAAATGGACCAATATTGTTTTGACGCTAACGTCGAAAGCTGCTGCTAATTCAGCCGTAGATTGTGTATCATCAGCTTCCACAATCGCCTTTAATTCGTCATTGTCGACCAAAGTCTTCGGACGACCGCGAGGTTCATTTTTCAGGTCGAAATTTCCAGAACGGAAGCGAGCAAACCAATAACAGGTGGTGCGTTGGTTTGTAGTGTTAGCTCCGTAAACGTCGTTGATGTTGCGTGCCGCTTGTGCCGCGTTGCTGCCACGACGGTACTCATATTCCATAATTACTGGAATTTTTAACGTATCCATGATGACGAAAAAGATTGAAATGCGATGAAAATGTAACAGTAATCAATAATGAAATGACTACTTTTAGAAAAAAAAATCCATGTTTTTAAAATAAAATTAATTTGAAATTAGAATTCTTAGCCAAACAAAAATTATTTTGATTTGAAATGGCCAGTACTGCAGAACGGCAATTTCATAGGTAAAGACCTAATATATGCGTTGAGCCATACATAATATACTTTTATTTAACAAGACTGTTTTATTAAAACATATACACACATATACAGTATTACATTGTATATTCTAAGAACATTTTCTTAGAAAAAATTGCTGATCGACGCATAACACAGGGTGGCAGGGACATCGAGGACCTGTTACCATGGATTCAGTACAAGAAATGATTCTGAAACCCCAACGTTGAAATTTTTCATAGGTTATTAAAAGAAAAATCGCTCTGCCTTACTTTTAACCGCGTAGGTATTGCACTGTTCTATGAAACAGCTATTATTTCATTTGATAACCAATACGCGGATGTCCCTGCCACCCTGTATATTATTACTAGCTTTTGCCCGCGGCTTCGCCCGCGTGGACGTCAGGAATTATCCCACCGGAACGTACTACCGAAATCAAAAGTATCCTACATGTTAATCCAGTTTATAAACTATCTGTGTTCCAAATTCTATCCAAATCCGTTCGGTAGTTTTTGCGTGAAAGAATAACAAACATCCATCCATCCATCCTCTCAAACTTTCACATATAAAATATTTAGTAGGATTATGTAGTTATAATAATATCTATGCGAGCTACACGTTACGTTTGCCGAAACAACATGTCACAGTCCGGAGTTTTAAATGTTATCTGTACCTACTGAAAACGGTTAGATTTAATTATTCACGGTTTACCTATATAGGTAGCGTAATTTTTGGATGACCCCTTAGATTCAGATATCTGCGGGGTAAATACGTAACACACTAACAGTAGGAATGGGTTTCATTTTGACAGTTCAACAACATTCATTGCGTTATTTACGTTGTTGAGCAGATAAATTTTTCGAACATATGAAGCATTGGATTAGCAACAGGCTTCAAAATGATTCAGATTGTGATACTGCTGAATCTATTGATGAACCTGATTTTTATTTGTTGATGAACTGTAATGAACTGTGCTCAAGTCTTTATTGACAGCACACAATGCTAAGATTGTTCTGCTTAGTCAGCTGTGACCATGTTTTTGAAGATCGATCATACCTAAGCCGAAAACACAGATCTCTAATTTATTATTTTGCAAAATCTTTGTGGTTTATGCAAAAATGCGAAAGGCTATATAACAAATGTAAGAAGCTAGGCAAATATACATCTAACGTAGCTATTCATTGGCATTCTGTCAGTTGGTCGGCTCCGCAACCCACCGGCATGACACTAATAGGACGGCTGAGCGCTCCACAACTTTACAAGTTACCTGAGCTTTCAATTTCTTGGCAAAATTCCTTGAAATGCGATATTAGTCAAACCCTATCGGTTTTGAATACGAAGCAGGATGTTTGGATCCCCAGGAGTTTTATTTTTGGTAATATTTTGGCAAAGCGGTGAAAACAAGGGTTCCAGTTAATTGCTAAGTATTTTATTTAGTTGTTCGGGCTACGCTTATCAGCTTACCGCGACATTGGACGACAAAGTCAAAGTCAAATCATTTATTTCAAATAGGCACTTAAAAGGCACTTTTGAACGTAAAAAATTCCAAAAAAAAATAGAATTGATTCTAGTTGCCCCTTCCAAAAGGTAGTTTCGTATGGAGAAGAATGGGCAAGAAACTTTAATAGATAATGTAGCATTTTATTCCTATCCTAGGGTAAGTAATCGATATCACTCACAATAATAAGTAGTTGTAAGTGAAAAAACCGGCCAAGTGCGAGTCGGACTCGCGCACGAAGGGTTCCGTACCATTATCTATAAAAAACGACAAAACAAACACGTTTGTTGTAGGGAGCCCCCTTAAATATCTAATTTGATTCTGTTTTTTGAAATTGTTGTTATAGCGGCAACCGAAATACATCAACTGTGAAAATTTTCATGAGATACTGCCTGGTGACAGACGAACAGACAGACGGACGGACAGTGGAGTCTTAGTAATAGGGTCCCGTTTACCCTTTGGGTACGGAACCCATAAAATATGCAACGGAAATATCATGATTGTCATCATCATATTGCTGTACCTACTAGCTCTCCCATAAAATTCATTTTCAATTTGTAAGGGTACCCCAAACAGTTTTAAGTTTCCAGGGGAGCGTAAAAAAATAATGATTGCATTATTGTTTCACGCTCCTATCTGCTACCCGTTATTGATTCTAACTACGTTATGATAAACCAGTGGAAGCCACAACAATATTCGAATGACAAGAACAATATTAGAACACAGTAGATTTATCTACGATTTTATCTTTTTATCCATATTAATATTATAAATACGAAAGTAATTACGCTGTCTGTTTGTCGGCCTGTCTGTCTGTCTGTCTGTCTGTTACCTTTCCGAATTTGTATGTTTGGCACACGGATAGACTATGCTCAAAGTATTCTATGTCCTAAGACAATGGATACTTTTTATGGTACGTTCCCGTGGGATAATTTCCGACACCCACGCGGACGAAGCCGCGGGCGAAACCTAGTAGTACATAACTGGAATGGGTGTTTTTATATAGATCTTGCTGTGAGGACCCAGAGGACCCTATTCCTTCTGAGAGAAACAAACGGAGTAGGAATTAAATCATATTATTTGACTTTGATATTCTCCTGGCTGCGGTTTGGACCAAACATATTACTCTATAACTTGAAACGTCTGCGCCTAAACTATAGGATATACCTACTAAGTAGCACAATTTAGAGCCAATTAACTCGAAACTAAGTTAACGTAAACATCATTTATGATTCATGAATATTAATCCGTGTAAAGCACGCGGTACTTTACCATTTCTTAGAATCAAGACTTCGAGAGCATCTTACGAGGATTAAGTAAGACGTACGCAATGATAGAGTAATTGCATTTGTTCCTGTCTATACTTAGTATAATGTAGGCAGCGGGTAGAGAAGTCTGTTAAATATCTGAGGAATAATTTCCTCTTAACTTAAGTTTTAACTTCGAATACATAAGTATTGTTTGAGGTAAATTTAGCCTATATAATGTGGAGACCACAAAAAGCTTTGGAAATCCCTTGGAAATCCTAATGCATAGGAGTATTTTGGCACCATCAAATAAATCCTAACGTCGTAATATAAAAAGTTATTTTTTTAAACACAAAAAGTCCGCTTGTATAATAAGACAATCAATGTAAAATCAACTAAAAGGACCGAAACAAGATAAAAAAATCAATAATTATAAAAAGACAACGAATTAAATTGAAACAAGACAAATATTAACAGCTTTAAAATATCAATGGTAGTAGGCCTTCAAAATTTAATGCAGCATGATAACATGCAGTGGGAGGCATAGAATTGAATAATAAGGAAAATCATTTAATGTCACTTTATGAAAGCCTCCGACTATGTGTTATATATAAATCCGTCTAGCGGTTTGAAAGATATGAGGTAATAAAGAATGTTACATACATACATACAAGATACACGCGAAAAGCATAATCCTTTCGTTGCAATCGGGTAAAAAGCGATTTCTTCAAAACAAGCTAAATAGTAATGATGGGCCGACCATATGGGTTTTTGCCGATATGCGACTAGCTATTTACAGTGACTAGGGTTGGATATATGTGATTGAATTTTCGTAAGCAGACTACGAACGTCATTAGATAAACGCGTTTTCATTTATTGTCTTATTTTCGTCTGCACCTTGTGTACACCAGGCACTAGACACAGAAATCGCGTTGGTTCGCAAAAAAATGCACTGTAGGTACTGACTTCTTGGAATGTTGTTAGGATAGATACCAATTGTGTAAAACCGTGTTTGCAGCTTCGAAAAACCTGTGCTAACTGCGTGGTGCTCGAAAAACCTCGAAATTGTCGGAGTTATTACTATATATATTTGCTACAATTTGAGCGCACCTGTAGCTCTGTAAATTGTAGTTTTAGCAGTCTTCTGAGCAGGATATCCGTTAAAATACTCATTCTACGAGGAAAATCACAAGCGGAATCTTTTAATATCTGCAGGCTTAGCATGACGCTTTCTATTTCTACGAAGAATAGGCACAGCTCGTCCTATACAAAGTGACATTTCGTTTCTCCATTTATAACATCGCACCGTAGAAATCCTTCTACAATATGTCATTTTGTCTTTCGTTTTTAACGAACTTTGTCTAGGTCCTTTTTTATGTAGATTATTTCAGAAGAAAGTTCTATCCCTAACTGTCAAAATCACACTGACAACTGACAGTTGTCTAAGGTAGTGAAGACAATTTTGATTTTGTAATCGCCATGCTATAAAGACAGTAAAAGACTCAGACTCAGTCAGTTTTGTCTACTCTTCCGTCGACAAAACGGTGCTCGTGCTAAGCCTGCTGGTCAGACAGGCAGTCGCTCCACATAAAATACTGGTGTAGGAACGCTGACACATTCGTATTCAGCTGCATCTGGTTAGACTGAAAGCCAACCTCAACATATTTGGGACAAGGCAGGCAGATGATGTTGATGGAGCCCACAATGTAAATTATTATTAATATTGTACAACAGTTATTTGTATAATGTTATAAAAATTACATTACATTTACAAAGGAGACGTTTCATTTTTGTATGGAATTTTGGCTAGGACGTGTACATTCCAGAAAATCTTGTGAAATGTATCTATAAACATGTACAGGCAATGATTTATAGAATTAATTTGTATTGTAGAAGAACAAAAATAATATTGAAAATGTTTGACATTTGTTGTGAGAAAAATGGAGACATAATGACAGATGACAATGACATGACAGCGATATCTTTTTATAATTATATTTAATATGTTTTGTATTTACGGTATCACATTAATTTCAGATCCATTCTGATTTCAGAACGCATGTTATCAGGACGCCGCCATAGTGTGGCCATAACGATAACCATGTCAATAATTGAAAAACTTTAATTTGTGTGTACAACAAAGATAACATTCTCAAATTCACGGAATTATATTTTTCCTAAATTCAGTATATTTTTCCCCATATTTTGATATAATGTACAAGTGCTAGCCAAAAATGAAACATCTCCTTTGATTTATTTAGAGCGTATCACAGATGACACCTAAGTAGGTACATACATATTTGTAGGAATTTTACTTAGTTTTTAATTTAACTTATAACAGGTAAATTATATAACAAATTGTGAATTGTAAAGAAGCTACATAGTTAGGTACAAAAGCTATCTGCGTTACAAAAGCTACAGAGCTACGGTCACAGAGTACATTTTATATAGGGAGAGAGATGTCACTCGAACATTTCAAGGCGCTGGCGCCCTCTAGCAACAACTAAAAACAACACTCCATGATGCAATATATAGGTACGTATAGCTACTAGCTATACGTATACATATAATGCTTCATAAAGCTATAATAGTTTCAAATCTGCAGTATGCCCTGTCCTATTTCCTTCCATTTTAGTTAGGTTGTCGTTTTTAACCAAAAATAAAACACTAAATCCAATGTCAACTAACTACTTTATTTCTTCTTCAATATTTTTTTACAATATTTGAAGGCCAACTCTTGAATTTTTGCAGATCAGCACACAACACTTTCTCGCGTTCATATTTTTATACAACACAATATCGGTGCGTTTCACAAACAAGTACACAGTCCAGATTTTCGTGCAGGGGTCGTTCCGATTTAGCGAAGTTGGCGGTTCCAGGTATCCAATACCTTTCCAGGTTAATGGATACAATGTCCATACAAGCAAAGTCGTCAAGAATAATCCAGAAATTAATCGAACCGCATCCATAAATATTATTCGGAATAAAAAAAATTACAACATATTTTGACAATTACGCGAGTTGCGTTCCTTTTTTCCATTTAGACTTAAAACAGTTTCAAAAATGTATGTGGCGTTATTAGATGATTTTATCCATTTAAACACACGTTGTATGTTAGCACAATAAATTTAAAAAGTGTTTCCACTCCCTAAATATATTTAATGTAAAAAAAAAAGTTGTTATTTTAAGAAAATCTGATTAAAATTGAACATATTGTGTTTAAACCTATCTAAACATAGTATCTCTATGTAGTCTGTGGTTTAGACGAAACCCATGAACATTTGAGAACAGCGCCATCTACCAATAAAAAAATTGATCTTTGGTATTACTCTACTAGTAAATTAAAAATCTATAGAACTAGGTAGTGTATCTCCAAAAGCAGAAGCCTACTTAAACTGGTCGGATATGATTCCCATACTTTTGTTCCAAGCTACAGCACCGTAGCTACGGTTGCGCTCAAATTGTAGCAAATTTCGTATAAATACTTTAAAATGTATCTAATAGGATGACTTTTTCCGTAGGATGAACCGTTTAGAAGTTACAAACCAAAAACTGAAAGAAGTCCGAAAATTTCGAGGGTTTTCGAGCACCACGCATTCAGCACAGGTATTTCGAAGCTGCAATACCTGTCCATCCCAAAAAATCAGTACAGTGCTAATTTTTGCGACCGACGATGTTTTAAATGACTGCCCTATTAGGTATTTGCCAGGTATTTTATGAGATCGTGTGTAGGTATAGCATGTACCTTATATATGGGTTGTGCTTGTGTATTAGAATTTCAGACCGAAATATAGGATCTTGGAAACAAAGCTTTCTAATAAGTTCAAGAGACTAGGCATGATACTGTAGCACAATTGCTTGCTACGCCGTAGCTTGCTGCGTAGCGTATCAGGTCACCGCGTGGGCCTACGAACTTTTGAGAACTACGCGATAATGATATAGCGCAAAAAGGTAAGGCATTGAAGTTTTTTTACCTCTATTTTATTTTATTTATGGCGGTGGAGATAAAAAATTTGATTGAGTGATTGAGTTACAAGGACACACCTCTTTCTGTGTCGTTGGTCTGTACACTACCCGAAGAAACTTGTTTGTTTTGGATATCAGTCTGCAGCCACCTAATATACCTAATAAACATTTAAAAAAATGTATGGTTTAATTATAATTAATAATTGGTCATGTTAATATAATGAGGAATTTAAGAAAAGCGGTTATTTATTTTACAATGGGTTAAACTTTCGAGTTCTTAATAAAGGACGACATTTGCAAAGAGCCTATAAGGCTCTTTGCAGACATAATAAAATCGAGTTAAGTGTACTTTTTAACCGACTTCACAAAAAGGAGGAGGTTCTCAATTCGTCTGTATGTTTTTTTTGTTTTTTTATTTTTTTATTTTTTTTTATGTGTGTTAGCTCATAACTTTTTTCTGGGTGAACCGATTTGGATGATTCTTTTTTTATTTGATAGGTGGTGCTTCACATGTGGTCCCATTTAAATTTGATCAAGGTCTGACCAGTAGTTTTTGAGTTATCCTTAATACTGCAGATTTTTTCCACTTAGTTTATATGGATGATGTGTTAATAATTTCCTGTCACTGTTATTTACACACCAAGTAGTGGTATACGAATTTGTGTGGGGTAGGTACCGCAACTAAAAAGTGAAAAATAAAAACTTTTTTACAAAAAAACAACCGACTTCCAAAAAAAACACTTAAAGACGTGAAAAATAACTTTAATTTCGGAAGTCGGTGGCCAAACACGAAAATACAAAACCAAAGGCACCGACTTCCGAAATTAAAGTTATTTTTCACGTCTTTAAGTGTTTTTTTTGGAAGTCGGTTGTTTTTTTGTAAAAAAGTTTTTTAATTACTATATTTGGTTCATTCTATGATGATTGTTAAGACATATCATAATTTATGACATTAAACATAAATCTAATAGTAGATTGATAGACAAGGGGCTAAAATGGCCCATTATACAGACTGGGGTGTAAAAAGACCCATCAAATAAATTTGATCAGGTAGTCGGCAAGGTATTTTTTTACATAATTAAGCAAATATCGATTAAAAAAAATGCCGGGGCCTTTGAGAGTGTATAAACAGACGGTGTGAATAAAAAAAATACCTACTAAGGGGGATGCGCTAAGGTAGCCCGCGAAATCAAATTTACTTACGTTTTTTTCTATTTACCAGAAACACAATTGATTCAGAGCTGCAATTTGCAAAAACCCAAAGAATATTTGAATTTGGCGGGCAACGGATCCACCTTAAGCGGGACGGCCCGCGGCTTTTGTTGATTTTCCATATTTAAAATTGACTATATAATTTGGTGGGATACTAACTCCGTAAGCTTCCCTAACTTTGTTTTCTTCGTAAAAAAGAAACTAAACGTGACATTGGCTGAATGCACAAACCGTGCGAATCCACAAGAAAAAAAAAACTCTAAGCTGTACCGAAATTCAAAATATCATATAAAAATACTAGTATTTGATGAGTCTCATGTCATTATTATTAATAAATATTTTAGAAAAACTACTAAGTATTTGTACTTTAATAAATGACCATGGGGGATTTTATATGGACTCCGTCCCCACCCTCCAACATGATACATGTAAATTTTATGAGAATACAGAAAAAGACTTTACCGTCTTATTAAACTTATTTTATAGCTATCGAACTGATTTGTCCTTTTTTGTCAAGTTACAGTGAAGTTTGACAGAAAGGGACAAAACAGTTCGCTATCTAAAATGGGTTTATTAAGCAAATGGCTTTATTATGAATAAAACCGTTACCATAAATATAAGAAAAAAGACGGTTACTGTCTTATTCAAGTGCAAAATCGATGTGATAAAAAAAAAAACAAGCTATTTGGCTAACTTAACTTTTTTTTTGTTCCGGTGTGGAAAATCCTCATGGATATCCTCGGGCGGAGGGGTCTGTCAGACTCTTACTGACTAAACACCCCCCGGTGTTCCATCTCACATCTGCGCCGGGGGTCGCGGGAGCGTACGATTCTTCCGCAACCCCTGGCTGGTGCCGGCCCGCCCCTGCGGACCCCGTCCGGTCGAGCGGGGGGAGTGAGGTGTTTGACTCCCCCCGCGACGTCTAAGAGGGGCGCGCGTGGAACACTACGCGCCGCCGCCTCGGGTCCTGATGTATGGGGGGCGACGGACGTCCCCGAGTCCGTCCCCCTGGACCCGTTTAGGGGGGCTGGAAGAGGACGTTGTCCGCCCTACGCCGACGCTCGGTGCGCCTGCTGCCGGCCGGGTGAGAGGATGAGATCTCTCGCTCCCTTTCCGCAGCCTCCTTCTGCAAAATGGCTGTTTCGCAGAAGGATACCACCGCGACCCAGGACTCCTCGCCGCCGACCATAGCATTCACTACGGCCGGCAGCGACAGATCACTGCCTACTCCTAAGATGAGGGCATGGCGCGGCTCCTCCCAAGTGGCGCACTCTGCCAGCGTGTGCCGCGCCATGTCCTCCCGGCAGTCGACGCAGTGGTGACACCGGGCGTCTGGCTCCCTGTTTATGCAACACAGGTACTTCCCGAAGCAACCATGCCCCGAGAGCACCTGCGTCACCCGAAACGACAGGGAGCCCTGCCTCCTCCCGAGCCAGAGGTCGAGCACCGGCCGGCTCGTCTTGATGGTGACAAGGGCGTGAGAGCCTATCCCGCCATTCCGTCAACAGGAACTCGCGGAGCTGCGACCGACGCAGCTCCATATGTCGCTGTTAGCTCGCCCCGCGCCACCGATACAGTGACGGGAGCACCTTCGCCTCCGGGTCCCAGGGCGCGGATCCGGCCAGATCACAAGCCACCTCGTAGGAGATCGTGCGGTCACTCCTGATGACTCTGACGGCCATCGCTCTCTGCGGCTTTCTCCCGAGGCTAACCTAACCTTTTTATTTTTTTTATTCCGGGGTTGAACGTCCTCATGGATGTCCTCCGCCCTGGGGCGCGCAGAGGGGTCTGTCATACTCTTACTAACTAGAAACAACCGCGGTGTTCTCTTCCGGCACTTGCACCGGCAGAACACTGTATTGCTATATTACATTAGTACCTATCAACTTTCCACAAAAATATGGTAAATTGAAATGTCAAACAATTTATAGGTAGGTATTATTCACTTCAATATTTTCCTCTCTCCGACACATATCTATGTTCTGTCGGGTCTGTAAACTGGCTCCCCTTTTTTACGATGTCTAACGCGATGCCACCATACAAATAGCAGCAAATGCGCTAGGTGCATTGACCGGCACTGCATAGATATAAAATGTTTATATTGACATTTTTTGTTTCATCGGCGTGAGAGGGACTTGTTACGTGTCTAGTGCTATTGAAAAGTAAATAACTACATTTCAATGTGTGTTCAAATATTACCATTGATGTGCGGTTGACTTTATCTATAATATTAAGCTTCCTCCTCACCTGCCTCACCGCCGACGAGGAAGCGACTATCTATCAACGATTTTCTCGCTCAAGAAACGTACGAATGGATTTAAGGTTATATGTAAAAGATATACATATTAATAGTTGATCACTGACTGTTCACAACGCCGCCGGCGAGTACTAGTTTATTGCAGCGACAAGAACTATCAAAGAGAGTACTCGCTCAGCGACGCCCGTTTGGCGGGTAGAACATTCGCTGAGAGACTCACGCTTGGTAGGCATGACGACGTGTCAAGCTATACATTTCCAGTTTTAGTTGATTATTCATTGTACAAAAAGCTATTGTGTAGGCTTTTCGTACAATGAGAAGTCAGTTAAAACTGGAAATGTACCTATAGCTTGGTATGTCGCCTTGTGTGGGTACATACGCATACTTACCTACCAGCGAGTATCGCTTGTCGCCGTCGCGCACTCGCTGTCGTTGCTTGCCAACTGTACTGATTTCTCGTAAATCGCCGGCGGTGGGACGGGTGGCTAAAATATATGGTAGGTAAGTAGAGACTTAAATAAAAATACCATTGTCCTCTCGTAGTATATAATATAAAAATATCACAGTTTGGTATGTATTTTCACATTATATTCACGTTAGTTAAAATAAAAAAACATAATAACAGCCACTTATAATTAAATTGGACGTATTTGTGTGTAATTTTAGTTATTGTATCTTCTCTCTATTTCTCATATAGTTACGATACATAATTAATTGTGATAATATTAGTCGTACACAGGATGTAAAACAAAAGAAGACGGGATTATTATACGTACCTACATTTCAATATTTTATACTTTTATAATACCTACGATAACGAAAGCGTGCGGATTTTTTAATCTTTTATTTTTGAATGACATACGATACCATCTTTGGGTTTGAATCAGCAACTCCAATTTAAAACGCCTCCTCCACTGCGTTTGAATGCAAATAAAATGAACTATTCTTACCAATTTCTAAGTATTAATAATTAACTAGGTACCTACCTACTTTATTGGAAATCAGTTTTACGTAAAGAATAACTTACCAATATAAAATATATCAAGCTACCTAACATAACATCACGCCTGTATTCCCAGAAGGGTTAGGCAGAGGTGTACCTATAGCACACCCACATACCGCCAGTTATGTTTAAGTCCCATATAATAGGGGGCGAGCCTATTGCCATCAACCGGGCGCAAACCCAGACTTCGGGCTGCTACCGAGAAATTCCAGATGGAAAAACCCAATAACACTTTGCCCGAATCGGGAATCGAACCCAGGACCTCATGTTCAGCAGTAGCGCTTGCGACCACTAGACCAACGAGGCAGCCAATCAAGCTACCTACTTTTGTGAAAATAATTAGCGATCACAAGTGATATTTCATACGCGGACTTTCTTAAAGAAACTGTAAATTATTACAATATATGTTTTTATTTTATATTAATTATAAATAAAAAGTACTTAAATAATAAAAATATATTAAATGAAAATTGCCCCTTACAGCATATCATTAAAATGAATACCTTAGAAGATATCACAGATTTAAAATTGTTGAAACGGGCGGACGGCAGACATGCCCCAAATGAAAAAACAACCCTAAACATTGTCCCCGTTATTTATAAACGTTGCTTAAAATTTAAGAGACGTTAAAACGTCAAAAATTGATGGATAAACAGTCACTATTAATACTTAAGTTAAAGCAACGTTCATGAATAAACCCCTGTATCTAAAGACATTCTATAGTTATACGACGTCCGTCACATACCACTGTACACCCGTGCGAAGCCAGGGCAGGTCGCTTGTTAAAAATATAACAAAAACCGCTTATTTATTGGAATCATCCATCACTTTCCGATCAAATAGCTAATTCAACAAGATAAAACTAAACGACATGATTCACTGCAAAAAAAAAACAAGAAAATAACTTCATAAATTAATAGTGATTATACTATAAGTGCTCGACGTAAATATTTATTTAATTATAATAATTCTGATTTATATCCTAAGACTTCAGCTTAGCTAGCTGATCCATAAGATCTTTGTCGGCGTCCTTGGTCGATTCTCCAAGTTTGTTTCGAGCCACGGAGGGGGCGCCAGCCATCTGCGAAAAAAATATGGTGAAATGAGAATTTTGTCTCGATATCTAGACTGATAGACCCCATTGAACTGGATCAATAAGGCCGTAACGAGGCTGTCGACCAGACCAGAGGATATAAGTACAGTAGAATCCGCTTATAATGACATCGAAGGGAAGTGACAAACACGTCATACAAAGCAGTCTTAGAAAATAAACAACTTCCTATTATTGTTAGGTATTTAGTTGAATAGAGATAAATACTATAAATTGTAAGTATCTATCTATCTAATAATTAAAAAAAATAAACATGAGCTGACACAAAACAAACATATTAAAAACAAAGAATAAAAATTGAAATACATACATAGCATATTTTTAAATTTTTTACATCATAAGAAATCATTAATTTAATTCTGCTTTTGCTTTTTCTTTAGATTGTAAAACAGTCTCTAGCAATATTGTGTAAAGAGAACAAAAACCAGCCACGCGTTACGCACGCACCAAACGTCGTCGCAGGGAAAGGGGGTGGGGTGGGGAGGGTCACGAAAACGAGTAAAGGTGTTAGGAATCATGGCGGTCATTACCAGTGATCGGAGTAGGTAGATTGATTTTTAGTACTTGTATCATAAATGCACACAGAAAGAATAACATGGATAAGCCAGTTTTCCGGAAAGTAATTCCGGTATTTCCGGATTTAGTATTTCCGGCGGGCGTACGCATTGTTCTGATAACCGGTTATTGTACCACCCATGATCCTTTGTTCTGATTGGTCGTTGGGTTTTGTCAAATCGTGACAAAAAAAAAAATAGGAAGAATAATAAAGAATAAAATTGCTCATTTTATTACAATTCCTACCTTTTTTTTGAGGATGGCAAATCATCAAATGACTCCTTCCACTCTGGCAGAATACAATTCCTACATAAGTTCCGTTTTTTTTTTAATAATCCACCAATTCCGGAGGAATGTCCATAGTAATATATACGTTTCGGATCAATGACCCCAGTTCAATCTACCTACTCCGATCACTGGTCATTACAACCGGACTTCATTTCTTAAAAATAGGTTATAATAAGCGGTATGTCACTATTAGCGAAGTCATTATATCCGAACTTTGTTATAATTAATTTTATATGAAAACCAAACTTCGCACTGCAATTACTTCATTTTAAGCGGTTGGTCAATATAGGCGGAGTCATAATAAAGGGATTCCACTGTAACAACATTATATTATAATTTTAAATTAATACAAATTCAATTAAAAGGCAACCGAAGCGGATGATTATCACAAATAAAGCGCATGACAATGATCTCTGGATTGAGATTCTGAATTATCCTTGATTCTCTCATTTCGGGGGCCCAGTAGCCAGTTGCCACGACGAAAATCTGACGCGCGCTCTCATAAAAATGTATGAACTTTATGCACCTGCTAACATTAGAGTTCGATCCGACACGTTACAAATATTTGTTTAATCGACAGATATTTGTCCGAAGTGTTGCTTACACCCAATAACTACACGAGCAATTCCTGCGTGGGGTCGTGAGTGTCCAGCTTTATTTATTTATTTTACTTATTGCTACGTTAAGTAAGCAGGGTGACTTTTGTGACGCGTTTGATAAAAAAAGTGCCTCAGGAAAAAATGAGGTAAATGGAAATAGATTGGTTGCACAGAAATCACTAGTTTACATACCAGCCATGGCTGCCTATTATAATAATAATAAAATTCTTTAACCAAGTAACGTGACTCAACTTGTTAGTAAACTTAAGAGCTATGTTAGTTTATTTTTTCTACAATTTTATTTCATCCCATGGGAGATGGCACTACAGTGATTGATATAAATACAATCAAGCCTGGTAGCAATCATTTTCAGGATATTGTTGGAGCTAGCCCGTACTCTGCGCACCAGGGATGCACACCTCATTCGCATCGTTGCGAACTTTCCCGATGCGCTACAGAAACGGGGCAGCCCCACCAACACCCTGAAAGCGTTGTTGTATTGGACACGAAGGGCGTTGTACGACGGTTGGGTATATCTAGCCCACAGACTGCACGTGTAAAACGTTGTGCAATAGGCTCGAAACAGAGTAATTTTGACTTTAAGTGAATAGCGTCTAAACCTGCAAGCCAGCATGTTCGCTTGTACCGACAACGCCCTCCGCTCCCGCTCAATATCGAGTTCCTCGTTGAGGTCCGGGGTCAATATATGACCAAGATATTTAAACTTTTATACTCTTTGTAGTGGAGTCCTATTGAGTAATACAGGTGGCACTACCCTCAGCCTCAAAGACCATGATCTCAGAATTATTTGAGTTATACATCAAACCATGTATTTTGGCATACTCTTCGCATTTGGCGACTAAACTTTTGCATATAAGTTATTTTTTTATCATCGACTATGTTGAGGTAGGCTTCCAGTCAGCTTCCAGTTGAACTCGATGCGGCAAAATACCAGTATTTACACGGTGCGGCTGCCTATGTGATCGCCACAACCCAGTAATTGGGTAACATGCTAACCCTTGGATAAGACTGGTTGTCATACTAACCGTAACTAAATGTCCAAGATCTATAAATGAATGGGATTGCTTCCTTAACATGCTCTTTGAAGCACATCGGGGTCTCAGTATCAAATGTTTTAATGTGTTGTTTTTCAAATATCTCTTATATAATTGTATCAACAAAATCCAGTATTTTTACCTTTCCACTGATTTCAATGCCTATTTCATCAAGCACCTTGTTGACGATTCCTTCAGTCTCCTCTTCGTCGCCGGACTCGTCCATAATGTCGTCCAGAGTTTCTGAAACTTTAAGTTAACATTATATTGACGGTGGTCTAGTAAACAAAAACACTTCTGTGTTAACAATCTAATCTAGTCCTAATAGTCACATTTGTCTAAGTTATTTTTCAAATGATTCATTGATTTTAAACTTGAAACAGTATGCTTTTCAATTAGGCATCTCACTGCCAGCCCGGACTCTGGATGTGTGCCCGATACCTGTACTAAACAACTATGCCTAGCTAATTCCTTTGGGAACCACACATACTTACAGGTGTAGTGTTTTATTATATTCTCAAACTCAAAGCATTTATTTCAATTAAACCATTTACAGGCACTTTTGAATTGTCAAAAGAGTTGACAATCAGAAAAGGTTCCAAATACAACTTACTCATTTCATCTGTCATATCCATCTTAGCGTTGGCATGTCTGAAGGCTTCCATGTCCCTGGCCATTTGTTGTGGGTTCATGACTTTGTTCATGCTATCCATGGTTTTAGCGGTGGTTCCCATTGCCCCTGCAATAGCTATGTTAGCACCCATTGCCTTATTTTGTATTTGTACACTTGAAATCTGTAATGTGAGGAAGATCGTTTTAAACATAATTTTGGTTCTGAATAAGGGATAAGCTGTCCACTTTCCTCATATTCTAGGAATTGTTTAAGGTTGAAGAAAGATGGCAGTAGAATGTTGTTATCAACTAATAAATTATTATAATAGGTTAAATGACTAATATGAATACCAGTCATAATTATGTCAGCAGTTTTCTATAGGAAGATCCTCAACTCAATCTCATTCAGCAATAAAAATGTGTATTTATTTCATAAGCATTTTGACTTTTAAAAGGTTTATTTTTAGTGCCAAGAATTAAATTCAGATATCTTAAGATAAATTAGTCAAGTTCGTTTATTTTATATTACCTTACTATTAGCATTATAAATCCTAGTTTTCTGTTTTCTCATCTGCACTAGTTGTTTTGCTAATATTTTACAACCTTCATTGTCTCCTTCTTTAGCCATCTTCTTAATCTCATTTTCCTGAAAATACAATATTAGTAGTATGTAGGTAAACCAGTAATATAAACATAAACTTCTCATTTAAAAAAAGAATAGTTTGAATGAAATATGTTTCATTAGTATGAATAAGAACTTACAAGCTTTTTTTCCTCTCTTTCTAATGCTACCTTATCTCTCTCCAAGTCTCGGGTGGCCTTGCGCAGTTCACGGTCATTTTGCCTCTGTTGTTCTGAATAAAAACATTGATATTATGATTAGGTCATAATATTATAATAATCATGACTTTATTTAGTTTTGAGTGTGGCTCAAGACTCATATTCCGCTACAGGTATAAAGTAGGACATACTTTATTACATTTTATCATAACCATTGTGTCCATCATCTTATTGGCCACTTAACTATGATTATACTCCTACGACAATCATAGCATGATGTTTAAGACAACCAAATATCTAACCCTCTGAGCAAATTTCTCAGATTCTTTTACTAAAACACAGTTTATGTTCTTTTACAATTCCAACAAAGTAATCATCAAACGTAGGAGTCTAACCTGTCTTATATGAAAATAAACATAGCATTACTCATCAACATTCATTTTTAAATAAAGTGGTCTATAAAGAGCAATAAAGACAAGGTTAGCAGTTTCATTACAATAGTAATCTGCTATTTTAAACATTTTCGAAGATAATATCTGCATCAAAGTATGGATTTTCTATTAAAATGGATTAAACCCAAGTAATGCTGTTATTTCGTGTGATCTACTACCTATTCCAACATAAACATTTTATCCAGAATTATTATGAATCGAATGATTTGTTCTTGGAAAACAATTTTATTAATTCTCAGCACTTACCCTTGACAGTTGGTTGTTTTCCAAAAAAAAAGTCCATTATGAAAGATATAAACTTTATGAATTAATTTATCAGTAACACCTTACAAGTTGTGAAATATTATTCAAAACAAACATAAACTTGCAAACCATTGAGCTAGTTGCCAACTGATGACAAATTGGCAACCAGATGACTCACAATAAAAATAAAATCATTTGGCTTGACATTGACACGGTGCGAATAGAGTTACCACATTAGAAATACTTGATAATAAAAAGGCGAAGGCAAACGTACTAACATGCCATTTTAATCACATGCAAGGAAATAATGGGGCTTCATTTTCTAGTTGAATGGATATACGTCTGGTGTTTAATGAAACACTGGTGTAGTCAGAAGCCCAACAGTCAGACAACCCGTCTTAAGTAAGAGGTATCGTGTTACCCAGTAACTGGGAGGTGAACGTCTGTTAGGCAGTCGCTCTATGTAAAATACTGGTATTCAGCTGCATCCGGTTAGACTGGAAGCTGACCCCAACATAGGGAAAGGCAAGGTAGATTGATTGATTGGCTGTTTATTAAAACACTATCACGCAGCGATTTATATCTTTGCTACCACGGACAATACAATCCATGACCAATTTTTAATACTATTCGTTTGCGGTTGAATTCTAGCTTTAAGACAAGTAAGGCTTGGTCAGAATTATTAAGGTACCTACCTTTCTGATCCATCACTGTTAGGGAATAGGGAATCAATATCACCAAACTTATAAAAAATTATATGAATTTGACAATTCTTTGAAAAGACTCGAACATCGAAATCTCATTGATCGAAATCTTGGATTGTGAAATTGACAGCCTACTAGCACAGATACATAAAGTAGGTATGTTGATTGCTAGGCTACTTCTATCAAGCAGTTTCAATTATCAAGGGAATCTTCGGGAAGTGGCAAGAATAGAGGTGAAAAATATCTGAAAATCCTCGTTCTGTGTCGAAAAAAATGCAAGCCCAGCAGTCGCGAGAATTTGTACAAAATGCTGCAAATGCGCGGCTTCACGCGCCAACTCGAGCACTGAGATTAAATATTCCCTTCTTTTCCGCTGTAGGTTAAATGATCTAAGGCTGCAATGTAAATTGAGCCTAAATACTTGTCCAAACAAACGTAGGTATGCTAGCTACCGGTACCGCTAGGTCCGCTAGTGTTATAGGAGCAATTTAAAAGTCTTTATTTAATATTTAATCAGAGCTTGAAACTTGAGCGCAGGTTACATCGATAGATAAGCTAACTTAGCATAGTTTACCTAACTAAGTTGCGAAGTCTTTTCGTATTAAAATCGCCACGACATACGGAATTACAGACCCAAGCTAAACGAGCTATGTGGGCTAGCAAACTCTACGTTTTCTGCTATGTTAGTGAGCTCTGTCGCATTTTTGCCTCCCTCCAGCTCCGCGTGTGTGTCGACACACATAGCTGGCTTAATACCTTCAGTTTCAACTCGCATAGATTTAAGGCGCTTCCCTGACCAAACGACCTTGAGCGTTCGGTCCTTCTCTGTCCCGTCGCTGAGTCTCGCTCTGTCTCACTCCCTCCGCACGCTCATTTATCATAAAATTCACAAAAATAATGAAATTATTTGAATAAAAAAAGACAAGTGAAGTTTTAAAATAAAATAAAACGTGTATTATTTAGATTTTTAAATTATCTATCCATTAGTGTAATCCTCAAATGAATAGAACGTCACCTTTAGCAGAAGATGCATGCAATCAATAATTTTAGTCACTTTTTTACAAGGAGATTTTAGATGTATTTATAACACATAAAAACAAATAAGAACGTGCAATGTCCTTAATGAATGTGTTAATAGCCTCTGAATAACGCGCTATGGCAAGGTTTTGGTCGGGGTACCGCCTTAATAAGCTCATATTGCCGACAACACGCTAAGCTACGTTAGCTTAGCTTAGCTTGCGGTATGACCTGCGATTCAGTTAAGGCAGGCTTGCCGGGGTGACCACGTCATTGGTATGCAAAGAGCGACATAGTCATTTACTTTAAAATTTAATTAAATTGACTCAGTTTGTTTACAATTGGATAATGTCACGGTTTGTTTGGAGACCGTTTATTTTGTCCACAGTTTAGTAAGGAATGCATTGGTCTAGTATCTTGGGTACTCCTGCTTGTAACCGACGTAACAATGTCGATTCCAGACCATCTTTTCGATGAAGGCATCAATAACAGTTATCTACATCACGATATGAGGCATGTGCAACAAAATAAAACAGTGTACGAAAAAACACAAAGAGACTATGTGAGTATATTTTAATATCTTTCGGAAACAACTGACAACGTATCTTAGCTTAATATGTACTTAGATGAGCTACTTACCTTCTGGTTTCGATATTTACCATCACAACTGACGAAATTCGATATTCTGAACTTTTGGGATGGATTAAGTCATTTCCACAAAGTATGTGGTCATTTCTTAACTACCTATGAGTGTAGAATAGAATAGAATACTCTTTATTATGTACACCATAAAAATTACAGATATAAAAGTAGAAATTTTACATAGGGTGACACAATGGGCGGTCTTATCGCTAAAAGCGATCTTTTACAGACAACCTTTGGATGGATTCAAGGTAGAAGGAGAGACAATAATGCAGGTAGTCAGTGGTGTACCATTTACATATACAACAAATACATACATACATAAATAATATACCTATCTACATAATATAATATATACAATAATAAACATGAAACAAGAGTAAGGAAACTAAATGTAATGACAATGTTTAAGGAGAGAGGAAGTGTTTAGTGATAAGTTGACATTCTACAGGAATAAAAGTAAGGCAGAAGCGTATATAGCTAGCAAATCCTATAAACAGATGGCTCTTGCTAACAAGAGTCAATAAATTACTATAGGTACTCTATGGCAAGAGCGATCTGAATGTTTTGGGAGAGGCCTTCAGCCGGCGATGTCGTGACAGTCAAATATTTAACTGCAGTATATTTCTTAATTGTTCCATATGTAGGAGCAAGAGCAACGCGACATGCTGTCGTCCCAAAATGGCGACACCTGCGAGGTCCACGATCAGTTCTACAGAGACCACAAGTTACTGCTAGTTCTGTTCCGAGCACTAGCCGTCATGCCCATCACACGCTCGCGACCAGGTTTGAACGAAAATCTTGAAACTCCCTCCACAACACCACAGTTCTGGGTCAGCGCCTTTCGGGCTTGTCCGTGTAACCCAGTGTTTATTTACTTATAGCATCTTCCAGAACTCAGGCGGTCCAGAACCCAATTCATACAAAACCAATGAAAGCCATTTGGTTCGCGATAACTCTGTCGCGACACCAAACCTTGACTAGGAATGCCTTGACCCTGATAAGTGTGGAAGGACTGTAATCAATGATTTTGTTATCCTGGATGGAGGTTTTAAAATCCAGGTATCTTTTTTAAGAGTTCAGGATCCATTGATGCTTTGGCAAAAATGTGAATAAACGTTTCTTGCTATCATTTCAGGCACCATCACATTTAGCTGGAGGTCAACCGCTACCATGTATGCTGTATGCTTCTACATCGTAGCCACGGTTGTGGTTCTGATCGTGGGGTACGAACGCATCATGATATTGCGATCAATTCGACGTTTTGACGACTATATCTACGCTATTCTTTTCGTCATTTTCCTTGTTCCGCACTTCTGGATTCCATTTGTAGGTTGGGGCGTAGCTCATCAAGTGGCTATTTATAAAACTAATTGGGGGAAATTCCAGGTAAGCATGATAAATTAATATATCTACCATGAAACACGAGCGAGCTGGGACAATAAGCGACAAGGGCTTTTTTTTAATTCATTGTTCTATACCTTGTCCCACCCATGAAATCGCTTCCTTATATTATCGTCAACAACCGCACACCTCTGTCCTAATTCACCTACATATTTATATTTGTAGGTCAGATACTACCGTGTTACCGGTGAAAATCTTCAGTTCCCAAATCTGAAGACGACCATCGTCATCATAAGTGTGGGTTGCTTGTTGCTAGCCGTATGTTTCCTGCTCAGCCTCTGTATCCTCATGGACGGGTTCCTGCTGAAACATACCACAGCATACTACCACATCATAACTATGATCAATATGAACTGCGCCTTGTGGTACATCAACTGCAAAGGAATTACGATCGCATCGCAAAGTCTGTCTGAATGTTTTCGCAGGGTAATGCATTAATATATTGGTTAGGTACTTTGGAATCTCACATCAAATGTCATCTAGAAATGATGTCCGTGTAGATTTAGGTCGTTCGTCCACCGCAGCCGTCAACGGGACGTCACCGAGAAATGAGACTATTCCTACCGAACGTGACGTCCCGGTGATGGTGATCGTTTCTCCACCGCGACCGAACTCGGTGGTTCAGTATGTTATGATAGACAAAACAAAAGTCAGGCGAACGGCGCGGCACCGCCACCGGTGCCCACGGCACCCGTGCGACGGCAGTGTGTGGACAAGATCAAACGTGTTTTGTATTGCTGGCACATCGGCCCGTCACAATTTCGGGCAGAGTTGTAGCGGTCCCGCCGAACTACTCGAAACTTCGGCGCCCGGGATGACGGCGGCGCTCGGGTGACGGACGTACGGTGGACACGCGGCCAAAGTACATTTAGGCGGCACCGTCATCTTATTCTCGGTGAGGTACCGGTGACGGCTTCGGTGGATAAACGCACTTAAGTTATTTTTTTTGGCTTATTTGCCTTTACATTCTATAATTCCCAGACACAGCTAAAAAGAGTATCATGCCTCCAAACTTTGATTGAAACGGAGAGGGATTTGTTCGTTGATGCTTGTTTATTTTATGGGACCTATACAAAGTCTTATACCTTCTTTACATTATCAGGATGTGGAAGTTGACTGCTCCGCGAAATTGATATCTCGGTATCGGTACCTGTGGCTCAACTTGTCCGAGCTGCTTCAGTCGCTGGGAAACGCATACGCGCGAACTTATTCTACTTACTGTGTTTTTATGTAAGTTACATAGCGAGGCATCAAACTATTTTATTGCATGGAACCCCTAGAGAATCACTCGTGTGCCTGTCTGTCTGTCACAGCCAATTTTCTCCGAATATAATGGACCAATTAAGGTGAAAGGGGTTCGAATCTTTGTGGCATATCCGACCAGCAGCCATTTTGTTTTTTTTAAGGCTTTCGTGCATGGTGAATGTAGCGTGTTTAAGGGTAGGGGGTAATACTACTTTCATCGTGCGTGGAAACTTTGAAAACTAAAACCGGCCAAGTGCGAGTCGGACTTGCGCACGAAGGGTACCGTACCATTATCTATAAAAACGGCAAAAAAAACACGTTTGTGCTATGGGAGCCCCCTTAAATATTTAATTTATTCTGTTTTATAGTATTTGTTGTTATAGCGGCAACAGAAATACATCATCTGTGAAAATTTCAACTGTTTAACTATTACGGTTCATGAGATACAGCCTGGTGACAGACGGAGAGACAGACAGACGGACGGACGGACACCGGAGTCGTAGTAATAGGGTCCCGGTTTACCCTTTGGGTATGGAACCCTAAAAAATTAAAATATCGGCGGGTGGATATGCCAGCTTCCATAGAAAAATGTTCAAACACCTTTGGTACCCATATGAATTTTTGCGACCCGAGCGCGGACATAAATTATTTTTTATGGGGTCAACTTAGAGGCAAAAAACAAAAAAAAAAACAAAAAATTAAAACTGTACTTTGTGCCATAATACCAAATGAAAGGGCTTACTATGGCGGTCACAATAATTTTAAACTCACAATAGTTTTAAAGTTATTTACGAAAATAGATGCAAATTGAGCTTGTTCCCAACGAGTCACACCTCAACGGGTAACAGTGTGACCGGTTGGGAATTAATTTTAAAAATAATCCCAACCAGTCATACTGTTACTCGTTCTCAGATAAACAAAAATTGTTCCCAGGTATTTGGTACAACTTGGGGCACCCCGACTCGGACAGGTTAGGTTAGAAGGGGACGGCGGGGTCTGAAAGACCCCGCCGTCCCCTTCGTGGTTATTTTTTTTTAAACCGCCCAGAAGTAGGAGTCCCGCGAAGCGGGACTCCGTCGGCTACGCCTCATTATTGTTGAAATACTTATTAGGACACACCTATTATAATACATACAAAAACATTTATTTGGTACTAGACCTTATATCTCAGGATTTTAGGTGTTTTATTGTGGAACTGATTTTGCATTGTTTGGTGACTACATTTTGGTGACAGATCTACTATTTTGAGGACAAACCCTATTATTTAAGAAACACAAAACTAATTAAATTGGTGATAGCTTAAATGATACCCTAAATCAAGGTGGGATCATCTCAACGAGTAACAGTGTAACAGTAACTGTGACTCGTTGGGAATTATTATCCAAAACATTCCCAACGAGTCACACTGTTACCCGTTGAGGTGTGACTTGTTGGGAACAAGCGGCAAATTGGACATTATATCCGAAAACAGTAATTAATATTTCTGTACTACATAAAGATTACAAAAAAACCTATAAGAAGTCTATGGTCTTAAATCTACGTACAGACTTACATTTGCAGTTGGAATGTATGGGAGAACATGTTTTTCAACTACAATGTTAAGTTTGTTCTTGGAATAAATTCATCCCACCTACAGAACTCATCGTTGTGCGTGGTCCGACACTTGGCCGGTATTTTTCTAAGTAGTTTCTTTGCCGTCCTGTTCGTGTTGCTAAAATCATTATAGACCTCATGCTAATCTGTACAGCAGCAGGTGTGATGGTTTTGGTTTTTGTCATTGAGTAAGTACGCTACCACCCATAGTCCTTTTACAGTTATTTTACCGCCAACAGCAACCCAACAGAAACCTATGAAACGAGAATAAATATCACTGTGATTTTGACAGGATCAGAGGTAATTCGGGATAGCGTGATTCGGTATAGCGCAGTGGCGTATTTTAAGATTTAGGGCCCTGGGCCTGTAAGGTTTGCCCCCCCCCATAAATTATCGGAAAAAGGAAAACCTTTTAATTAAATACCTACTTATAAAATAAAATCCAGCAGTGTTTTGATGTGAATGAAATAACTAAAAAAAGGCTATAAGAAAAAAAAACACATAATATTTATTCGTAGATATTTACATTAATTTTCCGATGGACAGATTGGTTAAAGTGACACAACTTAACTATACTTATTTTTAACCGACGAAAAAAAACGAGCGAGGTTCTCAAGTCGACCCGCATTTTTTTTTTAGTTTGTCGGCATTTATTAATGCCGACAAACTAAAAAAAAAAATGATGATGGATGGAGTTATTAATTTAGTGAAAATGGCAATTTTGCTATTCTGAATATTTGACGTTTTTCAATTAAAATTTTGATTGTCTAACTAAATCTGACTATTTATAATCGCGATTAAAAAGGTGTGGAATAAAGTTAGTTGTGATGAACTAAAATTCACACAATCACATCGACTTCAGGCGCAAAAACAGTACCGTATCCCTTTTATTTTGCTTATATCTCGAAAATGGTGGTGAGTCCTATCGCAAAAATAATGAAAAATTTCGACCTCCTTTATAAGACTCATAAACCCCTAAAACTCAACACGTAGGTTTCATATTTTTCATATTTTCCATACAAAAAGTGAAAATTCTTTACATGTACTTAAAACACGTCGAGGCTGCCCCATACACACTCTAAAAAAAAAACACAGGGTAGGGTAA
Source organism: Griposia aprilina (assembly GCA_916610205.1). NCBI lineage: Eukaryota > Metazoa > Arthropoda > Insecta > Lepidoptera > Noctuidae > Griposia > Griposia aprilina. The sequence goes on along the minus strand of OU744294.1, from coordinate 10,540,066 downwards.
ACAAGCACCACATGGAGACGTGATTGTCAAATTCGATTTTAATTGTATCAGTTTTTATTTTTTTATTTATATATATTTTTTTGCAGAATAGCTTTAAGATTCTCATAGCCGAAAGTAAGGAATTTTAGTGATGGTTCGGTGTACAAGAGAATCGGATCCATTGACGGATTTTGTCAATTCAGCTTCTACGTTATGGATAGCTAAACTGCATAAACGTTCTTCGTTTAAACGGGAGCGTAGATATTTTTTATTCTTATATGTACGGAAAACGAACGTTTCGCGCTGCAATTTGCCACCGCGGTGCACAGAAATATGCGTAATGCTATTTCAGTCTATGGAAATGCTTCCTTCAAATCTTTTCTTTATTAAATAAGTTGCCTTGAACTCATTTTACTTTAATGATATGTCAAGAATTGTTTTAAAAGAACACATTCTTCTTGTAGAATGTAGATCATCGGCCAGATCAATCAGGTATACTTCTTGGAGTTTTGTGGCATTCACTCTAACTTCTGCTTCAGACATTGTATCTAATTTGAATAAAAATGCAAAATTGGCGGTTACCGACCGCTTCCTTAACTCGCCCAACAATTGGTCACGTACTTGTTACAACACTTCTCCCTCGCGACTCTCATCGTCTCGTTTCTTTCTCTTAATAATTCTCTTGTGACTGTTTCTCTATTGTTCTGAGGATTTTCTTTTACCAGCCTCGTCAAAGGTTTAAAAAGATTTCCGTTGATTTTCTACAAAAAGAATGAGTGACTGGTACTTAGTGTCTTTTTTTTTTCGGGTGGGTAATCTTCAAATGACTTCTCCCGCTCTGAGCGGAGCAGGGGGGCGTGTCAGACTCTTACTGAGTAAAACCCACCCGTGTTCCTTCAGTTGCCTGTGCGCCAGTGCCACGGTCACTATTTCGAAAAATCCGCGACCCCGGCAGGCATCGGCCCTATCGGACCCCGTCAATTATGCTGACATCTCTTGGAGGCGCGCGCATTTTTTTTTTTTTTTGATCTAGGTTGGAAAATCCTTATGGATGTCCCCCGCCCTGGCGGGGCGGGGTGGTTTTTAGCCAAACTCTTACTGACTAAACACCACCCCGGTGTTCCATCTCACACCTGCGCCGGGGGTCACGGGAACGTACGAATCTTCCGCAACCCTCGACTGGCCGGCCCGTCTATGCGGGCCCCGTCCGGTCGAGCGGGGGGAGTGAGGTGTTTGACTCGGGTCCTGATGTATGGGGGGCGACGGACGTCCTCAAGTCCGTCGTCCCTGGACCCATTTAGGGGGGCCAGAAGAGGGCGTTGTCCGCCCTCCGCCTGCTGCGGGCCGGGTGAGAGGATGAGATCTCTCGCTCCCTTTCCGCAGCCTCCTTCTGCGAAATTACCGTTTCACAGAACGATACCACCGCGTCCCAGGACTCATCGCCGCCGACCATAGCATTCACTACGGCCGGCAGCGACAGGTCACTGCCTACTCTTGAGATGAGCGCACGGCGCGGCTCCTCCCAAGCGGCACACTCTGCCAACGTATGCCGCGCCGTGTCCTCCCGACAGTCGACGCAGTGGTGACACCGGGCGTCCGGCTACTTGTTTATGCGACACAGGTACTTCCCGAAGCAACCATGCCCCGAGAGCACGTGCGTCACCCGAAACGACAGGGAGCCGTGCCTCCTCCCGAGCCAGATGTCGAGCACCGGCCGGACCGCCTCGATTGTGACGAGGCCGGCGGTAGGGCGTGAGAGCCTGTCCCGCCAGTCCGCCACCAGGACCTCGCGGAGCTGCAACCGACGCTGCTCCATATGTCGCTGCATCGGTCGCTCGCCCCGCGCCCGCCATTCCTCGCGCCACCGATACAGTGACGCGAGCACCTTCGCCTCCAGGTCCCAGGGCGGGGATCCGGCCAGTGCACAAGCTGCCTCGTAAGAGATCGTGCGATAACCTCTGATGACTCTGACGGCCATCGCTCTCTGCGGCTTTCGCAGGACAGCAATGCTATCGACTCCCGACGCCCAGGGTCCTCCTGCGGTGACTAGGGGCGTGAGGGCACAACGATTGCCTCGCCCTCACGCACTCCGCCACCTCCTTCGCAAGCATTACTGCTTCGCAGAAGGAGGTGACGGCTTCCCATTCCCTCTCGCTCCGTACCATGGCCAGGGCCCGATGCGACAGATCGCCGCCGCCGATCGCCGCCACGAGGACACAGCGGTGCTCCGCCCATGCCGGGCAGACCTCCACCGTATGCTCCACCGTGTCCTCCGGTCGATCCACACAATGGTAACACCCGGGCGTTTCCTCCTGCCTTATCCAAAACAGGAACCTCCCGAAATAGCTATGTCCGGTGAGGACCTGCGTCGGGCGGAAGGTGAGGACGCCGTGGCGCCTCTCAATACATTCCTTAAAAAGAGGACTTACCGCCGCAATTGTGGCGTGCCCTGACTGGTAAGGCCTGGATACTACGGACTACGTCTGTGTCGACACCTCGTAAAATTTTGGAAACTATATTAAATGGTGTTAACACAGATCCTCAACATTCCGGTAATATGGCCGTTTCTAGGGAATTTAGTTGAGCCAATAGCTTGCACCTTCATTAAAAAAAAAATAACTAAAGCTTTTTGAAGGTCAGAGTCACTTTTTATAGCTTCAAGAACCGCTATTATTTGGTCTCCATCATCCCTCGCTGACCATCGCCCTCGCCTATTAACGAAAACGGCAAGCGCAACGTCAAAACATCCCGACTAGTCCCGAGTCGTGACGAAATCCGACGGACACCCCGCCGCCGCCCCGCCGCCGTGCGCGCCTCTCAGTAATACGATAGCTTCGGGTTTTGATGTCTATCAAACTTACAAGCAAATGAGTTTTAGTTTTGGTTACTTAGGTAAATAGGCTTTTTTAAATTTCTTTAGGCATATAAAATCAAAAAGAAAGGCGCTCAAAGCGCGAGTGCGAGGTGCGGGTTGCGCCGCCCTTCGCAGCCTGCCGCCCCGGGCCATGGCCCTTTTGGCCCTAGGGTAAATACGCCCCTGGTATAGCGTTTATTCGGAAAAGCGTGATTCGGGATAGCGTTCATTCGGAATAGAGTGATTCGGGATAGCGTTCATTCGGGATAGAGTAATTCGGGATAGCGTTCATACGGGATAGAGTGATTCGGGATAACGTTCATTCGGAATAGAGTGATTCGGGATTTGAGTTTCAGGCTAACGTATAAGAGTCGTAAAATAACTATACAAGGACTGTAAACTAAGCTATTATGTCAGGGTAATAAAGAGTTTTTCACACCACCTGCTCGCTAATGTCCAATTATAGAGTTCCCATTTCATAGGTTTAAGTTACCATTGAAGAAAATAACATTTAAAAAATAAAAAAAACAATAAAATCAATTGTTTTCTGTATATGGTCAAGTCCAAAATTATTGAATAATGTGCATATTAGACTTGCTCAATAGCTGCTTCTACATTACTTGTGGCGGTAATGGTAATCGTAACAGCTGTTAAAATCATAACGTGAAAAAATAGGTGAAGTGAGCTATCAGTTATGCCAAGCTAAGTTTTCACGGTGAGTTTTTCACAGAATATGAACGGCTGATCGGTTGCTATCTTAGTTGCTGTAGCATAGTACCCCGCGCCGTGTTAGAATCTTAGAATGTTGGATTTCAGCGTCATATTAGGTATATTTACGATATAATTTCTTGTGTTTTTTACTAATTCGAAAATCAAATTGGTTTTTAGAATCGAATCGAATTGGAGCTGGCAGTAGGTGCGAAAAGTAGAGTATTCTCAACGGGGATAAAGGTGTCTTCTTCTAGGGCGAGCTTGAATCCCTCGCTGCGCTCGGGAGCCCTAGAATAGAATCCTTTGTTACGTTTGGGATTCAATATGGCCTCCGTGACTTAAGACAGTGCTTTATCCCCTTAGAAAGTAATTTACTATTAAATACTGCATGTTTGATGTTTAGGTTTGCGAACATAACTATAGCTGTCTACGGAGCCCTGTCAGAGATAGTGGACCACGGCTTTGGGTTCAGCTTCAAAGAGATGGGTCTGTTCGTCGATGCAGCTTACTGTTCCACTCTGCTCTTCATATTCGTCGACTGCTCGCATAAGTCTACCCTCACGGTAATATAAAGTCAAGGAAATTAACTATTTCGTAATATGACTACCAACTCAAATTGTTCGCACATTTATATCACAACTGTCATTCTGTGACGATTGTAAGAATTGGCTATAAATCGGCAAATTGACGTAGGGTGGCAATTTGCTTAACAGTTTATTTCCCTGACTGTACAACTACTGTAAATTAATAGTTAATACAAAAAAAACAATAAGGTTCAACAAACAGTTCGTATAAATAACGATTAGCCTTTCATGCAGTGTTCATTGTTACAGAAAGATATAAAACTGTTTATTATTACAGGTGGCTGCGGGTGTCCAAGATACTCTTTTGTCCATCGACGTCCTGGCAGTTGACAGACCAACACAGAAAGAGGTACCTATATTTTAGTAGATACATTCACATTTTTAACCGACTGCACAAAAAGTAGGTAGTTCTCAATTCACCTGCATGTTTTTTTAATTTTTTTTTTTTGTGTGTTAGCTCAGAACTTTTTTCTGGGTGAACCGATTTGGATAATTCTTTTTCCCATTTAAATTTGATCAAGTTCTGACCAGTAGTTTTTGAGTTATCCTTAATACTGCATGTTTTTTCCACTTTGTTTATATGGATGATGTGTTAATAATTTCGTGTCACTGATAATTACACACCAAGTAGTGGCATACGAATTTGTGTGGGGTAGGTACCGCAACTAAAAAGTAAAAAATAATAACTTTTTTACAAAAAAACAACCGACTTCCAAAAAAAACACTAAAAGACGTGAAAAATAACTTTAATTTCGGAAGTCGGTGGCCAAAAACGAAAATACAAAACCAAAGACACTTCCGAAATTAAAGTTATTTTTCACGTCTGTTAGTGTTTTTTTTGGAAGTCGGTTGCTTTTTGTAAAAAAGTTTTAAATCAATATAACTGGGCATGTGGGCTTATAGTTTCCAACGAATTAAGGGAATAATGGTAAGTGCAAAAGAAAACAATAACAAATAAAAGTGTAAGTTTTTAAATTTTAAATACACCCTTATTGCGTATCTCCAAAGTACGTAGACTTACGCCTACGCAGTGGCGTACCGCTACGTTACGCAAGGGTCTACACGCTACGCTACGCCGTGCTACGGCGTAGCTCTCTCTGTGCTAGGGTGATCTCGCCATTAGGAACATTTTATAAAGGTTTATTTCGAAAAGTTCGGTCTTTATAATTGGATACAACCTATGTGTATGATCCTGGTTATAAAACTGACACTGTGTGTTGTTTTTTTCTTTTTTTGATTGCATTAACGGCCAAATAAATGTATTTTTACTAAAGAAATAAAGTTGCCTACTCAAAATATACGTGTTATGTTAACAGATTGATCACTTCATCCAAGCCATCGAGATGAACCCAGCCGTTGTAAGCCTGAAAGGGTACGCGCATGTTAATAGAGAGCTGCTCACCTCGGTTAGTAGTTTAGTATTATTATATTTTTTACCTATGATTTCGTATCAGTTTCAAAATCAAAGTGATCTTTATTCTCGTTGCAATAAAGTTGCTGGTGTGAGTTAGTACTTGGGTTGCTATCTATCAGAGGTGAAATAGCAGTATTAGAAGGAAGGTAATTAGCCATTTAACTGTTAGTAAAGATTACTTCCTTGTGAGCCTGAATTTTTGACGAGAAATACTTGTATTTTTTTTCTCATAATTATTGTATATTTTTTCGTGAGTTCGAACCCAGGCAGGCACTTTGCTTTGTGTATTTAATTTCATCACCACTGCTCTCAAAACGGTGAAGGAAAACATCGGAGGGAAACCGGCATGTCCTTGAAACAAAAATTCGAAGACTTGTGACATCCACCAACCCGCACTGGGCCACCGTGGTGGATTACGGCCCAGTCCCTCTCATAGAGAGTAGGCCTGTGTTCCAGCAGTGGGAACGTTATAGGCTGATTAATGATGATTTCCACGCCAAAAATGGCAATAATGGCAAAATGTGTTTTTGTACTAATATTAAAAATTCGAAAGTAACTCTGCCTGTATGTTACCTTTTCACGTCTAAACCATTGAATGGATTTCGATAAAATTTGGCAAGGGGACATAACTGGCATCCTGAGAAAGTATATAGGATATTTTTTGTCTAATACATAATCCTAAAGGGGATGAAAGTTTGTATGGGAAACCCAGAGGTATATGAAAATACAAATGTATGCACTTTGTAATATATGAAAATTAAGTGTTTTAGCGTTTTTATAAAATCTCCCCCCAAGAGAGTAAAATAGGGATTGATTTTAAAATTCACATGTAGTATTGAAATTTTTGTGTACCTCTTTTTAAGCGATTTAAGGGATTGATAATATAGTCTGTTACCTTTTCATGCCTTAAGGCGGATCCTTCAGCGAAGCCCGCGAAATTCAAATTTTGTTACGTTTTTTGCAATTTGCAGATCACTGTCAGGTTGTATTTTGATTAAAATATGATTCGCGACCGTAACAAATATGGATTTACAGAATTATAATCATTAGAATCAGCAATACATCTCTATAAGTTCATATTACCCTATTGAATGACTATTTCATGAAATCATGACATTTGAGGGCAATTCTAACTTATGGCGTTATATTGCTGATTCAAATGATTATAATTCTGTAAAGCCATATTTGATACGGTCGCGAATCATATTTAGATCACCATACAACCTGACACTGACCTGCTAATTGCAAAAAACGTAAGAAAATTTGAATTTCGCGGGCTACCCTGGCGCATCCCCCGTAAAGGGGAACGGAATTGGATAGGCCATGACCAGGACATGGATACTTTTTATGCCGGTTGTAAATTCCCGTGGTCCCACAATCACACGGGCGAAGCCGCGGGGAAAAGCTAGTATTTATGTATGCTTAATGTTTTGTATTGCATTCAATGTAAATAAACGTTTTTAATATGATGCTATTCAAAGAAATTGAAAGCTCTGTGCTTGTAAACAGTCCTTTCTTTTCTGTTATGCGAACTCGTATATTTTTAATCATGATCCTAAATCAACATTTTTGTTCACAGGCTATCAATATGATTGCCATCTACTTGATTGTTCTACTGCAGTTCAAGATCTCACTACCGAAAGATCCTCAAACAGTTGCAGCATAATTACAACGGAGTTTACATAATTGCCGCGAATACAAACGACAGTCACTAGAATCCATAGTTATTCATAAGTTCAAAATAAAATAAACTACTTAACACGATATTAAATGTCACGCATAGTTTTATAGCACCAAACAATAAAGTTTGCTTGTCATATCATTTTAATGTTTTTTTATTTTTATCTTACATCATTATTAAAGTTATTCAGTAATAAAGGGTAAGACAGGGGACTTGCCCTTTATTACCTAATACTTATCAGAAAAAGTATTATTCACTAACCGCTTGTGGGCAGCCTTGGCTTTTGAACTAATTTATGTAATGCAACAAATAAATACATATACAAAAAAAAGTAATAGTTAGTTAGTTTAAGAGGAGAGTCCTTACAAAACGCCTCGATAGGGGTTTACTGTGTTCAAGATATCTAAACATTCACCGCATAAATTATACCAAAAAAATAAATAGGAAACATAAAAGATGTTTCATCAGTTCCACCATGAGATATTTGCAAAATTATCCAAAAAATCCTGCTAAAAACAATGTTAAAATTTCATATTCACATCGAAATCGACACATTCTATTTACACTTTTTATCTTATTTTAAAACAATGTTTGAAAATATTTTTCATGTTATGATTATGAAGTGCACCGTATTAAGTTCTAATTGTATAAAACCATACGATAGTAATTTACGTCAAAACATTCTTTATTTTTTTACGCAAATCAGTTTCCTTTCCCATACATTTTAGTATGGAGAGATGGAGAGTACAGCGAACCACAGAGTACTTTATACTATACTGCAGCGAACTCTCTTCAGCAATTTGATTTATATTCGAGCAAGCGCAAAAACTGTTCATCATTCAGTGCCGCCCTAGAATCCAAGGTGAGAGCATGTCAGTTTTTGATCCGCACCGAGCTCGAAAATCGTCTACGCAGACGTAGACTCAAGGCATAAGAGTGGGTTGCTAGTGTCACTGCGTAACTGATAATTTTCACACAGTATTACTCCAGCTATGTGAGTATTTTGTTTGCCTATAGATAACATAATGATTTCCTTAATAATTGAATACCATCTTCTTTTATTTTAGATAGAAATGGTTAAACGAAAAGAAAATTAACGGTCACATAAAAAAAATGAAGATTAAAAAAAAACAGTAAGTACTTTTAATTTTAGATATTTTGCAGACGATAAAAAGAGGGTTATGACTTTAATAACTTATTGGAACGAAGTTCTTTAATACGGCTTGCGGTAGGAGTTGACTGGTAGAAATAGCCATGTAACAAAAATAAAAAATAAAAAGCGTTTATGCAGCCCCCTCCATGCGACTCTGTCTCTTTCTGTTATTATTGTTAAATGATATGGGTATCATTTTCGAGGTTACTCGGGGTGCTGATTACGAAAATAGCATCCATTTTGAAATCCAAGATGGCGGAGTTTTGTTTTTCTTTGAAAACGATATGGTTGTCATCTTTGAGGTTTCGCGAGGTGCTGATTGCGAAAATGGCAATGATTTTAAAATCCATGATGGCGGACATCATTTCTTTTTGTAAAACGATATGGGTGTCATTTTCAAGGTATTTCAGGGTGCTAATTACGAAAATGTTAACCATTTTAAAATCCAAGATGGCAGACATGATTTTTTGGCAATAAATCTGTCATTTTAACATAATATAGTATCAAGCCCTTATTCCGAAGTAGTAGGAAGAGGTGTAATACTCCCATTGTATGTTTAAAGTATACAAGGTGGCAGGGACATGGACGCACAACCTGTTACCATAGATTATGAACATGATTCTGGACCCCCATGTGTTAAAATATTTCGCCGTTTATTTAAACAAAAATCTATTGTTTCCTACAAAAGTGTAATACTTACGCGGTCAAAATGTATGAAACTGCATTTTTTTTTAAATAATCAACGAAAATTTTCAACGCAGAGCACGCACTGAATTCATGGTAACATCTTGTCCGTCGTGTCCCACCAACCTGGAGGCCAAGTCTACTAATTTACAAACGTCACAATGGTCTCTCCATTGTGAATTTTTGACAAATTTGCCATACAAAATCTGTCATAAACTAACAATGCAGAGACCATTGTGACGTTTGTAAATTAGTAGACTTGCCCCCCTGTAAGTATATGTATATCAGTGACATGCCGAAAAAATACAGACTGTTTCTTCTTTTGACTAAATATTATAGTGGCAGCTGTCACACTTTGCCAAAACTGTCAAGCCACGTTTCTTATTTTTATAATTATGATATTTTTTCAGATTGCCTCCAACTATAAAAACTTTTTGACAAAAAAAACAACCGACTTCCAAAAAATACACTACAAAGTGAAAAATAACTTTAATTTCGGAAGTCGGGACTTCCGAAATTAAAGTTATTTTTCACTTTTTAGTGGGTTAGATAATAATTTATCGAAGTTACAATAGCCTAATGTCAACTACTCATCACCTTTTACAAAATATTTTGTTTCCCGATGCAAGGAATTGAGGAGTATATTGTTGAGGATTTCTCTTGGTAAAAAGCAGAAGAACTGGAGCTGATGGTGAAGCCACCATCAGCTCCATTTCACCATATGCATTGTGACAAGCATAAATTGCTTAGCAACCAACGAAAGAGCATTGCTAGAGATGACGCGATTACGCAACTTAAATTCAGTCTCAAATTGACGCATCAGCATGACTAGTAGGTAGTGGTTGCCCTATGAAAAACTTCAATCTTAATTGGGTATTATTTTTGTACAATCTGAATATTTTGGAATATTGAACCCTATGAAGTAAGCCCAACAAAAGGTAACTGCTGTAAATCGTTGAGGAATTCCCACGACTGTCTATGGTCTCCATCATCAGACCTGTAATGGCACTTATAACCCATATGGGTGCAAAGTTCTCATCAATATAAATGAATTAAGGCCAAACACAAGGTAGCTACTGTAAAACGTTGAGGAGTTCCCTTAACTGTCTTTCATCTTCATCATCAGACCCCTAATGACAGTCATAACACATCTGGGTATAGTATTCTCATCAATACAAATTAATCAAGCCCAAACACAAGGTAACTGCTTTAAATCGTTGAGGAATTCCTTCAACTGTCTATAGTCTCCATCATCAGACCTGTAATGGCACTTATAACCCATATGAGTGCAAAGTTATCATCAATATAAATGAATTAAAACGAATCACAAGGTAGCTACTGTAAACCGTTGAAGAGTTCCCTTAACTGTCCTTCGTCTTCATCATCAGACCCCTAATGACTGTCACAACCCTTCAGGTGTAAAGTTCTTATAAATACAAATTAATCAAGCCCAAACACAAGGTACCTGCTGTAAATCATTGAGGAATTCCCTCGACTGTCTTTCGGCTCCATCATCAGATCGATTCCAGACCTTCATTAAATTGTAGTTCTTTAAAATACTTAATGAAAAAATTAACAAACGCACTAGGCGCTCCTACGATTTTCGAAGGTTCCCCTCGATTTCTCCGGGAGTCCATCATCAGATCCTGGTTTCCTTATCATGGGACCACCCTTGAGGTATGTCCTTTCTAACAAAAAAAGAATCATCTAAATCGGTTCACCCAGGAAAGAATTCTGAGCTAACACACATAAAAAAAAAAAAAACAACAAGCAAAAGCTATGACAGTGTCATTGACGTTAGAAATAAGTGAGTAGCTACTCCAACTAACCTTTATATTTTAATTTTTGTTTTAATAATTAATTAACAAGATTATTGTTTCAGGCTACGAAGCATTTCAAGAAATTCAATTCAATCGTCAAACAATTTGTTCCATCTAAGAATTTTCATATGAAATATTGTTAAGAATTCTTAGATGGAACAAATTTCCAAATTTTGACGATTATAATAGATAAGTTTAGATGACAAGTATCAAAATGTTGTAAAAAGGCTGAATAAAGTATTTATTATTTATTAATTAATTACCTACCTGCTTACTAATGTGATGTAAAATATATACTTATTATTACACTTAATAATTTATAAATAGTTAATTTATCCATTAGATAAAAAAAAGATTGAAATAGTTTGTACAAAAACTTGTTTTTTTTTTATTAGACCGTTGCCTCTCTTTCGTCATTCACATACTTTCCTTAAAGTATCTATGAACAATATTTAGTAGGTATCCATTTATTCAAATACAGTTAAAACAATCAATAATATAATAAAATAATATTCTAAATAATAAAATTATTAATTAAATTATACAACATAATTAAAGTAATAATTTTATAAATCGAACTGTACAACCTGATGAACACTGTAACCCCACCCTTTGGTGACGACTAATACGAATAATACGGGAACGCCAGCCTCGCGCTGCGGCGAGTTAATTGTTAATATATTGAGTGTTTTCTGACACATACTTACAAATATTTTAGGAGCGAACACGCATTGAAAGTATAATTTATCCGTCGGGCCGTAAGGTTTGTTGTTTGTTTCTAGTTAGGTGTACACCATACGTAATGTATACTGCGCGTTGCTGCTGTGTAAGTGGAAAATTACAATGTGTGCGTTCTTAAATAAGTTCTCGCGCTCGCAAACTTCCCTGTTAAGAGCGGGTAGTAACCAAAATTGCCTGTCTTCAATTTGATTTTTCATGAAATTGATAAGACTTAGGTATAAAATAAAAATACCATGAGTAACTACATGATATTTTCAAACTTTTAGTGGAACAGAAACACAAAATGTTAAAATTTTCTCGATAAAACAACATCACGAAGTCACCTCTAATTTTTACGTATTTTCAATTTGTACTTCTTACGCTAATGACTAATAGGATAAAAATTAGATGACTATTTGTATTAATACAAGGCGAAAAAAATTGTGGAGGCATTTTTTGAAATTCCTTTTATTTTTAGTTTTATTACGACTACAAGCATTATGCACTTCGACGTTTTTAGTTCGTGGAAGAAGTCATCTTCCGTCGCACGTTGCGGGAACTTCAAGCATATTTTTGTTTCACAAATCAGTCGCCGTCGCTCTGTTGAGACCAGAGGACTGCGCTTGAATTTTCGGCTGCTCTGGGATATAATTTATTCGCGTAAATAATATTATCGTAATTTATCACATTGTAGGAAAGAGACTGTGTAATAGAAAACATGAAAAAACGATAAAACCACTTCTGAAACTGTTATTAAAATCGTTCAGAATTGATAAACTAAATAAATACCGCGGCTAAACTATAAAATAAAAATATTATAATAATTCAATGTTGATTTTGAAAACTCAAGATGACATACATTTATTTGACAGATTTTTGACTGGTATAGTACAACTAGCGCCATTGCTCTGCAATTTGGTCAATTTTCTTGCGGAGAAAATTTACAACATAGAGTTTGTGCTGGAGATTTTTTAGATCTTATTGCTTTTAACTTAAGATCCTAATTCGTTTACTCACACTTTCGTTGACAAACTCCGTGTAAAGTCGCTCGAAATGGTTCGTCTAAGGTTACCCTTAGACGAACCATTTCGAGCGACTTTCACCAACTCCCGAATCAAGCTGAAACTCGAAATTTAACATATAGGTAGGTTATTGGTCTAATAATATTAGTGGAGTTAACAAAATAATTAAACCGGAAAACTAAAATATGCAATGGGTTTATTGCGGGCAAAAGTACGAAACGGTATGCACGAGACATGACATTTTTCATACGGATAGTGTTCTCATGACTAGATCCCTTTTAATGGTGGGTATGAGTAACGGTTGTGACGGATCACAATGTTTGGGATTTTCGGCTTGTTTTTCAAACCTAAAGATTCAACAGTTCCAAAAGAGGAACGTAATAAACTTTCGACTTTCTTTGGCACGCATATATATATATTATATGCCAATTATTTTGTCGGTAAAGCCGACTAATGTATTGTTTGTTCCGAAATTGGCCTATTTACTTAAATATTATCGGCGAGGACTTTGTACTCGCGCTCCGTGCAGGATAGGTTTTTACGGTTTTCATGACACATGCCATTTGAATTTGCACAAAACAGTGCAAAATCCACCATACCAATATTATTTTTTACTTGGTAAAACGGTTGCTAATTGACTTTGCACGATCCTGCTAAGCAATATCCACGTATCAATATATACCTTTATATTTTTTTACTTGGTTAACACTGTTTTCCACGAAGACGTCATGAGGTCCAACTTATAGAAGGCCCTTACTAAAATTTGGTTACATTGGAAATTGAACTTTGTCACGTCAGCATTGAGTTTCTAGTTCCAAAACATGGCTATGATCTATGATTCTGAATTCAAGCTTAGCGAGTAGTAGAGGCAAAATAATCAGATGTTTTTCTTACTGAAGAATTTCATTGAAAATAAAGGGACTGGACAATGATCACATTTCGTTTAAATATTGTAATTAAAAAACCATTCGAGGAATAGGGTTGCTGATCACAGCGGTCCAACAAATTTCCTTAGATGATTGCTGTTTTTGTTCAATTGATTTCATTTTCTCAAAGTAAAAAAGGGGAAGGTAAGTGATGCGATTATAATTATTCGATTTCATATAGTCAAAAAAGCAAGTTTATCGGGTTTGTTTTCATCATCATGTAGGTAGTATCATGAGTATGCATTAGGTACAGCTGTGAGGCACACAATACTGTTTTTTTTTTTTTTTTTTTGGTTTTGTTTTGTTTGCCTTAACCTGGGTGAAATAAATTTATTTTCTTTCTTTCTTTGTTTTTCCTTTCTTTATGTAGTATAGGACTTTGATGGAAGTGCTTTGATTTTTAGCGTTCCCTGCTTCAAAAGGAAAAACGAAACACTTATAAGATCACTTTGTTATCCATCTGTCTGACACCTTTTCTCAGGAATGCGCGGGGGGTATCTAGTTGAAATTGAACTGCCTTAAATTGGAGCTGTAAAACAATCGAGCGAAAGACGTTTACTTAGAATCTTGGCATAAATTGCCATTCATTTCGCATATTTTGACACTCACAAATAAATTAAAACCCATAAGATACATTCGGTTGACCTAGAATCACGAAATGTGGTAAGAAGCAAGGTCTCACAGTACAAATAGGTATAGGAAAATATCTGGAAATCCTTCATTTGTAGTTATATTACATAATATAGGGGACCATATTTTCTCAACTACAACGTTAAGTTTGTCTTTCAATTCGGAATCGAAAATTTAAAGGCCGTATCTTGAATTAACATTTAGTCTTTTTTTCATTCAAGTCGGTCTACTCTCCAATCTAACAACCCACCAGCATCGGTAACAGATTCAGTGACATACAATAATATTGAATAATAAACCTACTTGTAGGTACACAGCAATCATACATCATGGTAAACTGAATAGAGCGATTTCATCTGATTATTTTGCGTATCCATACTACACACAAGATTTAAATTCAAATGCCTAGATATACGCCGGGCGAAAAGTTTCTGCTGGCGGGAAGGGATTGTGTTTTGTTTTCGTCGTGTTTGGTGAGAGGGGTAGGCAAAGAGGCGCGGGTGAAACTTGATTTTTTTCTGTCTTACTGCGCCCTCTTAAGTAAAGTTTATGAAAAACATACAATTCTTTTACAAGAAAATAAATCTGCTAAAACATTGTACTTTTGTTTAAATCCATTACGAACAGGCCCAGACATAGAGGACCAGGGCCCTTAGGCACTATACATTTTAGCCCCCCCCCCCCCCCATCCCGAAGTCATTTTGGATATATAGCAAGTAAAATCTAGTACCTACAGCAAATATTTTTTTAACCGACTTTAATTACTTACTATAAATAAACAGCAATTAAGTAGTCTATTATTATGTCCCAACTAGCAAAGTAATCTTATAACAAAATAAATATTATAAGTCTGTTAACACTCATAAGATTCTTATAAGTGCATCGGTGTAGACTTTTTACTTATAGTAGCATTTCACAAGCCTTAATTTACTCAGGAGCATATGCTTCTGTAACTTAATCTTATAGTAAATACAAGTTTTACTTATAGAACAGTTATAAGACTCATATACTTATAAAGGCATTTCAAAAGACTAAATATACTCAGGAGCATTGGCTTCTATAACTTAGTCTTATAGCAACGACAAGATTAACTTATAGGACATTTATAAGATGCATTTACTTTTAACATAATAACAGAGATCCTTATAAGTATTTGGCAGTATCGTCAAGTTGAAGTCTCTTATAAGATTATTAGTATTTTACAAGTACGTTATGAGAGCAAACAAGCTTATAAACTACCGGACCAAGCACTTTGTAAGTAAACGTCAGTCATTTTGTCAACTCACAGTTTGTCAACTCATAGTCAATTGCAACAGAGTAATGGAGGGGTCCATCGAAAATAATGTTGTACCTGTTGAGTGCTATTCTGATCATAAAGAGCAGGAAGAAAAGGCCATGAGGAAGAATATGATTCAGAAATAAAAGAAAGCACAGAGTATGAAAAGAATCTTGGATTACTTCAAGATATACAAAGCTGGGCTATAAAATTGAATATACCACATGTGGCTCCAAATGAATTAATATTGTACAAAAGAATTAAAAACATTCTACCCAAAGATGCACGAACTTTGTTAAAAACAAACAAAAGTCTTGTTAACTTGCATAAACAATTGACGGACGAAAAAATAATCAAAGCTTAGTTTTTGTCAACTCGCCCTCACCGAGCGAGATTTAACGGGTGAGCTTGATAAACGATTCATGAGCAACCCTAATTTGTTTTAAAATGGAGGAGAAGTGATATTTACCAAAACTGCAATAAGTACTAATTTGTTTATAGTGATTCTATAAAGTACTTAATGCAGAGCATTTTTAAAACATGGCGAATATTCACACGAGTCATTGAAATTAAAATGAAACAACAACTACACAATGTTCAATTTTGCTCTAGGCGACAACAAAAAAAAACAATATACGGTACATATTCACAGTAAATTTGACTTCCCCACCAGTTTCCACACTATATTCACAAATTAACTAATAAATACTAAAAATAACTAACTAAAACTAATGAATACTAATGGATTTATTTATATTAGTAAGGTATATGAGAAAACAAAATTCTCAAACACAAAACACGTGCACGTTACAGTTTAAAAAACGTACTTATAACAAATAACCAAGTATGTTACAAGCGCATTATAAAAATGATAGCTTTTATAAGATACTTGAGTCAGAGCGCAATAGAAGCACTAGTGCCTGTAACTGTATAGGCTAAGATTGTTATAGAAACTATTGTTATTCGTCAAATATATTATAATTATTAGTTAATGACTTTATCCAAGTTCATTGTAAGATCGTTACAGAAATATATGCTCCTATACTTGCGCCCAAATCTTTGTTTGTAGCATACTTCAAGTAAACGCACGAAAAAATAGTCTTGAGAGAGTTATAAGTACTGATTTTGCTAGTTGAGGTATGTTACCATATTTTTTACTTCAACGGTCGTCATAAATCGACGTTTCTAAACAAAGACGTTCTTTTACTCATATTCCATAACACTCAAGTTACCTACTTGAACCAATTTCAGTCAACTCAGCCTTTCGCTGCATAGGCCTCTCCACCCACGGTTACACCACAACACCCTGTCCTCTGCCTTCCGCATGCAGTCTGTTCCAGCCACTTTCTTAAGTTCGTCGGTCCATCTAGCTGGGGGGTGACCCACGCTACTCTTAACGATACGCGGTCTCCACTCCAGGACTCGTCTGGTCCACTGGCCATCGGTCCTTCGACAAACAAGGCCAATACTGCCACTTCAGTTTGCTTACTCTGCAAAGCTATGTCGATAACCTCGGTTCTTTTCCGGATCATTTCATTTCTGATATAATCCTTCAAAGAAACTCCGAGCATAGCCTGCTCCATAGCATGTTGAGTGAACTTGAATTTGTGGACTAACCCAACTGTCAGTGTCCACTTTTCAACAACGTTTGTCTTAACGGACAGAACGCACTAGTTGAAGACCATAGTCTTTAAACATTCATTTATTCACATTTAAATAGAGTAAGTACAATCGGTGGTTTCACATGTTACATTATTTGGTCTTATATTCTATTTAGCCTTAGTATGGCATGTGAAGCTTAATCATGCAAGATAATAATATTAATGTAGCTTATAGATAATGTAAATAATATTTAAAAAAAGGATGGGTATTTAGTCATAATCAATACATGTCTCTGAGATTCATAGTGCCTAATGTCAATTATACCTGGCCATCTACAGTGTCCAGTAGCCGTACTATGACGTGCGAAAAAGGGATAATGCTATCGGTCAAATATAGCTCCGTCTCTCTTTCACGCTGGAACAATGATGGCTTTAACACGTCATAGTACGGCCGCTGTACCAGTAAAAAGTCAGTTTTTTTTACGCTTCTATGTGACACGTTATTCCTGTAACCACTCATTTATGGAGTAAACATTTTTTTTAAGAAGTAGCTCTTTAAGCTTTTTCTTAAATTTTGGTAAGGCAGATTCTGAATGTCTGATTGTAACCTATTATAAATTTTAACACACATAGCCGAGCAATTTTTTTTAAACACCGCTGTCTTTGGTGCACATTGTAGCACTAGTCGCTGACCATGCCTTGATTTACGAGGATGGGTAAAAATATCGTGTATAAATATCACTAGCCTTCACAAATAGGTTTAGGAGTTTGAACAAACATTGTGGGATAGGCGACGAGAAGACTTGGCGAAGTTTCCCAAACGCTGCCCAACCCAACTGGATCCTTCTATCGGCTGCTTTCTCAAAGTTGTGTCTACCGAGCTGAATGACTTGCTCTAGGTAGACATACTCCCTCACAACTTCGAGAAGCGACCCTTCGATGCGGATTGGACTCGGCACGACGTGTGAATTGTACAGGACTTTCGTCTTGTCTAAATTAATGCCGAGGCTAACCCACCGAGAGGCTCCGTTCAGGCTGTGCAGCATCCGGTCTAACTGTTCCAGCGTCTCTGCCATTATGACGATGTCATCGCCAAAGCGAAGGTTTGAGATGTACTCGCCGTTCGCGTTGATACCCTGTCCAGTCCAGACCAGCGCCTAGAAAACGTCCACCAACGTATTGGTAAACAGTTCCGGGGATGTCACATCCCCCTGTCTCACCTCTCTAATCAGTTGGATGGGGTTGGTTTTCTGATCCTGGATCTGGACAGTCATCATGGCAGCGTCATACAAGCATCTCAACTGCTCTACTGGCACTCAAGTAGAGCGGACGTGTGTATAAGCAATATTATTTACCTAGCTATTATATGACGTTAAAATATTACCGAGTGTTCTGTGACCTAGAAAACGAATCGCGCATTTTTCTGCTAAGTTTGTGATTTACTTTAGTGAATAACAAATAATTATGAGAAACATATAAGAACTAAGTATGTCAAATATTGAAAACAGCCCACTGAGTATCCCACCTCCAAGGAGCCCTGCAGGTAAACCTCAAACACCTTACCATGCGGCTGAAGGAAAAATTGAGGCAGTGGACACCAGTGACATTAGTAACTGGTTGATCTCCATCGAAAAATGCCTGAACGAAGTCTGTAACATTGCCCAAGAAGGAAAGCTGAACTCCGAGCAAAAGCTGAGGATCAATGCCCTATCGCGCAAAGTTGGACATGGCGTATCACAAATGGCAGTTTATTACCAGGACTTGAAGCTGAAGGCCAAAGAAGTACAAAACTCCGTTCTAATGTTTAGAGAAAAACGTGACCTCACAGATTGCCTTGAAAATTTCCAGAAGACAATTCAAGCTAGCGTTCAAGAAAACTGCGCCAAACCAACGATGGTAGGAAAAGTCTCGTTCGCTGACATGGTAAAAACCGATAAAAATTATTACTTGCGCCCCAATAACCTCAGCTGTATTGCAATTTATCCGACGAATAAATTAAAATCTAGTGACGACACTAAATCCCTTGTCCAAAAAATTATATGCCCTGAACAAATGAAATTGCACGTTAGAGGATTGCGTAAAACAAAAAACGGGGGCGTTATTATCAGCACGGAGACAAAAGACGACATTGAAAAACTTAGGAAATCATTTCAGTTAAGTAGTTCCGGCCTGAAAGTGGAAGAGCCCCATAAGAGAAGACCAAGAGTTGTAGTTATAGGAGTACCGACCATTTTAAGTGATCAAGAAGTCTACGATTGCATCTATGAGCAAAATATAGCCGACAAACTGCCTAATTTGCCCCGTGACTCTTTTATGGCCTCTCTAAAGTTAAGTCACAAGTCGGGTCAAAAAGAGGGACCCACGTGCAATTTTGTTCTTGAAGTAACTGCTAGCATAAGAAAGACGCTCATAAACCAAAATCGAGTATTCATCAATTGGACATCCTGCCCAGTGAGGGACTTCACACTTGTGACCAGGTGCTTTAAATGTCAACAGTATGGGCATGCTGCAAAGACATGTCCGGAGGCTGCACATACCTGTGGACATTGTGGAGAACAGGGTCACCAGTCTAATGAGTGCACTAAAAATGCCGAACCCTCACAGTGTGCAACATGCTTGCGATTTAAATAACCCAGCAATCACAAAACAGGCGATCAAGAATGCCCTGCAAAGAAAATAGCGGAGACTAGATACATAAATTCTATAGATTATAATGAGGTCGCGTAGACTGCCGACGTTTATTTCTATGCCTTTTTTATTTAATCTATGTTATATTCTTAACTTTTAATTATAATGTCCTTTTAGGTAATAAATTATAAGACACAAAATTAACTTTAGTTTATACAATTCGTATTACAAATTGTAATTATGCAATTGTTACATTTTAATGACACGGCAAATTCTGTACATCCAAATAAAAGCGATCTTGTTTGTACCTATGCATTAAAAATTGCTTAATTGCAAAAATCATCATAGAACATGGTTGCAAAATATGTCTTAGTTACTTACGATGATGCAGAAAAGTTGTTAAGTAAGGGAACTATTTTAATTTGAATAAAAACATAGTTTATAGTCAGATAATTAATTTAGTAAGTATTTGTTTAAGGAATTTTAGTTTTTTTTTTTTTTTTAAGTATGCCTTGAGTGACCTGAGATACAGGTTTATTCCTAGTTCAGGTAGAATCCAATAATAATATACCTTTAGTTTAAGGCCCTAATATTGTAAGCATTTGTGTACATCAATTATTTCAATAAACAATTTCATTTCATTTCAACACTTCGAAGTAGTGTCAGTCATACTACAACATTACAAAGAGGCCAGAACTGCCCATATTTCGATGAAGTCGAAGGCTTTCTCGTAGTCCACACCTTTTTTGAAGAACAGAACCACCGTACCTATGCCCTACGCCTCGGGCGTTGTACCCTCTTGGATGACGGAGGTAGAGAGACTCGCTAGCTCTCTCAGGACTGGAGCCCTGAGTGCATTAAGGAGCTCTGTTGTTATTCCATCATCCCCAGGTATCTTGTTATTCTTTAGCTGCTCGAGAGCCGCCCTAATCTCGTACTGGTCGATATCCGGGATGTCCTCCGTGTAGCGCGTTAATTCGGCTCGATGGTCATCTGCAATAGTCCCGCTTGTATCGCCGTCCACGTTGAGCAAAGTTGCCCACAAATCCTTGACTTCCTTGAGCATTTCGGACTTCGAAGTCACGATTCTGCCATCCGCAGTTCTTATTTTCATCAGATGGGACCTCTCTAATTGCTTAGTGAACACTACCCTCGGTTCTACTCAATCTGATGTTGGAGCTCCGAAGGTCGCGGCGCGTCTACTTTCTGATTAAGGACCTCTTTTCTGACGAAGACAGCTGCGTGGATGTCGTCTTTCCCTCATAAGTCCGAGAGTCCCCGACGAAAGTTTGGGCACTTTACTTTTTCGCTACAACGGGAAAAGTCTGTGAGACACGTCGCGTAGTGCTTTGACTACCTCGTCAGCCATCTCGTCAAAAGTTGTCTGTGGTTTCCAGCAGGGCGAATCGATTTAGATGTTCCAGTTGTAATTTTTCGGATCCTAGAGCGGCTTGAAGCTGCGTAGGTCGGAGGGTAGGCCTATCACGCAGATTCTCTCAGCTCGAAAATTGATATCTAGAGTGCCTCGGACAAGTCTGTGATCGCTTCCGATATTAAACCTACTGATCACGGAGACCACGAGAGATCACGTTATCTCGTTCCTTGTCACGTTATTCGGGCTCTGCCAGGTCTACTTCCTTTGGGGTTTCTTTTCGTAGAACGAATTCTTCAAGAAGAACCCCTGTGACTCTAAAAAGTTGACCAGCATGTGCCCCCTGTGATTCCTGCACCCCACACCGAACGGTCCGACTATCAATTCACCGCGTTCTTGTAATCCCACTAAGGTATTCAAAAACAAAAAAAAAAAACACACACACAAACTTAAATGGGCACTTATTAAACGTCAGAAGCCAGGTGCATGGTTCCAATTGGTTGTTTCCTATGCAAAAGAGCCGGCAAGAAACTCCAAACTATTGGAGTCCCCCATAACAGCGTTATAGTGGGCCTTTGTCGTACTGTGCAACCTCCTCAGGTTGTCTCGTCAGAGCATGTCGATGTCGGCGCATATACCTTTATTACTTTTAGGTAGTACCTGTCAGTGAATTTCAGTACAAGGTAAGCTACCCGTGTCGACACAGTACTGGTTTCCACAACGCTGCTAGTGAGTTCCTTATGGACCAGAAAGATGACACTGCCTTGGAAGAGCTGATCACCTTCGGGCAAGAAGAGTAGGTGGCCTGATTCCAGGGTTATCATACGATAACATTGGAGTCAAGCTACCTACTCAGTCCGCAATCCCTCCCCCTGTCTTCGGACTTCAGATCGGACTTCAGGACCACTATATGCCAATTAACGCGCCCTAACTCTACATCAAATTCGACAAGGTGATGGTGGAGCCTCATCGAACGTCCATTATACGTAGCCAGATGTAGTCGTCGTTGGTAGCCTGTCGTGACCCGGGGGTTCTTCGCACCCTCGTCCCGCCGTTACCGCTACCGCTACCTTGACCAGGAATAGCGGGACCACCGGGATCTGGGGGCCATTGTGTTGGCACTTTATTCATTAGGAGGTTTAATGCCCGTAGTCATCACGCTGGGCATGCGGGTTGGTAACCACAGAGGCAATCCTTTCATAACGATGACACTGCTGCCCGTCATCGCTCTGAAGAATTTAGATTGTTAGATGATTAGACCGCCATCGGTCGGTTACCAGCGCCGCGCCCATCAGTGGCAGGGTGTTCCGCGCGCAGGTGAGGTTAAAATTTGGGGAGTGCGGTCGTTGTGTGCTACACTCCATACCACCCAACCAACCAACTTACTTTCTTCAATAGGTCTCTTGTAAAAACCTACATTATTGGTTTTTCGCATAACTGGCGCCGCGCCGGCAGTGATTGAAAGATGATCTTTCTAAGAGAACTTTGAATGCTGAAAATTTTAGCACCTCGGATAAGTTGGGTTTCTTTTGAATATTCATACAGTAATGGGAGTTACTTGGTCGACTTATGCAAGAAAGTTAAATAATAAAAGAGTAACTAAGATGCCATAGCCAGCGACACGAGCTCGAAGATATTTAGCACCTCGCCTCGGAGATATTAGATTTCTTATGCTAATTTAATATAGAAATAGGAGTTGCTTTGTAGACTTATGTAGAAAAGCTGAAGACATAAGAGAAACTTCACTAGCTCTAAAATCTTTAGCATCACGCCTCGGAGACGTCAGATTTATTTTTCTTTCCTACAGGTGTTACAGTTACCCGGTTGCTTTGGGGTCCTTAGGCAGGCTGGGCCCCCAGGTCCGGCCTTGTGGGCCTAGGCGTAAATCCGGGTCTGGTAACGAATACAATAAAATGTTACACTCTAAATTATTTGTAACTTGTTCAAATTACCGATTTACCGCCCATTCGGATTAGGTAGTATGTATATCCGAGTAATTGCCTATTTAGACCATGTCATAAAAACAAATATCTATATATATAAAATTCAATGTCCTCACTGAGATATCAACGCACAGCCTAAACCGCTGGTCCTAGAGACATGAAATGTGGAGAGTGTGTTCTTTATGAAGAGTGAATATCCACTAAGAAAAGGTTTTTCGAAATTCCACCCCTAAAAGGGTGAAATGGGGTGGTGAGTTTTCTGTAAACCTTTTAAAGTGAAACTTTTATTACATCGTCTCAAACTTTTTCGTCTGTGTGTTGCATGTCGCGTGACGGTCGGCCGCGGAGTAGGGAAAAGTTTCACTTTTACCGTGGTTTCATAAAACCACAAAATCCTTTTTTTTTATTCTCTGTGTCGATTGACTTGAAAAGTAGGTAAACATACTCTTCAATTAAAATTAGGAGACATGTGTATCACAGTTTTTCCGAAATCATCCCCCAACAGAGTCAAATAGGATATTTCTGAGGTAGAGGTGTATCGGTAATATATGTCATCCCGATTTTTGCGTTGGCTCGTGATATGCGACATTGGTAATGCTAGTATACTTATGTGTTTATAAAGATTTAATGAATCATTGTCGTCACCGGTGTCCAATCTCAACCAAGGTTTCAAGATGTATCAAATATGTACGAGTAACTGGTAATAGAACTAATATTTCAATATATAAGTAAGTATTGGTCTGTGGATGGGTGACGATCTTTACATACCGAAACTCGGTCTCGGCTTTCATTCGTGGGTGTTTCGCAGTCGTTAAGGGTCGTCAGAAGCCCGAAAGGCTGACAACCAGTCTTACTGTTGTTACTGGGTTACTGGGTTGTGGAGGTCAGATAGGCAGTCACTCCTTGTATAAGATTTCCCGACATCAGTCGTCGGGCAGTTGCCCACCAGACACAACACCCGTCTGGTCGGAGGGTCCTCCATTTTATATTAAGGATGAGTGAACTTTACACCCTGTTGCTCATGCCTCTAAAGATTTAAGGAATTAGGATTTAGTCAGAGTCCGTATCTTGAGGTAATATGTCTGTCTGTTACTTTTTCACGCTATAGCGGCTGGATTTGGAAGATAGGTAGGTTACGGATAGGCCATGACCTGGGTTAGGACATAGGATACTTTTTACCCCAGTAGCACTTCCCCGTGGGGTAATTTCCGACATCCACGCGGGCGAAGCCGCGGGCAGAAGCTAGTACGTAATATAATACTAATGTTAGTTCTCATTAGTAATAGCATGTAATTGATCCGGGCCGCTTCACGCGTCGTCGCTCCGTCACAATCGTCTTATAAAATCAATTTTCTTTGACTCATGGTGAAACATGAACATCATGACTAAGAAAACTGCTCTCAAAACGATGACGGAAAACATCGTGAGAAAACTCTCTGAAGCCCTGGATGCTTTTATCAATTTGAGACACACACTCAATCGTTCTTACCTATAACCGACAAATGACCCAACGAGAAAAGTTTAGTCTACCATGCAGAGCGTTGATGTCTTATAATTCTAATTACGAGAGATTACACAATTTAACACGCCCGATGATTTCTGCTAAGTATGCTAAAACAATAAGAATAAAAATGAAAAAAGAGCTTTCATTTTGTGGAATGCTCTGTTATTATTCTACACTTTCAGTCTCTTGCATATTTTGCCGGTTCTGAAAATGTTTTGCTTCCATTATACAGGTTTTCCCTCTCCCTATCTCCCAAGTTTTTTTTTTTTTAAATAATTACCTAATTTATTTATTTTCTTATTACACTCGCTTCCTTTTTCTGTTTTAATAAAGCTCCCAGCTCACTTTAATTTGTGGACAAAAAAATAAGATTGAAACCTGTATTATACTTAGGGTGGCAGGGACATCAACGCCCAACCTGTTACCATGAATTCCGTACATGATTCTCATGGTATAAAAAATATACGTCGTAAGGTATAGCATTCCGGTCACGGGGGTGACACAAGCCTACGTCATCACCGCTGTGTTACCAGTAGTATGTAATAATAACTCCCCAATCGCCTTTACTACCTGTGCGAATCCGATAAAACAAAGAGGTTTTAACTAACAATTACGTTGGTATTGTTTAAATTGAATTGTTTCGTTTGATTAGAAATATTAAACGACAAATTATATTTATATTTTAACAGAATGGTGACTGAAAATGTTTCCATAATTCGTTTTTTGTTGTGTGTGACGTAGTGACGTAAGCATGTGTCACTCCCGGAATGCCAGACCTTGTTTATTTAGACCATGATGATTCCGAAACACAGCGTTTAAATTATTCGTCGGTTAATAAAACAAAAATATGCGTTTCATACATTTTGACCGCGTAGTTATTGCACTTTTCTGTGGTGAAACATCACATTTTCTTTTTTGTTAACCGAGGAAATGTTAATAAGTTAGTCAAAACCGCCTTCTAGTCGTGACATTCCTGTCATAGTTAAACTCGAGTCTATTACTTACGATTCCTGTTTTCGAAATAAACATGCCTTGCTCTGTTACAGTTGGGAGGGTAACTTTATTTTCATTACTATGTGCTAACCCGGGTCACATTTGTATTTCAGTCAATCTGTTAGATAAATATTATTAGATGTTAGAGGGTGATGGAGTTTACAAACATCGAAACTCACAAACATTTGAACTGTCTCATTTTATAGCAGTTTTTTTTTTTAAAACGTACTGAAAAATTGCAACCATATCCGCATAATAGTTTTGTATATTGTTGTACAATTATTTAACTCTATAATAACCCAATTACTGCTATCAAATCCCATGTTCCCAATAATTTGTTCTTCAATATTTTACTATAAATACTATTGTCCGTGCAGCTCAGATAGGTATAATCATGCTGCAAGCAGCCGGTGCAACGTTGGCTGCGGCTGTCGCGGCTCTGCTAGTGTGTTCCAGTGCTCACCCTCATGAGGTAAGGAAACATCACATATCACGGCTAAAATGGGCTAGTGCCTACACTAATGCCAAAGATTTAGTAAGTTAAAGTAAAGGTTAAAGTTAAAGTAAAGGTAATCTTCTTAAGCAGATGCTTAATATTTTCGTGTTGTCAAGAATCTGTATAAGCTCGACATACCTACAAGTGTAAATTAAGCTTTTTGTGATGTACGAGGAACCATTAACCATACCTATCCCTGAAGCTTAGCGTCAAGGGTCAGTCCCAGGTTGGCTTTGTTTATATATGGTATTAACCACGGGCCTAAGCTGGTTATTTATTAAAACCGGAAAGTACTGCAGCTTCTTCTTAGTGAAGTCAATATGCACTGACTTGGCTAGCATAAGCATAATCAGCCTATAATGTTCCCACTGCTACGACACAGGCCACCTCTCTGTGAGAGGGAGTGGGCCATAATCTACCACGCAGGCCCTGACCAGGTTGGTAGATGTCACACATGTCTTCGAATTTTTGGTTCTAGCACATACTGGATTCCTCACGATGTTTTCCTTTACCGTTTTGTGAGCAGTGGTGATGAACTAAGTTACACTTGAGTACACTACTGAATTGCCTACATTTAACTTGAATACTTGTTGACTTTAAACTTTTTCTACAGGCTCTTGGCGGCAACTTAGTCAGAGGTAAACGGGACCTCCGGCTCTCCGGATATCTGCCCTACCCCGTAGCTAGACCACTCTACAATACCAGGTTAGCAAAGACATAAAATCATCCCATAAGCACACTGCACAACAAAACACTGTGTAACACATTGACGCGCAAACTGTTCCCATAATGCACATGATTCTAGACCCCACAGTAGCAATTTTGGTCGTTCTTAAGAAAAAAATCTGCTGTTTCATACAAAAGTGCAATAACTGTACCGTCACAATGTATGGAACTACTGATTTTTTTTCGATAACCGACGAAGAGAGAGCTTATTTCATGATAACAGTTTGCGCCCTCGGCAATCTGCCTGCTACCACAAATCATACTTATAGTCCGGGAGGTAGCGTTGCATTTTAGGTAGTGTTTTTACGCTGATCGGTTGCCATCTTGTTCAATAGATCTCGAATGACTGATAAGTGAACCAAGCGTCAGCTGACGACGCACCTGCGGTGGGTGTAGGACTTGAAAGGTTAGGGAAGTAGTAATAAAAAAAAATTAACTCATAATAAGCCGGCTGAAACTTTTTGCATAAAAAGTTTAAATCATCCGGAGCTTGAAAAAATCGTCAGCTTCATGGTGGAGGGGGGATTATGCGTCAGCCGCTCGCATGAACTTGTAAAAGAAACACGTAAAATAAAGTTATGGTACGCCGGATGAAATTTAACAAAGTGATTGTTTCAATTATCAAAAGTACGAAAACAACAATCAGCTCCGTGGGTAGCGGTGGAAAGACCGTCAGCTGACGCACTAAAGATACGATTATTCGAGTAATGCACAGTATCTTTCAGGGTCCAGCTGACAGAACTCCCCTGTCCGCACCCAGCTAACTGTTTTTTTTTTGAAAACGTAACTATTAAACTAGTCTTGTCAAATTTCAACCGGCATAGTGAAAAAATGATGATCTCGAGAAGTTTATAGCATGTGTTAAACAATATCGAACGAAAACGTTTTGTTAATTTTATTGTTTTATTTTACATATATGAAAGAACATAATATAAAATAATATGGCGAGTATAATGGAAATATAAAAAAAAGAGATAGAAAGATAGACGTCGATAACTTTGCCGGAATTATTCGTCATCGATAGTATCGCTATCGTCATCTTCCCCAGATGAATCGTCATCAGAACTCTCCTCTGTCAGATTGTTCTCTTCATCTTTTTCGTGTTCCTGATCTAGATCCCCTCGTATCTCATCATAAGTAAACGGAAAAAAAATGAAAAAAAAATATTTCATTGGGTATCAACGCTGCAAACTTCAATATTATTAATATTAAACAGTATTAATCAAAATGCAGTTCAATCAACATAACTGTCAAAAAATAATAAAGTATAACTTACCTTGACGCTGCAGATGTTGATGGAGTATCAACAGTTATTCTGTATTTTGGCGGTAAAGCGATGAATTGTCGATAACACTTTGAATGATAACTCAAAGTGTTATCGACAATTCACCCCTTTAATTTCTTTTTCAAAATCGTTCAATTCAATCGGCACTTGACACTTTTCAACGATAAATTGTTCTTCAGACGAATCTCCAATATAGAGGAGCATTTTTTTATAGTTTTGTCAGAAAAATATATTAATATTTCTTTTTTTTTGCCACAGTATACACGGACTTTCGTCCGTTCGTTCGAAGAGTTCAACCGAAACTGATTGTGTACGACAAAGAGACACGCAGATGTTCCATTGAAATTTTAGGGGGAGAGGCTTCGGTAGCCCGAAGGTCGCGTTTTTGCCTCAAGCAGCTCCAGAATCTATATTGAAATATGTGTTTAAAAGGAGACAGCGTAGTAGCAATGCTCCTATATTTTTTACTTTTAATGCGTCAGCTGACGGTCTTTCCACCACTACCCACGCATCTGATTGTTGTTTTCGTACTTTTGATAATTTAAAAATCACTTTCTTAAATTTCATCCGGCGTACTATAACTTTATTTTACGTATTTCTTTTACAAGTTCATGCGAGCGGCTGGCGCGTAGTCCCGCCTCCACCATGCACCTGGCGATATTTTGAAGCTCAGTATGATGTTAATTATGTATTAAAAAAACTTTCAGCCGGCGCGCGGCGTGCTATGCCTCCATTTTTTTTTTACTACCTTCGGAACCACCCACACCAGTACCCACCGCTACTTGAGCAGCTGACGGTTGGTTCACTTATTGGTCATATAAGATCAACCATCGATGACAGCCGGCTTACTATGACTTTTTTATTTGCAACGCTACCTACCGGACTATTATTAAATCAGATCACATTAAGTGCCGAGCCGAATTCAAATAAATGACAATCGAATGAGGATGAACATCAAACTAATTCGAAATCACTTAGCTCTTAAAAAGTACGTTTTCTTATATGAAATAATTGTCTATCTAAGTATAAAAAATATATTAACACGACCTAATAGCCGCATTATTTACTTATAACACAGAAAAAAAACGAAAAATATAATAACATATCATTTCATTGGGTTTCGCCGATTTTCAGTTATAACTGACGCAACAATCATCTTATTAAAGAAATGAAATTAATTATAAAAAAGATGCGTATTATATCTCATATAAAAAATAATATTCAATACACGATGAGGTGATTATCATCTTAGAAGTACCAGGAGAAAGAAATCTGCGAAAGCAACCATCGGTGGAACGAACGGTCACGGTGGATTGAACCCGGTCGGGTTGACCGGATTCGATCCACCGTGTCACCGTATATAATGAAGTTATTATACACTGTGGAACGGAGTCGTAAAGGGAAACTTTTCTATAAATCCAGTACTTAAATGATTCAAGATGACAATCTAACCGATGCTTTTGTTCCTCAGGTCTGTAATCAGATGGCAAGGCGGCATGGACGAGATTGACGCAACACATATACCGATCCACGGACAGCGAACGCAGGGTGGAATGGACGAGATCGGTGCAACACATATATCCTTCGGCGTAAAGCAAGGGCAGGGGGGAATGGACGAGATTGACGCATCAATTATACCCATCGGCGGACAGCCAGGTCAGGGTGGGATGAACAAGATTGACGCAACACTTCAACCCATAGGCGGACAGCAAGGGCTGGCCATGAATGACGCAACAAATATATCCTTCGGCGTACAGCAAGGGCAGGGGGGAATGGACGAGATTGACGCAACACTTATACCCATCGGCGGACAGCGAAGGCAGGGTGGGATGAACGAGATTGACGCAACATACTCGTATATACCCATAGGCGCACAGCGAAGGCAGGGTGGAATGGACGAGATTGACGCAACACATATACCCATCGGTGGACAGCGAAGGCAGGGTGGGATGAACGAGATTGACGCAACATACTCGTATATACCCATAGGCGCACAGCGAAGGCAGGGTGGAATGGACGAGATTGACGCAACACATATACCCATCGGTGGACAGCGAAGGCAGGGTGGGATGGACGAGATTGACGCAACACATATACCCATCGGTGGACAGCGAAGGCAGGGTGGGATGAACGAGATTGACGCAACATACTCGTATATACCCATAGGCGCACAGCGAAGGCAGGGTGGAATGGACGAGATTGACGCAACACATATACCCATCGGTGGACAGCGAAGGCAGGGTGGGATGAACGAGATTGACGCAACATACTCGTATATACCCATAGGCGCACAGCGAAGGCAGGGTGGAATGGACGAGATTGACGCAACACATATACCCATCGGTGGACAGCGAAGGCAGGGTGGGATGGACGAGATTGACGCAACACATATACCCATCGGTGGACAGCGAAGGCAGGGTGGGATGAACGAGATTGACGCAACATACTCGTATATACCCATAGGCGCACAGCGAAGGCAGGGTGGAATGGACGAGATTGACGCAACACATATACCCATCGGTGGACAGCGAAGGCAGGGTGGGATGAACGAGATTGACGCAACATACTCGTATATACCCATAGGCGCACAGCGAAGGCAGGGTGGAATGGACGAGATTGACGCAACACATATACCCATCGGTGGACAGCGAAGGCAGGGTGGGATGAACGAGATTGACGCAACATACTCGTATATACCCATAGGCGCACAGCGAAGGCAGGGTGGAATGGACGAGATTGACGCAACACATATACCCATCGGTGGACAGCGAAGGCAGGGTGGGATGGACGAGATTGACGCAACACATATACCCATCGGTGGACAGCGAAGGCAGGGTGGGATGAACGAGATTGACGCAACATACTCGTATATACCCATAGGCGCACAGCGAAGGCAGGGTGGAATGGACGAGATTGACGCAACACATATACCCATCGGTGGACAGCGAAGACACCAATGGCAGGGTGGCGAGTATAAAGCCATTCCCCGTTGTCTATTGTAAAACAACAGAACCTAACAGCTGTCGTAACATAATAACACCAATGTGCATTGTCATTGTGACCTATCAATTTAATTTTATATTAGAAAATATAGAAAAGCAAATCTTTCGAATGTTTTGTTCACTGGCTCAGCGCGGTTATTGTTTATACTTCATCTACAGCATATACAAGATGTGTACCCTACTAGCCTTACTAGGTACACATATATAGTAACACATCAGAGTAGAGATTCGAAAGATTATATTTTTATCTCCACTTTTTATAAGGTGACGATATCAAACCGTTTGAGACCGTAATAGTCTTTTGAAGATTATTTCAAAGTGAATCTTGTTTTATCAAGAATGTCAATATCTAAAAACTTTTTGACAAAAAAAACAACCGACTTCCAAAAAATACACTACAAAGTGAAAAATAACTTTAATTTCGGAAGTCGGTGTCTTTGGATCTTTATTTTAGTTTTTTGCCACCGAATTCCGAAATTAAAGTTATTTTTCACTTTGTAGTTAGTGTATTTTTTGGAAGTCGGTTGTTTTTTTTGTCAAAAAGTTTTTATTTTTCACTTTTTAGTGGGTTAGATAATAATTTATCGAAGTTACAATAGCCTAATGTCAACTGCTCATCACCTTTTACAAAATATTTCGTTTCCCGATGCAAGGAATTGAGGAGTTTATTGTTGAGGATTTCTCTTGGTAAAAACCAGAAGAACTGGAGCTGGTGGTGAAGCCACCATCAGCTCCATTTCACCATATGCATTGTGACAAGCATAAATTGCTTAGCAACCAACGAAAGAGCATTGCTAGAGATGACGCGATTACGCAACTTAAATTCAGTCTCAAATTGACGCATCAGCATGACTAGTAGGTAGTGGTTGCCCTATGGAAAACTTCAATCTTAATTGGGTATTATTTTTGTACGACCTGAATATTTTGGAATATTGAACCGTATGAAGTAAGCCCAACAAAAGGTAACTCCTGTAAATCGTTGAGGAATTCCCTCGACTGTTTATGGTCTCCATCATCAGACCTGTAATGGCACTTATAACCCATATGGGTGCCAAGTTCTCATCAATATAAATAAATTAAGTCCAAACACAAGGTAGCTACTGTAAACCGCTGAGGAGTTCCCTTAACCGTCTTTCATCTTCATCATCAGACCCCTAATGACAGTCATAACACATCTGGGTATAGTATTCTCATCAATAAAAATTAATCAACCCAAACACAAGGTAACTGCTGTAAATCGTTAAGGAATTCCTTCAACTGTCTATGGTCTCCATCATCAGACCTGTAATGGCACTTATAACCCATATGAGTGCAAAGTTATCATCAATATAAATGAATTAAAACGAATCACAAGGTAGCTACTGTAAACCGTTGAGGAGTTCCCTTAACTGTCCTTCGTCTTCATCATCAGACCCCTGATGACTGTCACAACCCTTCAGGTGTAAAGTTCTCATAAATACAAATTAATCAAGCCCAAACACAAGGTAACTGCTGTAAATCATTGAGGAATTCCCTCGACTGTCTTTCGGCTCCATCATCAGATCGATTCCAGACCTTCATTAAATTGTAGTTCTTTAAAATACTTAATGAAAAAATTAACAAACGCACTAGGCGCTCCTACGATTTTCGAAGGTTCTCCTCGATTTCTCCGGGATTCCATCATCAGATCCTGGTTTCCTTATCATGGGACCACCCTTGAGGTATGTCCTTTCTAACAAAAAAAGAATCATCCAAATCGGTTCACCCAGGAAAGAGTTTTGAGCTAACACACATTAAAAAAAAAAAAAAAACATACAGGCGAATTGAGAAACTCCTCCTTTTTTGAAGTCGGTTAAAAATAGTTTTCGTGACTTACGAGTTGTAGTTCTTTACCTGGGTTTGAACCCAGATAGGCGTGCACTTATTGCAATTTACTTCATCGCCACTGCGCTCAAACTCTCTTACTTATAGAAGTATGAAATTGAAAGCTCGCCGCTATGTTTGCTTTCTAGATGTGCTACTGTATGTGAGTCGGCCTAAAGGCGAACAGGCGCGACGCGACAGCACTACACAAAGGCGCCGCTCGTCGCGCGGCACGCGGTGCCTTTGTCTCACGATGTCGCGTCGCGCCAGTGTGCACGAGCCTTAATGCAAGAAAGCTACAGCACGTTCTCTATTTTCCACAAGTTACTTAAAATTTATTAAAGAAAAATTTAAGTGTATTTTTTTAAACCGTTTTGTGTAAGGAACTTGGGGTATGGAAAAATTATTTACTTATAAATTATATTGATAATAAATAAGAAAATAATCATAGGTATATTATGTTGGAAACATTTATTTTCGAGAGCAAAATCGAATTTATAAGTCACTTCATTTTTATTAACGCTCACAATAAATACAGAGGGTCTCATTTCGTTATGAGTAGGTTCAGAATGATCCTTCACAAAATACATAGGTACGTGTAAAAATGTTTTATAAGATGAATATAAACATACACAATTAAAGTACAAAGCCGATCTGTGAAATCATCAATATAAGTACATAAATGATAAAACATGGTCAAGATGATAAAATAGTCAACCTGAATTTTCTAAAATATAGGATTTCATTAAAATGCCATTTATAGATCTATACTTAAACATAGTTAGGTATATCTCTTAAGATTCACGGCAGTCCTGTAGTGTCACCTAAGTTCTGATTCAGGCACAGAAACAGCAGTAACTAAAACACATCTAAGACAAATATACAAACGAACGTAAACGAAACGAACATAAATCCAATAAATAACCTTACCGTAAACATTGAAATATAATTATGAACAGAACTTGCTACAAAACATTTCATTCAATTCTAATCAGAATGAGTACAATAGAGGAAGATGGAAATATCACATTTTGTCAAACATAAAAGCTGATAATCTTATTAGCTAGTTGAAGAGTGGCGAACCAGGGCTTAAAATTAAGATAAGACAAATTATTATGAAAGATACGATGACTTGGAGATTCACCACGTCCATTTAGGTGCATATAGTTCAAAAGCCCACCTATCGGGTAAACCTAGGTGTGTAGCGTTCTTGAATTCACCCTCTGACCAATCGAAAGGTTTTATCAGGTCTTTGTTCAGCAGTTCCAGTTTATCTTCTTCGGCTTTTTCCTGTTCATGCATGACAAGGTCTCTTATTTCAATGCCGTTAACGTCGGGCTTGTTTAGCAGTTCTGTATATATGGGTGCAACGTTTCCCTTGTTAAGCAATATTTTAGTTGCGTTCGGCTGTATTTCTGTGTACGGGGGACCGGATATCGCGAAAAAATCTAAATTAGACTCGTTCAGGGTACCTGTAAATAAAAATAAAATGTTTTTAAATACAGCTCTCAAAGGTTTAAGTTCTGGATTATAGACATCACGATAATTTATAAGCATTTTCTCATTATAGAATATTCAGACGGTGTAACTTCAAGACATTCCGCATTATAGCTTTAAGGTACAAACATTGAAGAAGTCAACTTACCGCTTACGACTTTAGTGTCAATAACTCCGTAGGCTTCCTTGTAAAGGCTAGTGATGTCTCCTCGAACTCCAACAACAGACCAATACCCTCGCTCGTTAAGTACACAGCTGACATCACCGGAACATTCATCAATGTCTTCTTGATTAGTACTGTTTGCTTCCGTCATGTTATTCTGTCTCATTAACGCAACAATGCTGTCCAATGTCGTGGCATTCTTGTGACCTAGCTTGAACAGCATAGTTCGAGGTGACTCCGACTCGGAAAAGATGTTCCCATGTTTCTCTTTCATTTGGTTGACATGTGTAATTTCTGCGATATCCTGAAAGTTATGTGAAATTAATGTTATAATTATTATGTACCTATGTAAAAATAAATCGAATATCATGGGTGCTATAATCTTGTATTCAAACAATTATATCAATAACTTACTGGGAAAATCGGCAATCCATGTGTGGCCCAATAGCCTTGTTCCAAGAAAGCGTCAGACAAATCAGCAGAGTGAGTCCGTCCTGGAACTTGCTCCACCAGTGCAAGCAGACCCTTCGAATGACCATTGTTGTTTCGGTACACCACGATATGCCTGACGGTCCTGAGGGAGATACATAATTTTTATTCACTGAAACTAGGTACTCCTGTATCGTTTTTATGCCGGTTTAAAACTGGCTTTTACCCATGCCCATAACAAAACATACATACAGGGCTTCCAACGACAAGTTATTTACTACACTGCCCCCAGTCTTCTTCCCGCATTTATAAAGCCTCATGCAGTTTACCTACAGACTTGCTTAAGGGCAGTTTCAGTTCGTTTCGTTCAGCGTTTCTGAGAAAAATGTTAAGGTACGGTCAGAAAGTACTTTGCCTGAATGTTGATACAGCTTTCCAGGGTTGAAGAATTTATAGGCTTTTCGACTTCGTTTTGATAAGCTTTAGGAAATATTGTAAGAAAAATACTGCTGTGGCAGAAGATTAACGTGTTCCGAAACTCACTTGTCTACAGTGCTTTGAGTAACCACATTATTGCGGGTAGGCTTGGCTTCTTCAGTGCGAGGTGCGAGCGTATGTAGATTGTCGAATCTGTTGAAGTCTACGATGAGCCACTGCTTGCTTGCTGTGCCTGAGTTGCTTTTTGCCAGGATGTGTCCCCAGGTACTCACATTGGACGCCAGATGGTTAGCGGCTGATACTCGTGGACCAACAGGCACCTGGAAAATTGTAACAATTCTATTAGTGCTTTATAATATTGGTGTATTTTCTTGTCTTATTTTATATAAAAATTATGAATGAAATATTTGTACTGATATCGCAATACGGCAAAAGGCTGCTAAGTCATAAGGACCAGCAGACCAATATTTGTATACTAGTCGTCGTATATTTGTATCTTTCGTCGAAGGACTAGAAGACGAGGTGGCGAGATGGGCGGAAGACGTTGTTGCCATCGCGGGCAAAACCTGGATGAGGCTGGCACAGGAGCAATGGGGATTGGCAGAAGAAAAGAGAAACCTATGCCCAGCAGTGGGTAAATTTGGGCTGTGGATGATGATGATGATTTGTATACTAGTATTGTAGTTCTTGTTATAATAACTGTAGATGACTGAGTACAATTACCAAATATATTTCTGCCATTTCATTATCAATCGAAAATAGACCGGCAAAACATCTCCAGACAAAAAGTGATTCGTGAAAGTAGTCACGATCCTCAGCATTGATAGACACCGCAGATAGACTTGTAGTTAAGACGCACTAAGAACGGTAATAAGTCAAAGTCAAAACGTTATAATATATAATAATTATGACGAATATTTTGTTTAGTACCAAGTGTGTTATCATCTTACTGGGTGCGTAGGTACCTATTTCTAATAATATTGCTGCTTTTATTTCAACCTACTTGTTCAGTTATGTTGACTTCTTTCCACAGTTTGTTATTGTAGTTCCGTAACGTAGTGCCTGTTATGGCCATCCTATGGTTTTCACCCTTCACTATGTAGAATTCATCTTGACTGGTGATGGAGCCAGGGTATCCTGAGAAATGGACTGCTGTTCCAGGAACTAGTTTGGCATCTTTGGCAGTCTCGTGGTAGTTCAGTTTATACTTCTTCATAATGCGAGTCATTGAGGAGTAGCTGAAATAAAATGGGTAGATATTATGTGAGAGAAATTTTATTTCAACGCGGAAATTATTGCACCAGGATAATACGAGTAGATCTCGACTAATAAAATTTTATAACATAATCCTTCTTTGCAATTTGGAAATAAAAAATAGAATTGTCATTAGTCTCACCTTCCCGCGGCATTTTGCGAAACAAAAAGCTTTTTCGTTGGAGTTCCGTCTTTAGTTTTATCATCGACAACTCTCAAAAATGCACTAGATAGATGAGGAACTGTTTCAAGAGCTTTGTCTTCTAAAGAGATGTTCATTTTGCGTTGGATTTCAATAGCTTCTGATACGGAGTTTAGCCAATACAAGTCTGAAATATCGGTTTCATACTCTTTCAAACCGCGGCCGACACCATGCTTCCAGCCGGTAAATATTCCGCTTATTTGCGTGTAGTACAGAGATACCTGAAAACAGGAAAACATGCTTTATTAATTAATGTACTACAAAGTATCTGTTTAATGCCACTTGTTGGCATGTAGCATTATGTAGCTTTAATTATTGTAAGTACCTATTTATTGATCAGTTACCGCAGGTGCTGCAGCCGTGATTGAGAGATAACATGAGGACAAAAACATTTTCCTTGGAGTGTGCGAAAACAACAGTAATTCAATAGGAATGTGAATCTGATGATCAAGAAAAGACCTCCAGTCCTATACCTAATATACCGTAGAAAGCCTTAGACAAGTTGACTGGTGATCGCAATTTATTATATTCCGTTTTTTTTTTGCACTTTGCAGGAAAACATCTTTAGGAAAATAAGTATAAGTTGTACAAAAATGAACTTGGTATAGCTTACATGATGCCAGAATGGATCCTCCCCGCCCTTTTCCGCGGCATGTGCCTTCCAGATATCGACAGATTTCTCCAGAGCGTCCCTAAAGTTGTTGCACTGCTTCATAGCCGAGGGTTCTTTGTCGCATCTGGCTCGGATAGTGTTCTCCAAGTGCGAGTGGATCAGCGACCAGGTCAGGGCCCCTTCTACGATGCCCGCCGCGTATGCTTGGTGTTCGTCAGAATATGAAGGATCGGTCTCTATTTCCAAAAGAGACCAGCTGAAAAGACGAGACGGTATGTTTTTAATTTGGAAATGATTAAATAAGTACATGAGGCCATTTTATTTTTTAGAAAATGTTCTTTAGTCGGTCACTAACGTGCCAACGTAAATTGACAGGAGATAAATTATGTGAATATATGGTTGGGTTCCTTATAATGGCTACGTATACATGTTTAAAACATAGTTTGGAAAATTAGCTTTACAAACATCATTCTCTGCAAAGTTTCTAAGCCAATCGAAAGTAAGTATTACTAAACTTACCCTGTAGTATCGATATCCATCCTAAAGTAAGCACGTGCTACCCCCCTAGGTATATCTGCTAGTTCATTGCTCTGACCCCAGTACTCGATACGATATCCGGTTTTATTAGAGAAAAATACAGTAGCCGCGTAGTTTCCATCTTCCTGAATTCTGAAACGAAATAAACAATTCATAAATTCATATTATTTGTAAAATTGTAAACAAACCCATAGATTATTCGAAATTGTAAGCAATTTCATTATTATTGTAAGTATTCAGATCTGATAAGAAAAGTGATTGTAGCGCAATAAGTGAGATGTTTTGTTTATTCGCAACGCCATTTGTCTGAGATTGTTTACCTCATCTAGATGCTATCACAATAATCACTTCTAATGGCCACGAGATTAAGATGGTTTCCTGTATTTTAAAATAAATGATTACTGACAATTAGAGCTATTATTATACCAACCTTTCAATTTGTCCAACGAACAGGGCCAAGATTGACAGAATGCCGAGAATCCCAAGGATGTAGGAGCTAATCTTCGTCTGGAGCCATGAGGCCCCGACGACTTTCAGAATCTTGCTCATTTTCAAATTGTTTACAAGTTGAAATATATTTAAATAGATAGATAGACTACAAAATGAAGAATATGTTAAGAAACTTAATAATAATGAAGTGACAGTGCGTGTAGATAATTTTCTCCAGCAGGAGAGTGACCATCAAACTTGTGATGGCGCAGCCGGGTGTTCACGGGTCTACTGACGATGCTCCGAATGCTGCGCTCGGAGTCTTCATTGGTTATAGCTCGTCGGCTAAGTATTTTTAAGGTGTACTTTGGCACCACTTTTCAATTAATTTCCCTTTAAGTCTGTAACAAAAGAAAAAAGTTCAGAGTAAATAAAATAGAGAGCGCTGTTCCGGCAGGCGGAGTGGGGGGTGTTAGGTTTTATTTTCGTTACGGAATTTCTTGATTCTTTTTCAATTTTAAAAGGGACGAGTTTGGGGTAAAAATGCGTCACATCCACGCAAAACGGCAATCACTCAGAATAATGTAACGACCCTATGCGAGACAGAGCCCCAGCGCTGGTTTTTGGCAGGACATTTTGCTACCAACAAGACGGCGGCGGCGCTGCATGCCATATAGCCCGTGAAAATATGACTTTATTGCGAGATCAATTCGGTGCACAGTTAATTTCTCGCTTTGGACCGGTGAATTTGCCGCCTAGATCGTGTGATATCGTGCCTCTAGATTGTTTCCTTTGGGGCTATGTAAAGTAAAAAGTCTACATGGATGAGCCGGGTACGGTTGAGAAATTAGAAGCCAAAATTACTCGCGTTATTCGCCAAATACCACTCGAAATGCTCGGACACATCATAGAAAATTGGATCCTCATAACGGACCATGTAACCGCAGTTACGGCCAACATTTGAAAGAAATAATCTTTAAAAAAAAATGTAATTAATGGTCCTTTTGTATGATAAATATGATAATAAAGATAACGCGATAAAATAGATATTTTATATATTATTGCTTTTGAAAAAAGTACCTCTAAATGAATCATCCGTTATATATATGAAGAGGCGAAAGTGATTCTTAAACTCTTTATATAAGAATGCACATTCGTTTACATTATTACCTACCGTAGTCGAAGTTTATTGCGGCTACTTATCATGGAAATTATTGATTGCTTGCTGGGGTTTATCCTTCAGTACATTACACAAAAGTCGCAAAAGATCTCATGCCATCATCATCGACCAAACGTGGCCATCGCATGAATGACAAAGAAAATGATACGTATACTCGTAGAAAGTTCAAGCCAACATTTCACCCAACATAATAAATATAGACGCAATAGATAACTGGTGCGGGTCACAGAGCGATGCACTAAGTTATCTCTAGTTAAAGTTCATGTCTGAGTAATGTTACAAACGGGAAAACTTGGTGCTATTTCTTTAATTACAGTTCGTTGCAATCGTCATTGTCAAACTTTGTTTTAGATATGTAGCGGTATCAACATCGCCAAATGCGAGCTACACGTCATACTGACGTCACGCAAATCCTGCATCGCGCAAGCAGAGTTTACCGCGCGACTAGCATATATACAACGTCCCGACATCAACCGTCGGGCAGTAGCCCACCAGACACAACACCCGTCTGGTTAGAAGATCCTCCCTTTTCTATGGAGGTATGAGTGAGCTTTACACCCTGTTCCTCATACCTCTATAGATACGTTCGTAGTTCAATAATATAACATCAGACGAATAAGACCATTTTTAACAAGGAAATGTGTAGAATTAAACCCTTTGTTTCCTTTTAGGAGTGATTCAACGCACTATTTTACTCATATGTGAACCTTACGATCAATCAAAATCAAAAGAAATCCATTCACAAAAAAATCTGGTGTTCCATAAATTTTGTCGAGCTACGAGTAACAAAATGTATGGAACAGCACATTTTTTTGTAAATGGATTTCATTCAAATTTTGTATACCGTCTAGGTATACCACGTAGTATACGTGGTATAATTTAATGTGATAATAAATAAAGTACGCGCAAACTGTAACCATGAAATTCAGCACATGATTCTAGACACCATAGCGTAGAAATTTTTCGAAAGATATAAAAAAAAAAAAAAAGTATTTTAATTGAAAAGTGCAATACCTACGCGGTCAAAATGTACTGAACAGCAAATTTTTATTTTAATAACATGAAAATTTTCACCGCAGGTTGGTTCAGAATCATGTACTAAATCCATGGTAACAGGTTATGCGTTTATGTCCCTTCCACCCTGTATGTGTTTATAGAGAAAAATGTATTTAACATTGCATTATTTAGATAGTGACAGCCTGTCTGGACAAACAATTTCTACGTCTTACATAGAGCGTATGGTAGCAAATCAAGTTTTGATCTTAGGGATAAAAATATAATTTTCTCGTCATCGGATCATGTAATGTATTATATTTGTATCTTTGATTTTTAAACGGATAAAAATTACAACGTTGTTTTCTATCTAATTCTCCTGCACTTATTCCAA
The DNA here is from genome assembly GCA_916610205.1 of Griposia aprilina. Classification (NCBI taxonomy): domain Eukaryota; kingdom Metazoa; phylum Arthropoda; class Insecta; order Lepidoptera; family Noctuidae; genus Griposia; species Griposia aprilina. The sequence continues at coordinate 10,499,091 of OU744294.1, read as the reverse complement.
TCTAGGGTTGATATAATACGTCTCCTGGTTTCACACACATCTCTATCCTCATCAGCCCTCATATCAGTGTTCTATCGTCCTTCGAAACGTATACATAGCTTCTTTTACAAATAAATCCATCATTTCTTTGATCTTTCCGTAATCTTATAGATATCGACATTCATGCCCAAAAAATTACCAACAACGCGACTCATTCCTCATACCGCATCATTCGATTTCAACACGATTTCTCGGTCACTGGCACCAAATAACGTTATTAAGGCAGGAAATAAGACAATTATCTGCAAATTGATGTAGAGCAACATAATATTATTCCATAAGTTAGTAACACAAACATCACACCACATAGGTTTGTACGTAGCATACAAAGATTGTGCTGATAATGTTTGAGAAATTTCCGTAGGGACGGGACCCGTATCGATAGCAGCGCAAGCGCATCACAGGAAGCGTCGAACTTCTACTTACAATGTCGCAAGTTCCTCTAACTGTTTGGCACTTTCGGATGCTCCTTCACTTAAATAAACACTTTCTATGCACGTCTGTAGATCCTCACTATTACGACTGGTACGCGAACATCAGTAGTCAGATAGATATACTTCGTTATCACTGTACCAATAAAAGATACTCTAATGTCTATGGATTGCGCTCTCGCGTTATCTATCACAGTGTATAATTACTAAATGTGGAATAGTTGACAAAAAATTGATTATTTTTATGTAAAGGTAGAGTAGTGTATAGAAATACGTATAGAGTCCCGTAGCCCATCCTACAGTTAAGTAGGTATAACCCACTGGTTACCCTGGCCGGTAAATCCATTGCTGATACCTATCTTAATAAAGTTTAATGAATCAAAATTTATTGAATTTCTTAGAAACGGAAGGCCTGTTAGGGACAGTTAGGTGAAATTGAACCTCCCGTCGTCTTTAATTTGAACATCCGAAAACAACAAAGTTTTATTTCAAATAATCTAGTATGACATTTGAGTAAACGCTAAATTTTAAAAGTAAACATGTGTAACTTTCCCATAATTCAAATACTTTCTTTTCAAAAATACAAACATTGGATTCAATAAATAAGACTTTAAAAATATAAGCTGAGACTTCATATTTCCGACAAATGTGATTTCATAACAAGCTCTGGGTGTTCTTAATTAAATTATATTTTAATTCAGACGATATTTGTATAATAGATATGATAAAATAGTCAAACAAACATTAAATATATTATATATACTTACAGTTTATTTTTAATTCTTATATCACATTTTTATCGTACTTCGTTCTATATCACATTTTATTTTGTAATTACCATTTTTTTATATAACAGACTTAAGAATTGCGTTTAAAATATTTAGTAATTACAGATGTCTCAAAAGGGTTCACAATATGAATGGGGATCATAACAGAAAACCACTGTTCCTAGGACAAGACATGTGCTGACGTGGGCAGCCAGCACAAGTGCACTAGCAACAATGGGCCAACCTGAAATCATACACTACCTACTAGCCTACACGTGGAGCAACTTAGACAAACGCCTAATAATAATCCGACTATACCTATAAGCAACAATATTCCAACCAAATCAATTTTTGCTCGCATTTGTTCTAAAAAACGTTGTAAGCACCAGACGTATTGGAAAATTCGATTAGATGGAGTAACGAAAATTGATGTTCGATATGAAATATTCAATAAGCCTAGAATTTTCCTATAACACGTGTAAATCTAATATTTTAGCAGTTTTTTTGGGCATGTATTCAATCGAACAGCAAATAATACCCATTTTGACGTTTTAAAAGTAACAATGGACACTCTAATATAATAAATGTGCCTCTTTTTGGGAGCCTCAAATAATTCCCATTTTGTTGTCCTAAAATACTAAATACGCAATTAACGGCGACCAAGTTGGATGTAGCGCTCGCTCGGCTCGAGCGCGGTTGGTGACAGTTCTTACCTAACCTAACGCATTTTGTCTTAATGCTTTAGCTCAGTTAGCCAGGCCAGAAAGTTAAAAGAAGGGGCACATTTGTTTAACAAAAGCGTACATCAATAGAAGGCCAATAAGTTTTAAGAGGATCGTTTAAATATTTCTCTTTTTTTCTGGGACCCAAAGGCCGACACCCGTCGGTGTCTCTGGTTTCGTTCCGATTCGGTTCACTGAGACATCTCATTTCGAAGTACCAACTACACGTACTCCGGTTTTGCTCCGATTCCAGCTGTCTCCGGCAGACAGCACTCATTCTTCTGACTTTATATCTTAGCAACAGGACATAGACAAGAAATATTTTAAATAATACAATTTTTGTACTTCGAAAAATTTTTGATTGATTCTGGACGCAACAGAACTGGCGATTTTATTTTTGAACACTTCAAATTATTTTGATAAATTTAGCGATGATTTTTGAAAATGTAGTCATTTTCACTCCTACGGTACAGAATGTATGTACGAGATTGTTGGTATTTTAATTTCACTACCAAAAATTTACCTAAATCTTATTATGTAGGAGAGGCTATGGTATTTATGATGACCAAAATATCATTGGCCGTAGCTTGACTAAATGGCAAACCGGACCGAATGGGTTGCATTTACTCACAATGAACAATCGACATTATGTACATGCCTAATCATGGAATCGTGTAGAGCAGCCATCAAAAATGCATTGTATTTTAAAATCAGATCCGCATTAAACGTTTTTTAATAGCACCAGGGTATGTTCCGGCGAGCATACTAAATTAATTCCCTTTCGAATCGTATATTAGTGAAGAATATATTTTCAGTTTGGTATAAACACTTGCTTTACTTTGCCGTGTGACATTACTTCATAGAATTTGATCCTTAACGACCGACACTATCGGATGGTGCAATAACACAGGTGTGTTTATTTTTCAATCTACGGTTTCGATTTCTAACTAGAGCAATTCATTTTTCAATAATCGAATGATGCAGTTTTAGTTTTCATCGAAGTCGACCTCCTTTAAGTATTTTTCGGTATTCCCTATAGTTTCGGATTTGGTCAACAATGCAAATTTGAAACATTCAACTATTAACTAGTATATACAGACGAATTGATAACCTTCCTCTTTTAGAAATCGTTTAGAAATAAATTTGTATCTCATGATCTTTCATTTAATCTAGTTAACTTGAAGCGGGCGGCCTTAGCAAAAGTGTTGAGGCTTATTTAACAACACTAACAAAAATTAAATCACTGAAAATTGGGGGCAATATCAGTAAAGATATTGAGCGCACATGTACTTAGTTACAATAAAACCTAAAAAAGTCGTTAGTTTAATGTTTTGGTATTTTTTTTGTAATTGTGGCTTTCCATCTTTGCCAGCTTTATTAAACAATTGACGGGCATCGCTATTTTTTTTTTTTATGGTGGTAGTTCGTTGGATAGTCCATAAGATGAGGATATGTTTTTCAAATAATTGGTTTGCCTATTGTCATAGTAAAATTTTGAAATAATCAACTTTGTGTATGGCGTACTGCGAAGATGTTTTAATTTCCCTACTTAACTTTTAATCATTACTTTTAAGCGTTCGATATTTTCAAACTTCTGAATGCCGACAAATCTTCAAAAAAAGGGTCAGCTTCAAATTTTTTTTTTTTTTTTTTTTTTTTTTTTTTTTTTTTTTTTTTTTTTTTTTTTTTTTTTTTTTTTTTTTTTGATTTGATTTGTTTTTTTTTTATTTAGAGATAAATACAAACTTATATCCACTTTTGGGTACTTTTGTGAATTGATGAAATTTCGTCATATTTGCCAAAAGGGTTCATCAATTAGTCGGATATTTGTATTTTAGAAATCTGAAAGTGGACTCCTGACCAAGGGGCTCCTATCTGAAACTTTTGAAATATATTTTCGGTGTTCTCTCATCATGCGGTCATGCCGCATCACTCAGCTATCAACTTTTCGATCTGCATATGCTTGCTCAAAAACCCTCTGGGCTCCCCTACCAGTAGTTACATCGATACCTCTGGGCTCAAAGGGCGTATAGCACATTGTGGGCATTTTGACATTTTTACTTTTTCTTACTCAGTTTTTGATTCTCTATCGACCTGTGTAATCAACGTGGCGAAATTTACAAAAAAAAAAAATCGAATACAACCTCATAATTTTCATTAGGTAAACACAATTTATTTGAATATTACGGGCATCAGGAACATGGTCAAATTAATCTTACGTAAAAGGAAATCCACTTGTGCTATGGATGTCAGTCAGGTAAGTACTTCTACTATCCAAAAGAGTACTAACTAATTATAGTAGTCCCTTCATGATTTGTAACATAATAATTATGTTCAGTTTTTCAGGAGTTAATCTTGCGCGCAGAATCCCTGTTGCGGTTTTACTATTAGTAACAAACGAAAGGACGAAGTATAATTCTGTTTTTAAACAAATTGTTTTTAATTTAATTTGGTGCATTAGTCATAATAAATTGTTATATTCATCACAATATGAGCACATCGAAAAATAAAACGTTGGCAAGAATAACGCACTTTGCGTGAAGTAAAATTATGTTTACGGTAAAAGTGCTTGTGTCGCACATTGGGTGCAGATGCACCTACTCGACCACCCGCACGACTGTCGCCTGTCAGTTCTTCCGTACTTTGTCCTTATCATACAAGGTGCAACCCGAGCGTCGCCGTCTGCGCATCCACAGGGCTACGTAACGCCATGGCAACCAGGCCACGGCTCCTGTTGCACGACACTTCCTATTACACTATTAGATAACACATCACCTATTGCATCTTTTAAATAAAGAACGAGACTTTAGCTACTCTTAAGGTAAATGTATACAAAGGATTTCTAAGCAATCATCAAAGTATATATCGACTTACCTGAGATCCGTGAGAGGACAGAACTGATTGCACGTAATAAGACGCTCACGGCCAAGGAAATAAACTACTGAAATAATTCCCTTACTGGCGAATAATACTACAAGCTCTCTATAACCGTAGAGGTGGTACAGAAATAAGAGCAGCACCTAATGGTAGACGAGTTATTCTGGTAGCACTCACTGAATTTATGTTACTTTATTATAAATATTAGAACCGAATTTGCAAAAGTACGTTCGGCGAATACGTAAACATATCTAAAGTAAATCAATACGTTCGGGAGGTACCGCACATGCGGTCGGTTTTATGAATTTTATGATGATGCTCTAGTGTTTATTTATGATCACACGTGTCTCTGGCTGTTCCAAGGTAAATATCATTTTGACCGCCAAAAGTTTAGTACATTATCCATAGATGTAGTGCCGAACTTCCTGTGGACTAGTGCTAGAATGAGTAATCTTGAGTCGAAGATGAATTTCAAATAATTTTCACCGTCGATTGGAAACTGATTCGTGAAACATTTTATACATGATAGCCGACTTTGACAGGACATTCACAAAGAGGTGAAGTCGCGGTAAACTAGGTACTTAGATTTTTGTCAAAATGTTTGCTGCCCAGAAATAGCTATCTACTCGCGCCGTGAAATCTAATCACAATATGTACATTAATATTTATAGGGATATCAGTTCATTTTATCTAAGTCTCTATAGTCTGATGTGACGTCGAAGCACACGATGTTTCCGAATGAAAAGGCAACGTGATTTTTTTCACCTGTTGCATCGTCAACAAAAACCAGTACGTATTTGCGTTAACTACCGATTTACGTCAATCATTATGTAAAAAAACAAAAATCTATTTAGTTGCTGACCGTACAGTGACCTGAGTGACCATACATCTATCGTTGCAATAATGTTATAGAAATATTATTTTGCATCATAGCAAGACCTAACGCTCGGAGGCTCACTCACAGACCGATCATGAAATATGGATGAGATCAACGTATGCGCACCTAGGCAATCGCTTCGCGGCACTGTGCGAATGGTACATTACTTTGGCGCTATTTCTGGCATGAAAAATGTATTTACTACATCTTTGATGTACCTACCTAGTAGCTACCAATACATATACTATATATGTATCGGTGCGGTATTTGTATACAGCAAACAGCACTTACGTAGCTCCGGTAGATAGGTACCTACGTACAGATAAATAAATGTATGCCCTGGGCATTCGATGGTGTTAATTCCGTACAATTTATTACTATTTGACTATTTGTGTGAGTATCGTTACCTAATGCTATTTTCTCCTGCACTGGTGGAGGCACGTCCTAAGTGGAGCTAATGCGATGTAACGCGTGTAACCACGTGCGACTCCGATAAGAGGACCAATTAGATATCGTGCAACAGTTCATGATAATTACCACCGACTGTACTAATCACATCTTGTTAACTGTGTACGTTTAATCACTTGTTTGCTTTTTTGCTTGAGCTAAATAGTGATCATGAAAACTAATTGGTGAAGTGAATGTGATACGACACACATTTTACAACTGCACCTACCTAATCATGTATCTCTAAGCTCTGTACTTAATTTTTGTATTTGTAATACAAAAACGTCTTCATTATTTACTGTTAATAATTGGGTAAGAATCGATTTAAGCTGAGAAAAAATTGGATTCATACACTACAATCTATCGATAAAACTGTTCCCATCACCAAGAAAGCTTTAACCTCGATCGACCCCAAAGAAACTTCGCACACGACCGGAAATTCCTGTCTGGATACAAAAAGTCCCGTAAAGAGAAGCACGAAGCGCGGCGCATATTTGCTAACGTTCGAAAGAACAATAAGATTTTTTTATTTTACATTTGTCGAGACTACCCGAGTTTACCCGAGCTTTGCCGAGTCTCAGTTTAGTTATATAGTTCGCTTCCCTACTTTCTCTCAAGATTTGTAGACGTTATTGCTCATATATAATTTTGTTGCAATCTTGAGCAGATACGCATTGTATACGAAAGTATGTAACTCTTGTGTGTCTAGAAATTAATCCATCTATTATGTAACTTTCACTTTCAACAATGAATAATCAAAGTTCGTGGGGGTATCTAATTGATTGTGTTTAATTTCTCTCTAAGTAGAAATAATGACAAGAATAATTCAAATGTTGGTTTAACTTTGACAGCTATTTTATATACGAGTAACATCATGCCTGTATGGTGTCACCCACACCATTTCGCCAGTTACTTACATTTAAGATCCATGTTATAGATTTATTAATTCAAACAATAATAATTTAAGCGGTGATCAAAGTGATCATAGATTATAAAAGTCTAATAGGTATATCCTTTCCATACTTTCATTTAAAAGCTCCTTCAAACAGGCGCGACACACGTCGAAGAGGCACCGCTTGTCGCGCGACAGTCGGTGCCTTAGATGTCGTGTTGCGTGTCGCGCCTGTTTAAAGGAGCCGTATTTTTTTCAGGTTTATCTAAAAACGAATGAGAGCTCTTCTAGCCTTACTTTACTCATCAAATGAAAATGTACTGATAGTGACATAAGATGTCCAAATTATTTTATTGGTAGGTACCTAGGTATCATGCTCTACTAACAATCAATCAACTACTAGGTACTACTTTTGTAACCTAGTGCAGTCGTTAATTTCTTTCGGTAAATTGGCAGGTACTTGTCAATGAATATTATGTACAATAATATTATCCTATGGCATTCTCTTGAATCAATCTGTTTTATAAACTCGCAAGATAGAGTGACAAAACGAAATCTAAAGGAGTCGAGACCTCTTTGGTTCTGTCTTTCTTTTCTTTTGCCGTTTTAAAACAACGTTTTGTTTTAATATAAATATGCCTTTTAATGTTAAGAGGCTTACATGAGATAAAGCGCGGTCACTGTCGGATTGCATAGAAAACAAAAGAGACGCGCGATGACACAACGTTGGTAATTTATTGCAAAATATGAAGCAATTATGGATTTACAAAAAATCTATTTATTGGACTAAAAAATTAAAACACTATTACGTTAGGTATGTTACTTGTAGAATAATCTGACAAAAAATCTGAATGTTTGAATGTATATTAGTATGGTTTTTAATCGTAAAAATATTTTTTTAGAGGTATCTTCGTGATTTTTTTCTATCATATCAAGTTAATTGTATTAAGTTTTCAACACACTATCTAACTAGCATATATCCAGAAGAATATCATATATGTTTCTGATTTTGCTTACTGCAGTGGATCATATATTTTTCGGCATTATAAATTTGCGTTTAGGTCATGTAGTCCTCTTAAATAAAGAAAAAACAACCGCAAACTAATAATGACCGGAGAATGCACTCAAGACGTTCAATAAGTGCAGTTGCAACAGTGAATGGATCACAGAGAGAGGGCAACGACCCCGCCCGGTTGGCCACCATGACACTGCGCCCGCGCCGGCTGCACGGAACCGACCCCATCATACGGGCTACGGACAACAAGCATTTTTTATGCACGTCTATGGAGATCGATAAAATCAATTTGCTTCACTTCACAGCGCATTGTCTAGAACGTGAATACTCGCGTGATCGGAGAGATATCGATTTTATTCTCAATGAATCAAATCGATTGTTATTTTATCTGCAAACACATTTTATCTTCCATACCGACCTCCGAACTTAATGATATTGGTCGACTTTTGAATCCTGTTCTTTTATGCAAGAATCTTGTTTCTAGACAGTTTTTATTATGTTAGTAACTTCTTAGGTACGTATTAGATCTACCTAATAAAAACTATAATTATGATAAAATGAAATAAGTAGGTACTGTTCCAAACTAAAATAAAAAAGTACAATGGGCATTATCAATTTGAAAGACCTACATATTAATTAAGGAACCTAGATATCGCCAAAGAAACCAATATCTATATTATTTCAGTCGCAAGTCTACATTTACCAATGACAGTATTCAGGAAACAAATGTATTCACTTCCGTGAGAAATGAAATAATATAATGCACTACTTGCTAACAAACATCTCACGACCCGTTGTTAGTTTTATCGTGATAAACATGCTATAAATAAGAAAATATAATAGGTTGGGGAAAAAGTTTCTTCGCATTTTTTAAGAAATTCAAAACATTTTTTAATATAGTACACATACATTTAACTAAAGTATGTAGGTACCATTTTGTAAGATAACTTTTTGCCATCTTGTAGGTAGGGACATGATCCCATTGCTATAGAAATTTTGGGACTTCTGATCAAAATACCGCGACAAGTGGTTTTCGCAGTCCTCTCGTGATGTTAACCTGACACTGCCTAAAGAATTCTGAAGAGACCGAAACAGGTGGAAATCTGAAGGTGCAAGGTCAGGACTATACGGCGGATGCATTGACACCTCCCAGCCAAACTCTCTTAATTTTTGCTGAGTGGCTAAAGATGTGTGAGGTCTAGCGTTATCATGATGAAAAACCACACCCCTTCTGTTGATTAATTCCGGCCGCTTTCTCTCAACTTCTTGCTTTAATCTCATCAGTTGTTCGCAGTAGAGTTCAGAATCGATGGTCCTGCCTGGTGGTAGCAGCTCATAATGAATAATGCCCTTCCAATCCCACCACACATACAGCATCACCTTGTTGCGAGTTAACCCGGGTTTCGCCAGTCTATGGAGCCTGACCGGCCTTTGACCACGACCTTTTTCGCACGTTCTTGTCGTACGTGATCCACTTTTCATCAGCAGTTATCAGCTTCTTCAAAAATGGTTCGGTTTCATTACGTCGTAATAAAGAATCACAAATGAGTACACGGTTCATTAGGTTTCTTTCAGTGAGCTCGTGAGGTACCCAAATATCGAGGTTTATTGTGTACCCAGTTTTTTTCAAATGTGCCAAAACTGTTTTGTGGTCAATTCCCAGTTCCTCAGCTACGTCGTAACTACTGATATGCCGATCTTGCTCCACTTTTTCAAAAATGGCATCCATTTTATCCGTAATAGGGCGACCAGAGCGACGTGCATCTTTGACATCAAAATTTCCGGATTGAAAACGCTTAAACCAAATTTGTGCTACTCTCACAGACACTGCACTAGGTCCATAAACATCGCAAATTTTTTTCGCGGCTTGCTTTGCATCTTTACCTTTTTTGTAGTAAAATTTTAAAATGTATCGAATTTCTTCATTAGATTCACTCATCTTGACAGTACGAAAAACAAATGAAAATCACACGTTTTCCTAATTTGAATTTGGAATTATGTTCTTTAAAATTTAAACTTTCAGTGATACCAAAACCAGCCAGATACAAATAGTATAGCCAAAGAGATTTTATTACAAGTTCATACATACTATAATGCGAAAAGACTATTTCCCCAACCTAATACGAGTATACTTATAGCACGGTACATAACTGACGTAATGTTTTTCACTACATTTTCTTTGCCCCATGAAACATTCAAATCAATGTTCTTTCTTGTGAGTATTATAGGTAGTGTAAATATTTTGAAAAATCCAAATTTTTAAAACGTTTGTACAATTTCCGTATTATAATTGATGTTTTATACATAGGTAGTTACATAACCATTTAATGAAAGCAATACCAGAATCTGGATCTCTCTAAAGATTTTTTTTCCTATGGGTTAACTGAGACGGTTATCTATGGTTTAACCCAATAACGCCTGGTTGAGCAATTTGTTTTTATACCAGGGACTCACTTCTATGTGCAGAGCAATGAAAACTTCAATATTTTAGTGTGTAAATAAATAATTTGGCTAATGGCGTCTCATCGTATAAAATCAGCATTACATTTATTAACCAGGTTAGTAGGTCACTAAATTTGCGGTAACTCTTCGACAAATGCGCAAATCCGTTTGTTTATTAATTAATCATTAGGATTTATTGAAAACCTAATTAATTATTACGATTGTAAGTTCTACTGTAATAAGTTCGGTTTTAAGGATTACAATTTACAAAATAATATGTTTTGCTTGATTTTCTTTTTGACAGAAAATAAGGCGCTATGTAAGTGACAGTGAATAATACTAAAAGTTAGTTAACCTCCTGCTGTTTTCGCATCTTCTGCAGATTTGTTCAGGGACAAACGAAGCCAACGAAGGTCTTTCTATCATTCTCGAAAGGAATCTATTGGGAAACATCAGCCAATAAAGTGAGAATTAACCGACGCTTTCGTTACCCTTGTTCCTCGGTATTAAAGACTAGCGGGGTAATGGCGTAACACATTAACAGTAGGAATGGCTTTCATTTCGACAGTTCAACAACATTCATTGCGTTATTTACGTTGTTGAGCAGACAAATTTTTCGAAGTTATGAAGCAATGGATTAGCAATATCCTTCAAAATGATTCAGATTATGGTGCTGTTTCACCACCTCTGAAAACGCACTAATGATCAAAATATTAAACCGGAGCATGATTTAATTTGGACGAAATAATTTGCCAAGTTGGTAACGTATCCGAAGTTGGAGAAACAGACCCAAAGACATACGAATTAAAGTCAATAATTATTTAATGGTTACTTACAGCGTGAGTGGTGTGACCACTATCACAAAACGTCGGCGTACTCAACCCATCGGGATAGAACACTGTTGTAGACTGTGGGAGACGGTCAATTACTGATTTAGACCGCAATTGATCTGAAACAACACAAGAAACATACATTTATAAATATAAATTCATTTTATAGAAATAAAATCGCGTTATGGGATGATGAACTTTATAACCTCAGTTTTATTTGTTGGCAAAGTGGAAACCTGAAATAGTTTTTTTTTTCCATTGTTCGAATTTAAATTTTCATAACGGAGTTCTATTGCATGCTACTTTTTAAAATTAAAGTATTAAATGTCATCGATTGAACATCAACCATTACAATTCCTTCAGTTGGTATAACCGTAGAAAAATAATTAGGTACGAATTCATAAAAAAATACGAATTTGCAGTAGGTCTAGGACCTATGAAAAAAGTTAAATAGTTTACCAAAAAGTTCTTATGCTCCGTTGCTACGAGTATGTACCGACGCTTGTTAAATGTTTGTCAAATTAGAAATAATTTATTAATATGATTGTAAACAAACGGTAACCTAATAATAACTCAGTACCCAACATGTTTACCGGGTAATAATCGACGGGGAAATCCCTTTACTAATTAAGTAATAACATATTAACAATGTGTGTGTGAAGATTGTTGGCTAAGCAAACTTGCTTTATTAACTTTATTATATAGAGTCGACTAAATTAAGCGCAAGAGTCTATGTTTCTTTGTTCTATTTCGCAATGTTTCGTTCCACTTTCAATGAACTTCTATGTAAATCTTACTGGTATTACAGTAGTAAAATATATAGGGTATAATATTAGTAAAATAAATTTATGTTCCAGTTGCGAGTTGAAAGAAAATGGTACCTACTTAATAGTTTTTCCCAGAAAACAGAAACGGATGTTTGTTCGGTCTTCAACCAGTTTGTTTTTTCATTATTAATATACTCGGTAATTGGATTTTGCTTCATTCTCTTTTGTTAGACTGAATAGACTGTAATTTTATGAAGTCTCTAAAAATATGTGCTCTCGCAAACAGCTTAGAGCTTAGGTACAAAAATAGATATGTAAAGGCAATCTCGCCAAGGATTTTCCACGTTCCAACTTTGCAATGGCAATGTACTTTAAATATCTCGGTTTCATTAAAAACGAGTTCGACCTTATCGACCTGATGGTCACTTAGCGTTGTCTGATAATATTAATGTGTAGGTAGGTTGTATGGCGGCGCGGGCGACGCGACGGTCACTCGACACTGTAGCGATTAGTCGGCGGTGATCACCTGTCGCTGTAAACAAACTTCTGTGACACGAGATGTAAAGACGATTAACGTCGCGCGGGTTACTCTTGAGGGTGGCCCCATTGCTAATTAGCCGTACAGACGGCGACGTAATGATAGCTGATAGGTAGGTACGTCGCCATGGCAACAGAAAAGGTGTCGGGTTATTTTTGAATTTTGTTAAATTAAGGCCTACCTACCAAAACCAATGATCTCTTCCGCGGTGAACCTTTATGGATAATTAAGTAAACTTTTTAATTAAAACTGCCTTAATTTTGCAAGTTTGTTGCTAAATATTTTCTCGTGTGAAGGGAGAAAAAGTCAGACATTTCTCATTAGGATTAGGTAGGTAAGATTTATAAATAATTTATATATATCTTTAGAACTTACCTACACAAAATATAAACAGACAAAGAATAAAACACGTAGGTACAAAGGTAATGCTTATTTCTAAAGAAATCTTTCCTTAGGTACGGCAGGTGTAGGTAGCACACCTGCCGTACCTAAGGAAAGATTTCTTTCCTTCCTAAGGTATGATTAAAAAGAGATTTCGACACCTGCACCATGCGTAAGAGTAGAAGAGAAAATGAAATACATATTTGGAAGAGTACGGGAGCGTTTAAATGAGACAGTAAATTGCGGCAAAGATTTAATATTAATACAGCGATAGGCAGAAGTTTAAGTTAGAAAGGAAACGATTTTATGCAGGAAAAGATACAATATAAAGTTGTTTAGAATACCGAAATGAAAAATAGAAAATACGCGAGCTAAATGTAAACATTCGGTAGCGAGCATATAAACAATTCACAAAACATAGACACCTGGGTAGAGTACAATATGAGAATATACTTACATACTTCTTAATAATATAATAATGTCACCAGTTCTTTGTTTATTTATTTAAACTATTACATAACAAATTGTCTTACTCTTGCTAGAGTAGATATAGGTACTTTACAAAATTCTGTAACTTCGCACGGGATAGCTAGCTGGTACTTTTCCAGTGTCATCCAGCGATATTTTGGCGAAGTGAACGACCCGCTCCGCTCCTCAGAATATGAATGAACTATTAGAATAGATCATTAATACGTCAGAGCTTCCCTTTAAACTTGGCATTCGTTTCAAGAATGCTAAAATATATTTATCATTTTACACTTACACGTGGTGTGACGCAATAAGACTAATAATGGGCGGTGTCACAAGACCCTGAGACAAATAATTTTCCAGCGCCTAATATAAGTAAGAAGACGCTGATTTGACGTCACAGTTCACACGCACGAAGAACGATTTATACTCTTTCTGAATTAAGACAAAAGTGACAATTGATAGGCGCTAATGAAACAATAACCAAGGCTATTTTTTTCAATTTTCTATAAGACAACGTGTAATAAGGAAGCATAGCCTCTCAAAAAGTCTACTTTCAAATAATTTCAGAAGTGATTCATTTATCGTCATAGAGACCTGCGTCAATTTGTAGAGCACGTTCATTCAACATTATTTCCTCATAATTCATCATGATAAGAAAATTCTTGATAAAGTACGTAATTAATTCGGTGTATATTTCCATATGACGCTACAATATGTGCCATTTGTAGCTATTATATAATCATTCTACATCTCTTATTCTGTCTTTTGAAAATAAGGAAACTTATAACCATTAACGACACTTAAAAGCAACATTTATTAGCGTACAATGCATTGTAGAGCTAACGTTTCTTTGACAACAGAAATACCTAACTGTATCGTAAATTCAACCTGCTTTGATTTCGCAATGAAAAAAAAAAACAATTTTCTTAGGTTCTAACATCTACGTGAAACTATTTTATAGAACGCGAACACCTGCGACCGTGGTGCTGCTGAAGTGCCTACTCGCAACGCAATGTTGTGAAATAAAAATATAAAATTGCAGAGGCACACTACTGAATCGAATACTAGACATTATTTACCTACAGAAAAATATTAGAAATTGACGGTTTTAAAAAGTGAATTGTATTACATCAGCTAATATTCCATTTATCACACTTAACTACAACAAGATAAAAGAGGAAAGACCACATAAGATCAAGATTATATATTATATTTTAAGCCATGGAAGATAAGGACAGCCTATACAGCTAATCCAGTAATAAAACGTGACTTAGTTTTTCTTGTCAGCTACACACAAGTTGCTCAATGCGTAGTAATAGTAAGACTACGTCAATGTTTAAATCAGGATCGCTGTTTATGGTACATTTTTTTATTAAGCCTCTTAAATTCTGAATGTATTGTCGAAGTACAAACATCACAATAGAGATAAATCCTAGATTCAATCTTCTTGACGGATACTTAATAACTTAATCTCAGAGCTAATAATGCCATGAAAGTGTAGGTTTGGGAGTCCAGCCCTAAGTGAGACGATGCAATACTGACACAGGTTATCAACCCTCAAACCGAACGTCCTGTTCCTTGAGCTCCAACACCTACACCCTGACTCAGGGACCCTAAGGGATTCCTGCCTATTGATAACACTGTAGACTGAGTAAAATGGGGATGCGTTAAGGTTTCTCCTTTTCGTTTCTCCTTTTCACCGTGAAAACAAGTAGGTATGCCATCTTCATTAATATTTATTATTTATTTATTAAAACTTCTCGCACACAATAGTATACAAAGGCGGACTTAATGCCTTAGGCATTCTCTACCAGTCAACCAAGGGTGGTGAAGAGATAAGATGGCAGGTGCTCTGTATAACAAACTAATAATAATAATAAAATATTAAAAAGATAATATAAGTATTTATAAATAAAATAGGTATACAAGTACCTAAACAGAATATAAACTTATAATACACATTCATACATATTTATTATAATATATATCTACATTATACATATACTATATATATATACACAAAAAGGGAAGGAGGTAACTGAGATGACTCTACGCTATTTATTTTGAAAATAACTCCGCAATTTCCGCTTAAATGCATACCGACTGGTAGCCGTCCTGATTTCAAGAGGAAGCGCATTCCAGAGAAGAATGGATGGATATTAAATTTTTCTTACGTTTTTTGCAATTTGCAGGTCAAATATACAAGTATGGCTTTACCGAATTATAATAATACACCTCCTTCAGTTAGAATTGCCCACAAATGTCATAATTGGATGAAATAGTCATTCAATAGGGTAATATGAACTTAGAGAGTTGTATTGATAAGTTTTGTGGTTATAATTCTATATATACTTCCATATTTGTTACGGCCGCGAATCATATTATGTTCAACATACAACCTGAAAATGACCTGCAAATTGCAAAAAACGTAAGAAAATTTGAATTCCGCTGGCTACCCTGACGGATTTTGTATCTTTCTCGGTAGGTGTTAATATCGCGGTGTATTGAACACAACTTACGTAAGAGACAGGTAAAACCTTTATTATTTCTCACGACGGGAATAACAATGAATGATGAAAGATAATTTAAAACAATTTCAGCTGGTTAATAATAACATTCCAATGTACAAGATAAAAGGATAAACATTGAATATAATAGTTATTTATGAGTTGAGAATATTAATGAAGATGGCATACCTACTTGTTTTCACGGTGAAAAGGAGAAAAATAGATGATGTCAATAATTCCGGCGGTTTTGTAGAGACAGTCTAACCTTAAGCTAACTAGACAGGTAACAAAACAACACAGGTAAGACAACTTTTTGAAGTAAAGTTGAAGAATAAGATGAAGCTAGTTTTGCTAAAGCAATAAACGAATTCATTCAACATATTAATACGCATCTAACAAGGAGAACGACGCGTCACATCACAGGCACACAGGTCACATCACCGAATTGATTTGCAATAACAAACAAAATTGATTTCCTTGGTGGTCGATTCTTATCGATGACATTATGGTACATATACAACGGAAATCTATTGTACGGAACGAAACATTTTCCTTGTTGTGTGAAACTTGCAGTTAGTGCAGTTAAAACACTTCATATAAACCACATCCACATTCAGGTGCATGTGCTTGATGCTAACGATCATGTTCATAGCCCATGCTGTCTGTTATGGTCTTGGAGCCTGTTTTGTAAGAAGTGAAATTCGCTTGAGAATATTGAATGTTAAAATTAAATTACTCGGAACTGAAGAAAAGGACAGCAATGTATCTCAAAGACATGTGTACATATATAAGCCCGTATTGAACGTTTAATAACGAGAATAATGAAGAATACTATGAAATATGAATGATTATCATGTCTCGCGTAAGTATCTATCATACGAGTGATGCATGCTTATTGGAATCCCTTTAGCTACTCTTCGATATGCAAATATTAGAGTACCTAGTTAGCATTTTAACTAGATATACTTCATCAGTGTTATCCTCTGCAGTATATTAGGTCACTTCTACAGATTAGATAGAGCTATTTATTCCGTGTACAGTAATTTCCGGAAATTTTGTGAATAGTTGCACAGGACTATGAATCATTGCCATTTACTTATCGGGCCGAGCAATCTTATCACCTAGCAACAGAACCAATAATGTACAAAGTAGAATACTGTGGTTTAACCGAGCCGTAACGCGGGCAGCTAATTAACGAAGCACCGTTACCAAACATAAATGTAATTTTATTTCATTCAAGGCAAAAGCAGATAAACGGTTTCCTGAACGCGTATTCGTTTTGAGGAGGAGTTTTCGCGCATTTGGCCTCAAAATACTAAAGCATTAAAGTTGAGCATGTTTCGATTTAGCACCAATAAGTTTGCACGTCGGCTGTCCGCTTCACGGCGTGGTCTAAATATAACAACCACGTGCACGTTTAGGGGACAATGTTCGGAGTTATTCGGTTCATAAACGTATTTGAGGTCAGATTCCGTCCGTCTAGACTCCATTATGATACAAATATCTTGCCTTGTATAGTATTCGGCATCTCAGTTTTTTCGGAATGACTTACACATGGTATGATATTTTAAAGGTGTCTAAACAGTTTTAACTTGGGTATTACTAAAATGGTTTTGGTTTCTGATGCTCTTAGAAGTTAAAGGTCACAAGTGAAGTTTCATCTTGATGAAGAGAAAGTTACTGAGAATTACTTTAAAGTAGAAACATAGACACGTAACATAATTAAACTTGTCACCATTTTCTCGGAAAAACGATTATTTCCTGAAAACTACGTTAAATTGTGCAATATGCTTTCAATGACTTACTGGGATATATTTGAAAAAATATGACATTAAAGTACTTACGATTTCATCGATTTTCCTCTCGAAATTCAGATACTAAGCCTTTGCGCTGAATATCACCAAAGGACTACATTTGAAAAGGAACTATTAAGGGCTTTCGCGTGAACTACAATGAGCCCTGTAGCGACACGACTGCTCGTTATTACATCGAAATGACGAGTGGCGGTGACTGGCTGGCGATGGCGAATTGGCGATGCGGGCGACAAGCGCAGGCGCTGCCGCGTAGAGCGTGCTACGCGACAATCGCTGCTATTAACATCAACAGTACACAAAGCAATCAAATTATATATACCAAATATAAAATCCTCAAGAGCTAACGAGTATTAATATTGCAGTTATCTTCTTGCACTTTCTCTCCAATGTATTAATTATGTTTATAGTTATGAGATCTAAAACATCTACCAAATACCTTTACGAAAAAACCGTGCATCCATTTGGAATACTATTTCATCATATCGTTAGTCCTGTTGGGTCGAAAGACTCAAACATACTCACTTCTATGACTATTAGCGCCATCTGTGAAATATAATATATACTACTACGTTAACAGGACGACTAACCATTTGTTTTATTACGTTTAATGCTATCTCCAAGTATAATATTGGTTACTTGATACTACGACGTTAGCTGAAGATGGCGCCACTGGTAACTTTTTACCTTAGTAGAACGTTATTTTGGAGATAACAGAATAATAAAAAACTAAACGCTGATCCGTCGCCATTGGCTTGAAGGATAACATTCATAGTGGGTTTCATAAACAAGATACCGATTCGAAAAAAGAATAACAAAAATACGAGGTTATAGCGTGTGAAGTGAGCCAAACATAAATTATCATAATTACGACGTTCTGTGTAGATAGGTACTGTCTTTTCAATGTTACATTACTTGTACTATTATGTCTGTGATGATTAAAGGAGGACGTCATTTAAGCATATTTTTTTTTATCTTTAAGTAGGTAAACTATCATCTTTAATGTATCTATGTATTTTATAACCTATGAAATCATATTAGGTAGGTACCTAGTTGAATACTATATTGAGCAAAAACCATTTTCAGATCTTGTTTTAAATGAATATCTAATTAATTTGAATTTAAATGTGCCACCTGATTGGTTAACGTCGCATCTGGCTAGCGGTGGCTACACTGGTTACTCATCTAGACAATCGTGATGCCAATTTAACCTCTAATCAAAGAGATAATTATTCAAGAATAGACATTTCATTTATTTCAGGCTTATTTTGTTGCTAGGCATATAGGTAGATCAACTTGTTGTTCAATTTTAGTCAAAACATCATGTTATTGACACAGTTTTAACTACATCCTTCCTACATCTATTTTATTTAGCTATAGTTGATGATGGATGATGATCACTGAAATATTTTAGAAAGCTTCAGGTTTTGAAGTCATAAGTAAGTAGAAGAATATAGAACGGTGACATAATTAATATAAACTGTTGAACACGTGTCTCAATATCTTGACTGTTTTAGAACGCGCTAAGAATAGTCTGGAAAATAGAATACCTCCCTACTTACTCGTTGGTAGATAGGTACCATGATAGGTCTGTGTCGTTACGAAGACTACGAGACCGTCTTGTTTACTTATATGAATTGAATGCAATTATATTATTTACTTTAGCATGTTACCGCATCTCATTCATATTGATGTTTGTTGCAAAACGTTTTATTTTTGCAATGAATGATAATATTAGGTGCATGACTTGGCATTTAGTCATTCGAATTTTAAAATGGACGAGGGCTAGATTTGGAACAGATTATTAGGCGTATCCGGCAGCTACGATCTGTAAGTGTATCTACCTAATTTGGTGTACCTACACTGAGTGCTGACACTGACAGTGCAGTATTGTGTGTCGACTGTTGAGCACGGAGACCTTGAGGTGTTACGTGGCGTTATGTCGAGTGTTCCCCAACCGCGACCTGCCCCACAAGCCCACAACGATGGCTCAACGTCACACTGCGTCGGGTTAACGAACTCACGCTACACCCATTTACCTAATGGCTGCTTCCTATCTTTGACGCCTCCCAAACTTTATCATGTCGCCACATTACACATTACACATACTACCGTAAAAATGTACCGATATACCTACACTTCTAATATGACGTAAGTACCTACTATACTAATAATAACTAGGTAAGTCGGTACGATAACTATAGGTTTTGCAAGTAGTGACGTTCAACACGTTTTCCTTCGAGTTTATAAATCAAAATATTTATGAATGGTTTTGAAAACACAAAGGTATGAATCCTTTAGTTGTATAAACGACGGTATCGCGGAGTTATGTAGGTACCATACCTACCTATTGTGTGAATTAAGAGATCCGTTCTTCAATAAAATTGCACCTACCTAACGTCAAATAGTAGGTAAATAGGATTCGACACAGATGAATGTTTTATTGTCCCACATACAAGCCTCCATTATGTGTGTAAATTATCTTAATCCTACTAGGTAATATCATAAATGTGAAAGTTTGTGAGGATGGATGTTTGTTACTCTTTCACGTAAAAACTACTGAACGGATTTGGATGGAATGTGGAACACAGATAGTTTATAACCTGGAGTAACACGTAGGATACTTTTTATCTCAGTAGTACCATGGTCTAAAAACACAAGGTCTGGCATTCCTGGATTGACACATGCTTACGTCACTATCCAGTTGCCACTTTATTGCAACAAAACACGAATTATGGAAACATTTTCAGTCACCATTCTGTTAAAAATTATATAAGTATAAACCATTTAAATTGTCTTTTCATTTTTCTAATCAAACGAAACAATTCAATTTAAACAATACTAACGTAATTATTAGATAAAACCTCTTTTTTTATCGGATTCGCACAGGTACCTGTGCGAAAACGATAAAGGCGATTGGGGAGTTATTATTATACACTACTGGTAACACAGCGGTGATGACGTAGGCTTGTGTCACCCCCGTGACCGGAATGCTATACCTGGCGAAATATATTATTATACCATGGGTAGTACGTTCCCGTGGGATAATTTCCGACATACAGATACACGCGGGCGAAGCCGCGGGCAAAAGCTATTAAGTATTTTATATCTGAAAGTTTGTGAGGATGGATGGGTGTTTGTTACTCTTTCACGCAAAAACTACTGAACGTATTTGGATGATATTTGGAACACAGATATTTTATAACCTGGATTAGCACGTAGGATACTTTTTATCCCGGTAGTACGTTCCCGTGGGATAATTTCCGACATACACGCGGGCGAAGCCGCGGAAAAAAGCTAGTAAGTAATATTATTAGACGTGTAACTAACAACTAACATTTCTAGATCAGTAGATAGTGCCGTGATAGAAAAGCTCTTTTTTTGAACTTAGTCACGTTTTTTTTTCCAGCAAAGCAACGAAACTAATACTTATTTCTGTACCTACGGCGCGGCGGCGCCGGCGGCGGCGGCACGGCCACAGATTAATATTGTTTCTAGACGTCCTTCTTCTACACATAGATATATACCATGGAGCTGCCCTACCTAGACAATAGGTACTGACGTGGTTGCGTTGCGGCTAACGAACTGAGAAGATGTCGATTGCAAAAAAACGCTATGAATAAATGAGGCTGTTTTATTTGTAAGTAAACAATAATTTGACACTACTATGGTTATAGATTAATATTTATGCGATGATTACGAATACATACCTCTAGGTAAATAACACATAGTTACTACACCTATAAACCTCATTTAATGGTGACCTTGATCTACGGAGTAGTGTGTGAAAACTCATTCGTGATACGTTTGACAAAATATCGTGCCGTAATATTGTTAACTCACTCATGGGAACAAACAGTACACGGTTACAGTGTTCTGTGACATTCATTCCTGTATTTAATTGGTATCAGCAATGTGAAGTAATTAACAGTGTTCTGTTGCCTGTTATTAACAACGTTATGGGATCTCCATACTATGTAATTGAGTTACTTTATAGAAAACAAATTATAAGTCGTTTTTAGGGTTCCGTACGTCCTAATGAAAAAACTTATAGGATCACTTGTATGTTTGTCTGTCCGTCTGTCACGCCCAATTTGCTACGAATCTACTAGACCGATTAATTTGAAATTTGGGTATGTTCTCAGTCGCCCCCACATGGATTGCCACCAGGTGGCAATTAGGAAAAAAAACCCAGTTGCCACCGGGTGGCGACTGGGAACTTATTGTGCTCACTTCAAATCGCTGTACATTGCGGCGTGAATTAGCACTATCAATAATGACAAATCCTAATCAAATCGACCTAACCAACCGAACCTCAGGGTGCCACTGACGTCGACCGTCTAGACTTCTAGAGTTAGGATTTGTCACTGTTCTTAGTGCTAATCCACGCCGCAATGTACAGCGATTTGACGTGGGGGCAATAAGTTCCCACCAGTCGCCACCCGGTGGCAACTGGTTTTTTTTTCCCAATTGCCACCTGTTTGCAATCCAGGTGGGGGCGACTGGGACTATACCGAAATTTGGTACCTACACATGAATTTCTGTGACCCAAACACGGACTATGCAGGCACATTATACACTGGATCGCAAAAATCCCTGGTCGCTAATAAAAACCGTGAGATTTCCATAAATTATATACCTAGCTCGCTAGAATAAATAATATGTAGTAAGCAGGTTACTAATGCTTGTTCTAAATCTCTAAAGAGGTTAAATTTGTACGAGTTAAAGATTAAAAAGTAATATTCTGCTCTTTGAAAAATTTCAAAATTTTAAATTAGGAAAAGAATATTTGTTCTGCTTTTGTTCAAACCGAGCTGTCATTATAAATGGTTCCTTGGATTGATCAGAGTATTCAGTGCAATATCATGTCGTTAACACCTGAAGAATGTACACGGATTATGACTATGGTACAAGAAGGAAGAAGTCAGCGTAGCACTGCTAGAACAGTAGGAATATTTTTATCAACGGCCCAAAGAGTACTCCAGCGATTTCAAGAGACCGTCATGAACATCAGGAGACCAGGAAATGGCAGGCCAAGGTGCACAACTACACGAGAAGACCGATACATCGTGAGCACTATGTTAAGAAATCGACATCTCACGGCTGTTCAGGTCCGAAACAGTCTTCAAGAAATTCACCACAACAATGTGAACTCTGATATGATTCTGCGACGTCTTCCTGAAGCTGATATAAAGCCTTATAGACCAGCAAAGGGCCTCAAACTGCTCAGAGAACATCGAGTTGCCTGGTTATGGTTTGCTCGAGAACACATCCGATGGACAAGTGAAGATGGGTCCAAGGTTATGTTTTCCGATGAGTCCAGATTTTGTTTATTTACGCACGATGGGAGACGAAGAGTATGTAGACGACCAGGAGCACGGTATCATCAAGCGAGTTTTGAAGAAAAGGTGCCATTCGGTGGAGAATAAACAATGGTTTGGGCTGGGATATCTTCAGAGGATCGCACGGAGTTAGTGATCATAGAATACGGTTCTCTGACTGCTGTCAGATACGTAGAAGAGGTTCTAAATGAGCATGCTGGTCCTTTCTTAGTGAAAATGGGTGCCAATTCCATTTTTATGCACGATAATGCGCGACCACATACTGCTCGTTTGGTCAATATGTATATTCAAGACGTCGGTATTACCTGCATGGAGTGGCCAGCTCTCAGCCCAGACTTAAATCCCACAGAACATGCATGGGACGAGATTGGGAGATGCGTGAGACAACGCTTTCCTGCTCCCG
This sequence comes from Griposia aprilina, assembly GCA_916610205.1. Lineage (NCBI taxonomy): Eukaryota > Metazoa > Arthropoda > Insecta > Lepidoptera > Noctuidae > Griposia > Griposia aprilina. The sequence goes on along the minus strand of OU744294.1, from coordinate 10,475,532 downwards.
TTACCTTACACGAGTTAAGGAATGCGCCAGTGGAAGAATGGGCAAACATAGACCAAAATCGTATTAAAAATTTGGTTTAAAGCATGCCACATCGTCTTAACGAAGTGATACGGGCTCGTGGAGGAAATACAAAATATAAAATTGACAAAAAATCTTTTATTTTTTAAGATTTACATACATACATAAACTCACGCCTTCTTCCCATGGGGGTAGGCAGAAACTACAGAACGCCACCTGCTACGATCCATACATACTCCTTTTGCCTCGTTTACGTTCATACATCTGGTCATACACGCACGCCGGTTGTGAGTACTACGCACCTGACCTTTCTGAAGAACATCACCAATAAGGTCACTATATGTCCTCCTAGGATTTCGATTTTTATTATTTATTTAATTTCGTAAGATTTACTGCGAAGTGTATTTTTGTTGTCATAAGTTAGAAGCGAAATTTTCATATTTTTTTGTATTTAATTAAAGTTACATAGTGTACAAAACGTGTTACACATATTTTTTTTATATTAATCAGTTATCTACAATATACTATAGTTTCACAAATTAGTCTTATGTATTTAAGAAACTATCACGCCATTTATTAGCGACCCGGAATGTTTGCGATCCAGTGTATTATAAGTTAGGGGATTACATCGCTGATAAAAATGCCTGGCTCAATGCTAGTCCACAACCACAACTAATCGATTACCACAGGTACCACTTGAAAATACTGTTGGAGCTGCTGAAGTTTGTTAGACTATCTTTGCATTGTATAAACTGAATCTCCTTTGTATTATACCTATAATTGCAAAACACAGGTGTGATTAGGGACTATTTACTATAGAGCTCCCACTATCAGGTATTTTTTTCTTTCATTGACTTGAATATACGCGGCTGATAGTATGTCATGCTCACTCAAATGTCTCGCTGACGGTGGCGCGTGTGTTGGATCATTCAGCTCCCTTTAAAATGGTTGAGCTGAATGGTGCTGATCCATGCGTCATGTACGTGAACGGGCGCCGTCAGTTGGGACTGTTCATCTCTTAGCTGCCACGGCTTATTTTAATTGTTTTATTTTTGGATTGCTTTTTGTTTTTTTTAATGTATACATTGTCTTTTATACATCGTTCTCACGTAATAAAATTTTTGTAACAATATAATTTAAAAGAGTGTCTATGGAGTTTCTTGCCCGTTCTTCTCCCTCTGGAGACCTACCTACCTATGTAGGTACCTACTACGCTTTGGAATGGGCAACTAGTTTCATAATTCTGAGTGACCGACTCCTTGACAATTCAAAAGTGCCTGTAAATAATTTAATTGAAATGAATGCTTTGAGTTTGAGTTTGGACCTGTAACGTAAACAAATTAAAAACTGAAATTGGTTCTTTACTTACATATTACAGGAAAACCTATAAGATGTTTAGGGTCTTAAAACAACATGGTAAATTTTTCAATATTGTGCGTAATAACTTGCAATTGCAGTTGGAATGTATGGGATAACAAGTTTTACAACTACAATGTCAAGTTTGTTTTGGGATCTGGGGGTACGGTAGTAGCCAAGACGGGCCAAAAACATTAAGCGGGGCACTACCTACCTTTTCTCGAAGCGATTCGTCGTATTTTCATACCCTGATAGCTTCGGCCTGGATAATGCTAGAAAGCTCAAATTCTCAGGATAAAATGTAGCTTATAAAACACACAAAGTTTCATGTGTTCAGCGTTGGATTTTATTAACACCAAAAATACGTTGATTTCGCTACTGACTGATTCACTGGTTCATCCAAACCCCTAGGGCACTTCCCGAAGTCCTAGAAAGCTGAAATTTGGTATGCAGGCTAGGATTTGCACACAAACAACAAAAAATAAATTAAATTTGTAACTTTTATCCTCCAAGTCCCGTAAAGGGAGGATCAATCCTGTATTTCTTACGGATAATCGGTATACCTACTTCCATTTGTTATGAGAGCTAGATTAGCATGTATATAAACAACAACAAAAAAAACTCTTCGTTGGCTAAGAAGAAAGTAACTGCTGGCGTGCAAGAAACACCTTTTTTACCCGACTATGCTGGACCCAAGGTTTATGATTTTAACATGTCTGTGTGTTAGCAGTACAATATCACCGCTAAAATAAAAATAAATAGAGCACCCTACAAAAATAAATGAAATCCCGCCAGGTTGCCAAACCTAACCTAATGCTTTCACTGTTAAAAAGTTATCAGATCTAATGTAGAGCCAAGCCCCTAAATCGTCGAGACCAAACTTTAAAACCTTACATCTTGGTTACAACCACAACATTAAAGACCAGTGACTTAATTTCTTACCATATGCCCATAGGAATGTCTCTGCTGCGGCCGCGAAACAGCCAAGCCGTACATTTTGACCAAGATGTAAGGTTTGTAGACTTAAGCCTTCTAGAGCTAACGGCTTGGCTCTACATTAGATCTGATAGCTTTTTAACAGTGAAAGCGTTATATGTAAGTCTTAGCAACCTACTTTACATGAAATGTTTTTGGTGGGTAACATATTTATCGTACGGAATCCTCTCCACGCGAGTTCAACTCGCACTTGCCGGTTTTTTTGTATCGTTTATCGTATGTAGTTATCATGTTGGGTGTAATAGAAGAATCTGATCTGTGACTTCGAACTACAAGCTACAAGGTTCAATGTACCTACAGCTTCCTGTTTTTTTTTTTTTGTTATAACTTTTTGTTGAGATTATAGCCGACAAATCTTGATAGGCTCAACACGCCCCGATCTTTGGCAGCAGACACCATCATTGTCAACTTGACGTACAATATGCCAGGAGCTTTTGGATGAATCCGTCTTATAAGATTACACGTTGATATATCAGCAGTACCTATAGGGCTTCCCAAATTACCAACCAATATGTGCCTGCTTGAAGATGTGGCCATCTCTTGTGTTAGCGTGCATTGACTTCCTGAGTACATTTTGTCATTTAATAATATCAAATGTTGTAACAAACACTGCTTTGACTTCCTGTTAGCATAATGTTTTAAATATTATCTGTAATAAATATTGAACTGCTGACTTCCGGTTGTCAGAATGATACCTGAACAAGAAATTGCTGCAGGAGCGCACTATCGGCTGGGCTGTCGACTTGTGAGGTCGATGATTACTGTTGTGTGCGTGTACAAGTGTGAAATGTTAACTGAAGTTGATTAATAAATTCAGTATTAGCAGAGTGACTTGTGTTTTTATTTGTGCTACACAAGTATATTACACCTGGAATAAATAAGAACACATACGTTCCTATACTTGTCCAGCGGGGTAATTGAGTAAGAAACTAACAGTAGGAATGGCTTTCATTTTGACAGTTCAACAAGATTCATTGCGTTATTTACGTTGTTGAGCATATGAAACAATAGATTAGCAATATCCTTCAAAATGATATAGATTCTGATTGATAGTGTGTTACGCAAGTACACAGCACAGGTTTCACATTTTTTTTAAGATTTTCAACGGTTTGTAGTTTCTCTTCTCCACAGGGTGGGAGGACAGTCAATACGGCGTTAATTATGTTGGTAGCGCAGTAGTCACTTTGAATCTGCTTAGTCGCGAGGAAACTACATTATAGCTACCCACTCGCTTCGCTTGCCGCTCTTAATTGGACGGACTGTTATATGAAAATAAGAAGATGAGAAACTGCGTTATAATCACTGTTCACACAGTTATAGTTTTATTTTCTGATTTTTGTCTTTAGGGTAGCTAAATGTGTACAAGTAATGTGTAAAGATTAATTGAATTGAATTGAAATTAATTTGATCCACTGAATAAAATAATTTTCACACCACCTGCTCGACACTGTCAAATTATAATGTCATGCAAACCTAACAAAGTAAGTCATTCGAAGCCATAAGCAAAAAAAAAGAAAAAAGTAAGTCATTAAAGCCCTGGGGTCTAGCTAGCCGGGCATTAATGACCAGCGGGTCAAAATGAAATTCAGTACAATATTAATGTGATTCGAATTTGGAACATTGGAACCTCAAGTAAAAATCGCATACAATCATTTTCCATAGTAGGTACATACTAATCCCATGCTCTTAACATTGAAAACTGCACCAAAAAAAAAAAATTGTTTAGAAATCGAAAAGGCCACTGAGAGTCGAATACAAATTAAAAAAATAGAACACAAATTAAAAAAGGCGCGGATACTGCAAATCGCTTTGCTGTTATACAACAAATTAAAATTCAAATTCTCAAAAAAATGTCGAGTGACGATAGTGCGATTTGACTCCGGAGTAGGTACATTAAATCGGAAGCCATTGGCATTGCTAACAATCTACCCCCAGAAAAGTCCAAGGAATCTTATATCGATTTTTACATAATTATGGAAAACTATAAAAGGCGTCAAGTCTGTATCTGAATCAGTGCTTTTAGTCTACTTCCAGCATTTATCATGTAGTCTTTGGTGCATCTATTCGATGCTCAGGTCAACAATAAGCATTAAACCTAAAAGCCTTTAAAAAGCCTAGTAACCTTAAAACTAAAAGCCTCTTAGCCTTTAAAGTTTCGCGAGCACATTCGTAAGACGCTGGCAGTATCTTCACAACGTTAATGTTTTCCCATTTTTGTCTTATTTGTTTTTAGTATATTCATGTTTTTATGGATATTTATTTATGCTTATATTAGGTATATAATATATTATATTCATAGTTTTAATAGTTTTCTGCATATCTTTAGATTTTAAATATTTATACCTACCTCAATTTTCATTATTGCACCTACCATTGTTTGTCTCTGCATCACCCAAAGGTTGAATAGTAGAAATCCTTTAAATTCAGGGCTTTGCTGGAATTATTAAAATTTATAAGAGGATTGGGTTTTTTAATTCTTTATTCCTGAATCCTGATACATGCGTAGGTATACTTTTAGCCATGGTCAGGGGTAAGCTGTAGGTTGATGGCGGTCATACGTATCCTACTAAAATAAAAATTTAAACCGGTGACAGCGAAGATAAGTATTTCGAAAAACCAAAATAACACCCAATAACCCCCGCTTGACCTAAGTAGGAATCGTTTTCAAGATAACAGCCGACAAGTACGACAAATTTTAACTGGTTTTTTGGAATAGAATAGAAATTTGAAAATAAAATTAAACGATGTTAGAAGTTGACCGGTAAAACACCGAACTCATCTACTTATTATAGTTTTAAAATATATGTATAATATTTCCGACGTGTAAAAGCGTTTTTCTAAATCATTTATTAAAAAGATGAGTATATAGGTACAGTCAACGTAATCGTTTATCTATGAACCTATGAACCGATTAGAAGTACGTTTAGTGACGGTTGCACGATGTTACGCGGTGTCGACTCATATGTCTCTTAGAATACGTAGTCAGTTTTATTAAAACAGACTGATATTACGATATCACCATATCAACGTTTTATCATTGACAAAATGTGTAGGTATTCCAGCTAGCATTGTAGTAAAATAAACATATGACCTAGCTACTATAGAGATTTAAGACACAGATTACATACGCTCACTACTACGCATACATACAATGCCAGTTATAAATCCGCATTGTTTTTATTTCTACGAAATTATTAAGGCGACAATAAGTGCCAGCAACCTTGAGCGAGTGGGAGGAGCATGCGAAACTTTTAAGCGAATAAAATTGCACAGAGCGTTAGCGTCTACCCGGACATTGGTCAGCGATGCACTGCCGCCCGTCGCCCGCAAGAGCCCCCGCTTCAACGCGCATCAAGTTTATTCGCAAAAACAACCTACCTTGATTTATCAAACACAATACAAATAAAAGCCGTACCTATACAAAAATTTGGGTAATTAAATTGTCTTTTAGATGGTGCAGATTTCATGCAAATACGCCCGATACTTTTTGCGTGATTATCGTTTTTGTGTTCGCGTTAGACATTACTTTACAAATTAATTACACTATGTTATAAAAATATAATTTCAAATATTCACATATCAAATTACGAAGAAAATAGTCTAGTTTATCATATTTTTTTTTCAAACAAATAAGACTATTCGTTTAGACGTGATGTTCAATTTAAATCACTAAAAAAGTAGGTATATCTGCGCCTTAAGCTCAAAAATTCCATTAGTAGTACCTACTATTACTTTTTTATTTTATATTGTAAGTAGGTATAGGTACCTAACTGGCCTTTAATGAGGGCGCATTATCAATAATAATATCATGTACATACATTGATACAGTAACTACAGTAGCTCATTGATTCGACTTACGCGTGCCACAGTTCTAATTCCAGAGAGTTATTTTGAGCATGTTTTGAGAATCGGAAATTGGTCCAATTTGCTCGTATTGTACTTTAACAGTCGAGATATTTGTAATGTCTCCTCGGGCTATGGGCTGATTAGGATATTTTTGAGGCGTAGGTAGTCGACGAGGGAATAAATAATCAAAGATATTTTGATAAAATTTGTTAAGTATGTACATAGTAAGAACTTCTAGGAAAGCTTTTGATTTTATAATATTCCCATACGCACATAATTGACCTACCTACATATACATATCTACATATCTTACGTAGGTACCTATTAAATAAATCTACGTGTACGTGTGTGTATGTAATTTGTAAGTGTGTGTGTGTAATGTGTGTATGTGTATGTAGGTACTTACAAATTTTCTACAAATTAAAGACTTTTTGCCCATTCGGATTCAAACGTCCAAGCATTTTAGTGTGTTCAACCTCCAAGTCAGAACTAAGCCGTCCACGATCCATTAATATTCGATATTATTTTAATTTTGTTTTTGTTTGATATTAATGTATAATTTTCAATTTAAATAATAATTTTAAATTGTCTGTGTCAACTCATTAGTTAAGTACTAACATAGGTTAAGACTATTGTTACTAACCCAATGGATCTTTGTTATCTGAATTAAATAAATTATTATTATTATTATTAGCTCGTTATAAAGTGTTCATACCTACCTTAACTATAACTAAACTTAAGACAAGCACAACGCTTGCGAAGAATTTTGTAGATACCTACCTAATTACAAGAACGTGTAAGTAAAACATTGAACAGTGGGGTAATAGCGTAACACGCTAACAGTAGCAATGGCTTTCATTTTGACAGTTCAACAACATTCATTGCGTTATGTACGTTATTGAGCAGACAATTTTTTTGAACGTATCAAGCAATGGTTTAAGGAAATCTTTCAAAATGATTCGGCTTGTGATTGAAATGTGTTACGGAATTAGGGTGCTGATCATCAATCTCAAATATGTAACAACCGAAATGTCTTTTCTCTACCCCAGCGTAAGAAAGTGTACACTATTTTCATCCAGTTTCCTTTGTGTTATCCACCCCAAAAGACTTATATTCTTTGTCATAAATTTGCGGTACATTCAAACAACGGCCTCGAAACCGATCCGACCATATCAATATAACGTTTTCTCCCGGCAAAGAAAACATTGTGAAACCCAGACGGACGCAGAATCCCCTTTAGGGGTATTTATGTTCTGTGCGCAGAATAAATCAATAAAGATGTGTCAGATGTGTGTACCTAAACGCTGTGAGATACAGGCTCACCACCTGTTACGTTTAACACGGGGTGTGTACCTATAAGGTATTTTTATAATGGTAATTTGGTCATCAGCTTTCTAAAAACAGCTGAACATCTAAGGCCCACTTGCACCGCCAATCACTAAAGACGTTTAGCGCTAAACGAGTTTAAAACATAATTCTGTTTGTGTCAAATGTTTGAAGATGACAGAGACAGAATGATGTTTAAAACGCGTTTACCGCTAAACGTAGGTACATAGTGACTAGTTTTTTTTTTTAATGGCATCTCGTAGTTTTGACCCTGAGAGGTCTTGGCTACTTAACCGGACTATCCTGTGGTTGCCTTAAGCTAACTAAAAGCCTCCAGCCAGGGGCGAATTTCTTAAAATACTAGGTGACCGCACGCTAAGGGCATCTGTGGGGTACAAACCTCGGCTTAGGGCGTCACTGAGGGGAGGACAGCAAGGTGGGACAGGCTGGATCGAATTTTGAACATTATTATTATTATTCGGGGAATTTAAAGCTACAGGCTCAGCTGCGGCGAGGGCTGGCGCTTCGTCGAGCAAGTGGCGGTGCAAGTGGGCCTAAGTACTCCTAGTAAGCAAGCAACGATTGGCGATTTATATTATATCTAGGATTTTGCTTAAGACTTTGTTGATTTTGTTTGTTGCGGCACGTCTTTAGACTAGGAAGTGGTGGGCGACGTATTATAGGATATAGGGGACTATTTTGTAGCTAAACTAGTCTAATTTAAATAAATGCTTTTTTAACGTAAATCCCTACCTCCTAGTAGGTACGTTGTGGACTAGAGACAACCTCACTAGGCAGGGTAATATTCGATCCCCTTTATTTATAAAAGTAGTTTAAAGTTAAGAGACATTTAAACATCAAAAATTCATGGTTAAACAGTCGCTAATCATAAATTAACTATAAGCAAAGTTTATAAATAAACCTCGTTATGTCCACGGTGATTGCGGAGCCCCCACAAATATAAAGATCCACTTTTCTTGTACCTATTGCCCTTCATGTCGCGTCACCTATCCCAAGGGTATTCATGGAGGTATACCTACTTACCTACATATTGGAATAGTTATTTTTGTTTTTTGTTTGGTGTACATAATAAAGAGTATTCTATTCTTTTGTTAGACAGATAACAGAACGCCACGTGTGACAATCCTTACATATTCTTTTGGCTTCGTTTACGTTCATACATCTAGTATGGGGCAATGTAGGTACGGTATATGCAACAGCCTCAAATTAGGAAAGTAAATTATTCGCTCGTTCCGTGATGAGGACGGTTCCGGTCAGAATCAGTACCTATCCCCTAATGCTTACCAGCATCTGTTTAAGGTAAACCTGCACCTTAATTACGTAACGCACTATCTATCATAATATGAATCATTTTGAAGCCTATTGCTAATCCATTGCTCCATGTGTTCGAAAAATTGGTCTGCTCAACAACGTAAATAACGCAATGAATGTTGTTGAACTGTCAAAATGAAACCCATTCCTAGTGTTAGTGTGTTACGTAATTACCCCGGAACCTACGGAAAGGCGAGTAAATGCGGGAAATAGGAAGCTTAGTTATGCAAAACGTCAGAAGCTAGGGGTATTAGAATCAGCAATACATCTCTATAAGTTCATTTTACCCTATTAAATGACTATTTCATGAAATCATGACATTTGTGGGCAATTCTAACTTATGGAATTGTATTGCTGATTCTAATGATTATAATTCCGTAAAGCCATATTTGATACGGTCGCGAACCATATTTAGATCATCATACAACCTGATACTGCCCTGTGCAAATTGCAAAAAACGTAAGAAAATATGAATTTCGCGGGCGACCTTGGCGCATGCCCCTTAAACCCCACTGTTCCTTCTAGTACCATGCGTCGGAAGCCCGGGAAATTACTTTCGCCGTACCCGCGACTAGGTCATGTGCCCTCACAATTACTTACTTGTCCAATTAAGTTTCTGATTTTGCAACCATCCATTATCACAACTTATTTATTTATTTATTAACGTAGGTCCTACTACGTTTAAAAACATCTATCAAAAGGACAAGAACACTTTGAAATAGAAGTAAATAATAAAACATTATAGGTTTTGGTTAAAACGTTATTTTATTGTTGTTAGCAATATTTACAGGGAAGATTTTCCAGAGCAGCTGCTTTGTGAGTCTGAAACAGAATAATAAATTAAATATGTAATAAGCAGTGATCGGAGTAGGTAGATTGAACTGGGGTCATTGATCCGAAACGTATATATTACTATGGACATTCCTCCGGAATTGGTGGATTATTAAAAAAAAACCGGAACTTATGTAGGAATTGTATTCTGCCAGAGTGGAAGGAGTCATTTGATGATTTGCCATCCTCAAAAAAAAGGTAGGAATTGTAATAAAATGAGCAATTTTATTCTTTATTATTCTTCCTATTTTTTTTTTGTCACGATTTGACAAAACCCAACAACCAATCAGAACAAAGGATCATGGGTGGTACAATAACCGGTTATCAGAACAATGCGTACGCCCGCCGACGACTCCGAATCCGGAAATACCGGAATTACTTTCCGGAAAAATGGCTTATCCATGTTATTCTTTCTGTGTGCATTTATGATACAAGTACTAAAAATCAATCTACCTACTCCGATCACTGGTAATAAGACACCATAATAACCTATTCTATTAAAAAAATATTTTACGAGTTTTTTTTTTTCTAATTGCAGATGACTTTTGTAGTTTCCTTATGTACCTACTACGCGATGTCAGTGTCTGTAAACCTATTTACGTAAGGAATATGTCTGACACAAGCCTGATATTCTATTAAAGCATGCAGTAGTTTCCCCTCACACACAACATAATATCAGTTTTGAAACGAAGTTCCTTATCGCGCGTTGCGAAAGGGGGCTAGGCGGAAAAAATTAAGACAAAAGTTGTAACGACACTTTTTGCTATAGTTGTAAGCCGTGCGGCGTGCGCGTGTTTCTCTCTCTCTCTCTCATAGAAAGCAAGCCAGTTTTTTTTTTATATGGAACTTCGTTCCAGCCGGGTTTCCCTTGACACCTCTCAAGTTTAAAAAAAATAAAAATCTCTTATTTTCAACAAAAAAATAAGTGCTGCGACTTCCTTCTTCCATAATCATGTGCTTATTTAGCTATACTTGTACAACGATGTCTTTGTATAACAATACCTAATTGAAATTGTACCCTGTGTAATTTTATTATATATATTTTTTTCTTTGACTCGTAATTACGTATCGTATGGTCAAATTATAACATTGCGATCCAAACGTCGTTGTTCATAATCGCTTGACACGACTCTTGGAAATGGGATAATTATAGCTATTGAGTGGCCAATTTTGAGCAATCAAGTCATTGCCTGCTCAGTCCAACAACGATCTGTAGTTTAAAGTCCCTTTAGGCTCGACTAGTTTAACCAAATGATAAGGACTCTTGAAAAAATGCTGGAAGAAGATAGTGGCAACACTAAGTTTTCCATAATGTCATAACTTTACAAAATAAACAGACGGCAGACACAACAGACGCGCGGTGTCAATCATGTCATGTGTCCCCCGTGTCGCACCTAGGCTAATAAATATTGTATGATACGTGCGTGTAGCTTTTTTCCTTATAAGCAAAAAATACTTCGTTTCCTTGTCATTTTTAAGGCAATGAAGTGAGAGGGCGATATACATTACTGAATTAAGAGCATTGACCTGTAGGTAAGTCTGGACAGTATTTAATTGTGTGGGCCTGGTCACCGGTGGCGCCACAGCGGGGACAGCGTAACCCACGTAGAACTGGACACCGCACTCTGCCGCGAACATCCCGAAGTGGGTGCGACGTGTACCAAAATGACGGCTTGCCATTGTTCTTACAAAATGCACATTCCTGTGTAGAAAATAAATATTTAATTCAATACTCAATATCTTTATTGCTTTACCATAATGTGTACTGGTGGTAACTATTATAATTGAGATCATTATGGACCCTGTAGGGCACAGCAAAAGGGTAAGAGGGAGGAAGCCCTATTTTACTAGGCTCGTCTTTCTTTGACTTGAATGTGCCCTGGCGGCTGAGAATATGTCAGGCTCACTCAAATGTATCGCTGGTGGTGGCGTGTGTGTTGGATCATTAAGTTCCCTTCAAAATGGTTGAGCTGAATGGTGCTGATCCATACGTCATGTTCGTGAACGGGCGCCGTCAGTAGGGACTGGTCAACTCTTGACTGCCACGGCTTATTTTAATTTAAATTTTTGAATTGTTTTTATATCTTTTTTAATTACGGATACTTTAAACGTGCACGTCTTTCTACATCGTTCTCACATTTTTAATTTGAACATGAATGATGTAAACAATTTGTTTTTTGTAACTATATGTTGATTTAAAAGAGTCTCCATGGAGTTTCTTGCCCGTTCTTCTCCATAGGTACCTACTACGCTTTGGAATGGGCAACTAGCTTCACTTTTCTGACTGACTGACCCTTTGACAATTCAAAAGTGCCTGTAATTGGTTTATTTGAAATAAATGCTTTGAGTTTGAGTTTGAGTTTAGGAGATCATTATTTTGTTTTTGGGGGAACAAGTTTTAACTTACATAAAATCAAAGTCAGGATTGGACCTCTGGAGTGACATTTATTAATAGTAATAGGTAATATTTAATCCGCATCTGTCTCTCTAAACTCATTCCTGCTTTGATATTAAATTGAATTGTAGAGGTTTAAAAACCGGGGGAAATACAATAATTTAATGGCGGCGACACGACGGTGGTGTAGCCAGCCAAAGACAATAAACTGTGTTTTTTAGGGTTCCGTACCCAAGGAGTGCCAACGGAACCCTATAACTAAGCCTCCGTTGTCCGTCCGTCTGTCTGTCAGCGGTCTGTATCTCATAGTCATGAAATTTTCACTGAGAGTGTATTTCTATTGCCGGTATAAGAACATAATAAAAATATTAAAAAAAGTTAAATATTAAAGAGGGAACCCACACAAGTAATGTATTAAAAAAATATAGTATTAAATATTGTATGGTGGTACGGAACCCTTCGTGTACAAGTCTGACTCGCACTTGGCCGGTTTTTTATTTTTGTACTGGAAGCTACAATTTAATTAAACTTAAGGCTCCTACAAAACAGGCGCCACAAAGTCACCGCCTGTCGCGCGTCGAGCGGTTTCTTTGTGTTGCGTGCAATTCGAGTATCGTGTCGTGCCTGTTTGAAGGAGCCTTTACATTGGGTTTTGGCAACTTACCAAATATCTTTGTGTGATCATCCTCTGTCTGCGTAAAACGTCCGCATACTTCATTAGCACATCCAGCTGGTGAGGAGTTAGGGAGAGCAGGGCTGCTTCTTGCTGTAACACCATGTCTTTGAAACCGTTGGCGTCCTGTGATGGCGTCGGTGCAGGCGCAGGCGGCGTGGGAGCTCTTTCTAAAATAAGGACAGTATTTATTATGGAAGTTTTGGCTTGCCTCGTGGTCTAAGTGCTCTTTAAATAGATAAGCAGAGGGAAACCAATTTCAGGGAATATTAAAAAGATGCAAAAAATGTTTTGACAAGTGACACAATAAATCATGTAAGTATTTACTTCACTTTATGTTGACTAATAAAATTTCTTAAGCCTATAGAACCCTAGACAGATATTTCGGCAAAGAAAAAGAAACAACTTTCGTATTCATGTTATGCATTAGTGAAGTTAAGTATCTTATGTTGATTTGAATTCGGAATTAATGCTATCTTCTGATAACAATCTACAAGCTACTTTCAAAGATAAATATAAATTAGCATGTATATGTATGTAAGTGTGTTGAATTCTCAATCAAAGCCTCACTCATTTGCCAAACGGGTCCAACCCGTTTCGCAAATGAGAGAGCGTAAGGTAAGTAGATACAGTTTGAAATTGACTGGCTAGTGAAGGCTCATCGTCTGCCTTTCCCCAATGCAGCTGAATACCAGTATTATACATGGAGCCACTGTCTATCTGACCTCCACAACCCAGTTACTGGGTAATACGATACCCCTTGCTAAGACTGCTTGCCACACCTTCGGGCTTCTGACGAACCGTAACGACTGTCAAAGAACTACGAATGACAGCCGGGAACAACAGTTTTTAACGTGCTTTCCGAGGCGCGGAGGGTTCTCGGTATGCCACTTGCCACTGTTCGTATTTTAGCCGTGTATAGCAAATCGGGTTTAGTCGGTTATACTCGTACATAGTAGAGAGTGACTACCCAAAATCAACCAATTGCAGGTCTAGCAACCGTAACCTAGCAACAATCGTTTTAGCGTAGCGATAGTAACGTTAGCGTACGGAAAAATTATGATTGGTCATTCATTACGACATCGGAAAATCTCAGACCCACGATTTTATCCGAACGCGTTGCGTCCAAGATGACGTTCATGACAATTATGATAACTGTTGCACATAAACCTAAATAACATCTAAGTGCCGCATTCTTGGAAGAATTTATTATGAATTTTATTTACTATTTCTGTTATAACTATTATAAATGTCATAAAATGTGCTAACCTAAAAAAATAGTAAACCTTTGAAAAATAGTTTTATTTCGTTTATCAATCAATCAGTCATTGTCTTCGGATAGGTTTTCAGAAATAACGAGTATTTAATGAGCTCTAATTCAAAGAAGGTCAGTATCAAATAGATTGGATAAACGTATGCAACATTTTATTGATTTATTTTGGACAACTTATTAGTCAACCTTCAACCTCTATGGTTAGGACTCTTTCCGATTATTAGTAATTTGTCATCTTGTAAACGAGCATGCCGTTTGATTTCGTGTTTAATCGTGTAACCTCGTGAATGTATAAAATTGCAAAATTGAAAAGTTTGAAAGTGGCTCATCAATTAAAGTCCGTGATTGTACATAAAGATGGTCATCCATCCACGGACCGACCTCTGCAAGCGTAGCTTAACCTGATTGATCGACCCGTGCGGCTGTTATTACTTAATCACGAGCTCCTCTAGTGCAGGCCTGAAAAGCTGCAAATTAAAAAAATAGATTTGTTAAATTTATTTATAATAGGTAGGTACTTGAAAGATTAATGATTATTTTATTTAGACCAAAATGCAAATCAGTAGTAAAAAATCCTTTGAGATTATTTTGTCAAAGGATTTTTTGCTTAAGACTGTTCATTTTGGCCTGCGTACCTACTGCCAGTTTAATTACTTTCGTTAGCACCGGGCGGTTTTTTTTTTTCACTAGTCTCGGGTTTATTCAGTCAATCAATCAATCAAAATATGTTATTTCACATAAACCTACATGGGCACTTATGAAACGTCAGAAACTAGGTGCACGGTTCCAATTGGTCGTTCCATATGGCGAAGAGCCGGCAAGAAACTCCACGATTAGGTACTCTTTTAAAATAAGTGGCTTTTACAATGTTTTCAAACTACAGTATTAATAGGAATGGGAGGACAGTGTAACCTATAAACAAGTAGATACTCCACAAAATAGAAAATGGTCTAAAAATATACAGTCTACAAGTTAGGCCTACAACGTTCTCACATTCACAAAATATAGAAGAATGTACATAAAAGATAAATAAAATAATAAGAATAAAAGCCTATTTAAACCAAATGACAAGGTTGCCATCCTGCCTACAAAAGCCATTAGTAAAAAGTTGAAATAAGAATTGGAGGTATATAATGTCATTCGATTTGTTAAAAAAAACCGTGTCACTGCTGTGTTCTTAATTTGAGATGTTATCTCGCGTGAATATTAATCAAGACCTTTCGTAATTATATGCATCAAACATTAAGTAGTTTGCAAATTCTTTGCCAATAACTTCGAAACGTAATAAAATATACTTATTATAGGTAGAATAGACTAACGTAGTAAGGGAAGTTGAGTACATACAACGTAGTAAGTTGGTACATAAACTGCGTAGTAACGTGATAAACGTCACAGTAAGTTGCCCGGCAAATCATGCGCACCATTTCCAACATAGCAACAAAAATGTACAGTCGACAAAAGTGCACGCAGACTTCAATTCGCTTTTTCACCCCTGGGCCCTTTGCTGATTGGTCAAATCATTGACATCGCGATTCTGAGTGTGCCTTTTGTGCAAAAGTTTACGCACACACCGAAATAACACAACTTACATTGCACTACGTTTTAGCTCTGTATACCCACCTTTCTTGTCCTCAATGACTACTTCGGGCCGTCTATTCAAATTCGCAGCATCATAAGCTTTGTTTTTTGAATGCACCGTCACCTGCGCTTCTAGCACGGCTGGATCCAGTTTGACAGCTTCCAATGCATCTGCAATTCAAACACGTTTATTGAACAATTTTTGAATAATTTGATAGACCGTCTAGCAATACTTTCACAAGTTTGGATTCGTAAGTTAGGTAATTGTATACTATTTATAGATATATTATACAAATTACAGATGAAGTACTTAAATTGTCTTAAATTATTTATTAATAGAATAGAATAGAATACTCTTTATTATGTACACCATAAAAATTACAGATATAAAAGTAGAAATTTCAAAAAAAAAAAAATGGAAATTGGAATTGGAATTGTTTTTTTTTTTTTTTTTTTTAATTATTAATTTATGTTCTTGCTATGAATTTAATTAATTATTTTTAATACTCACCTTGCTTGACATTTCCACCGAGTGAACCGCTATTATCATTGAGTAGACCCTGAAAATAATCATAATGAAGTAAGTGACCTTTAGATTTAGAAAAATGTCCCCAGAGTGACTGGATACTTTATTTTTCACGCATCGTTCTGATTAGTTACGAATTTGTCAGTGGTTATTGTTAATTGAAGTTCAGACAAATTAAAAAGAGCTTAATTACATAACCGTTTTATCAATAGACAAGTAGAAAAAAAATGAGAAATTGTCCAGACATTTATCAACGTCTACCCTGCGTCTAAAAACGTGTTGATTATTCTAAATTTATTTAATTTACTTACCCTTAAAGGTGATTCCACGGAGTCGGATGTGCAACGAGAAATTAATGATTTCACGTCCATTATTCAGTCTGAGTTACAAAATAATAAAGGGACTTTAGAGAGTAGGCAATTACATAAAATAATTAATGCTAAAAGCTTTCCAAGATAACAACTCGGTGGAACGTATCAAATACTTGACAGCAGTATCTCACAGATGATCAAGAAACTATTCTTACGATGTGGTACTATGGTGGGTAGACTTAGAACAAAAGTAGGTGATAACTTGAATACATAAAGAGGGTATTTGCGTATAGTATAGTATACAGGATATTACTATGTTCTGTGTTGCCTGATATCAAAACATAGTGATTTTATTGATAAATCTAGGTATATATGTTACCGTTCGAATACGGAATAAGTTAATATGCACATTGATAATTTGCAAATTATCGGGTACGATCCGTTAAAGTGTGAAATTTTACTTAAAGTAGCTCATATGTGCACTTTATCTAGTTAATCTGCATATTTACGGATGCTACACCGTTAAATCGCGGAACACTTTTGTCTCGTTTTCATAATGCCCACGCATTATGAATAATGATAAACGTGGACGACGGGGTGGTTTAAAAAAAAAAAGAAGTGGATGGAGGG
Source organism: Griposia aprilina (assembly GCA_916610205.1). NCBI lineage: Eukaryota > Metazoa > Arthropoda > Insecta > Lepidoptera > Noctuidae > Griposia > Griposia aprilina. Next base: position 10,458,441 of record OU744294.1, on the reverse strand, counting down.
GTCTTTCAGACCCCGCCATCCCCTTCTATAACCTAACCTGTCCGAAACGGGGTGCCCTTAGTCCCGAGCTCGCTCCGCTCGCTTCTGTATTTGTTGATGCGTTTAACAAATTAAATAAATGGTTACAATGAATTCGAACGTTTTATTCAAGCAAAGAACCTGTTTTATTAACTTAACCGTATGCTTGGTCGTTAGTCTACAGATTACCTAGGAAGTCTGCAGATTATCTAGATAATGTGAGACCTGAAACAATTTTGTCCACTTTAACAGACTCAACCAGATAATCTGCAGATTAACAAGTTAATCTGCACTCTAACGGATTTACGCACATTCGCGGTAACGTACACATAACTGGTTTCTAGAAAGATTTTCTTTTTTTAACCGACTTCAAAAAAAGGAGGAGGTTCTCAATTCGACTGTATGTTTTTTTTTTTTTTTTTTTTTTATGTGTGTTAGCTCAGAACTTTTTTCTGTGTGAACCGATTTGGATGATTCTTTTTTTATTTGATAGCTGGTGCTTCACATGTGGTCCCATTTAAATTTGATCAAGTTCTAACCAGTAGTTTTTTAGTTATCCTTAATAATGCGTATTTAATTGACATCGACTACATTGATGATGTTCTTACTTTTTAACCGACTTCAAAAAAAGGAGGAGGTTCTCAATTCGCCTGTATGTTTTTTTTTTTTTTTTTTTTTTATGTGTGTTTGCTCAGAACTCTTTCTTGGGTGAACCGATTTGGATGATTCTTTTTTTGTTAGAAAGGACATACCTCAAGGGTGGTCCCATAATAAGGAAACCAGGATCAGATGATGGAATCCCGGAGAAATCGAGGGGAACCTTCGAAAATCGTAGGTGCGCCTAGTGCGTTTGTTAATTTTTTCATTAAGTATTTTGAAGAACTACAATTTAATGAAGGTCTGGAATCGATCTGATGATGGAGCCGAAAGACAGTCGAGGGAATTCCTCAATGATTTACAGCAGGTACCTTGTGTTTGGGCTTGATTAATTTGTATTTATGAGAACTTTACACCTCAAGGGTTGTGACTGTCATTAGGGGTCTGATGATGAAGACGAAGGACAGTTAAGGGAACTCCTCAACGGTTTACAGTAGGTACCTTGTGATTCGACTTAATTCATTTATATTGATGAGAACTTTGCACCCATATGGGTTATAAGTGCCATTACAGGTCTGATGATGGAGACCATAGACAGTTGAAGGAATTCCTCAACGATTTACAGCAGTTACCTTTTGTTGGGCTTGATTAATTTGTATTGATGAGAACTTTACACCTAGATGGGTTGTGACTGTCATTAGGGGTCTGATGATGAAGATGAAGGACAGTTAAAGGAATTCCTCAACGGTTTACAGTAGCTACCTTGTGATTCGACTTAATGCATTTATATTGATGAGAAATTTGCACCCATATGGGTTATAAGTGCCATTACAGGTCTGATGATGGAGACCATAGACAGTCGAGGGAATTCCTCAACGATTTACAGCAGTTACCTTTTGTTGGGCTTACTTCATACGGTTCAATATTCCAAAATATTCAGGCCGTACAAAAATAATACCCAATTAAGATTGAAGTTTTTCATAGGGCAACTACTACGTACTAGTCATGCTGATGCGTCAATTTGAGACTGAATTTAAGTTGCGTAATCGCGTCATCTCTAGCAATGCTCTTTCGTTGGTTGCTAAGCAATTTATGCTTGTCACAATGCATATGGTGGAAGGGAGCTGATGGTGGCTTCACCATCAGCTCCAGTTCTTCTGGTTTTTACCAAGAGAAATCCTCAACAATAAACTCCTCAATTCCTTGCTTCGGGAAACGAAATATTTTGTAAAAGGTGATGAGCAGTTGACATTAGGCTATTGTAACTGCGATACATTATTATCTAACCCACTAAAAAGTGAAAAATAAAAACTTTTTGACAAATAAAACAACCGACTTCCAAAAAAAACACTACAAAGTGAAAAATAACTTTAATTTCGGAAGTCGGTGACCAAAAACGAAAATACAAAACCAAAGGCACCGACTTCCGAAATAAAAGTTATTTTTCACTTTGTAGTGTTTTTTTTGGAAGTCGGTTGTTTTTTTTGTCAAAAAGTTTTTTTCCTTATAGATAATGATTAACCCGACGATAATCTTGTTGCCTCGCTCAGTCTCCGATAAAGCTCTCAGTGGACTTGGCTCAAGCTCGTTGGAATGGAAACTCAAAATCCAATTATTGGGAATTGGCATGGCACAGTTGACAGAAGCCAAAATGACGCGGCGACGCGAGTAGATAGTTAAAACTGACGCGGACTAACCAATCGATTTGCCATACCGACAAACTGGCAGTACTCGAGAGTCGAGTCTGTTTTAGCAAAATAATTATCAGATATTTGCATCTGTTTCAGACCTATAGCGGCCTCGTAGAATTTCTCGTCTGACAAGTCGACACGTCGTTGTTACGCTAAATTGAAATTCAAATGGTTTTTCAACATAACTTTATGCAATAAAAATAAAATGTTGATACCTATACCCATTGAGAAATCGACTTTTCTTCCGTTTTAAAAACTGCTCCGCAGACTTGGATTTCGAAATTACCTATGTTGGGTGCGTTTGCTTGTAACAATAAGTACAGTCAATCAACTCAACTTAGCGCAGTCCACTGCTGGACATAGGCCTTAAGCCGGCCTCAGGCTTAAGTACATACCGTGTTGTTGATAAGCAATCCGAAGGATCACTAAATCGAAAAAGGCAACTTACATGCACTACGTAGTACAAGTGGTTTTGAATAAACTTAGATTGTTGAAGAAAAAAGGAAGTTGTTACAATTTTGGTCGACTAATCACAACAACATGAGACAGCAGATGATCCACGATTATCAATCTTCAAAGACCCTCGTACCTCTCACCCTCACAAAAGCTGACTGGTCAAAAACCGAATCCATTGCGTTTTGTTGTCGAGACAACGAATTATCAAAACATATGGAATAATGAATAAGGTTGAGGAAGGGTATGGCCGCCAAACATTGTACAAATGGAGAAAAGTTTGTGTCCTTCACCATTATAAGAACTTCCAGGTTTTATTTTTTTATTTTATGATATTTTGTGTGTCTGGTTACCAGACTTAATATATAACCCCATATATTTATTTATTTAGAAGTTAATTTCGGTTTTCTGAGCGATATTTTTTTTTTTACGATTTTCATTTTTCTTTTCCATACTAAATTCGTGTATCCCACTACGACATTTCTTACTTTGAAGTTAGACGGGTACTTATTTGATAGTTAATCTCTTAAATTTTGCAATAGATAACTTATACCACAAATTTTCTATATTCTTTTTTTTTAAATACAATTAAAGTGTTTAAAATGTTAAAAACATGTTTCAAAAATATGTCCCACTTTACGATCCCGAATGTTGTTACTTCACGTAAGTTACCGTATATCTGTGAAACTAATGAGAATCCAAGTCCTAAAAGATATTTTTCGAGTCATGGCAACAGCACACTGCAGGTTTGCCAACCGCTCAATAAAAGAAGTTATCATAGATAAGAAAACGTTTATTAAATGTATTAACCTATAATCTCCCACTACTCACTCGGCACGGATCTCCCCGATAATTCGCCATTCATCTTTGCCTGCTGCCGTTTCCGGCCAATCAGTCAAGAAAGAGTGTAGGTCGGAGCTCCAGCGTTTCATAGGCCTGCCTCGGTGACGTCGCCCGTCTTCAGGCACCCACTGCGTGACGATCTTGGTCCATCTATCCTGAAGAAAACGTTATTGTTGAATTATTTAGTAGTACGCAAGCAGGAAGTACATAAATAATGTTTGATGACGCGCACAATTTGCGTGGCTTGGTTCGTGATATAACTCCAGTGTTCTTTTTATTGCACCTACGTCTCCGTGTGACCGATAAGCCTACGTATGTACCTCGGTACGTACATCTGGCGTTACGTTATAGTATGGAAGTAGTAGTAAATACGTACTTTGTACCGTTCTCACACGAGGACAAATTTTACGATTGAAAGTATTGGAACGTAGGTAACTATTTCTCTTCAGCATGGATTTTCCTCGTTTGATTCTTTAGAAGGCAGAATAAAGGGTGGCAGAGACATCCACGCGCAAACTGTAACCCTGAATTCAGCACATGAATGTAGACCCCCTAGCGTAGACATTTTTCGTCGGTTAGCAAAACAAAAAAACAGCTGTTTCATAGAAAAGTGCAATACCGCTCATTTGGAGAAATATCGACGTAACTGCTGCTTTTAAAATTTTACAGCCTTACAGGAGATTGATTTAAAGTGAATATTTTTGTTTTGTAATGAGTTACCGTCTCATTCTGAAATGTTGATAAATCCCAATACAGTCATATCAAATATTTCACGTCTCTGCTGTTCTGAAAATTTGTTCGAGCACAAATATCGACAACTCATTTTTGGGAAAATTACATTTACTTACGTCGATGTTTCTTCAAATAAGCGATACTTAGGCGATTAAAATGTATGCAAGGCGTACAAATATTGCTTGTGCAGATGGTAATAGGTATACAGGTAGTATATATAATTATAAAAATAATGCCAACAGACTTAAATCTTTAGCAATAAATTAAACATAAAGAAAATAATTCAAATTCTGGTAACAACAATTATTAACTAAACTAAGTATAGGCAATAAATAAATTTGAGAAAAAGGTATTGCAGATTTTTCTTCTAAATAAGCATAAAAGTATCCAGAACCTATGGAGTGTTTTTTGGAAAACTTTTATCGATTTAGGTAGTTTCTTAAATATTTTTTGAGCCATTCTTGGGAAACTTTTTGAGAATAGGGCGGTTTGATGGGTTTTTGACTAGAAACAGAAGAAACGGAAGACAAAATGACAGATTATAGAAAGATCTCTACGGCGCGATGTCAAAATTCAAAAAAAGAATGACTTTTTGTTAAGAAAGTGATTTGTCTTCTCTTCGTAGAGTAGAGATAGAAGTAGTCATGCTACGCATGCTGAGGGCGTTTAGTAGATAGGGTTTCAAATTGGTTATGGTTATTTTTGATAAACATGGCAACTTCATAAATTTATAGGGACGGAAGTGTTAATCATTTTAAATTAATAAAAAATGTTTGCAACTGTCAGTGCTTTGGATCATGGATACTGCACGAAGACACTTATCACGACCGGTACTTTGAATATGTTTTTCCTATGGTCCCAGCTGGCCCGCTAGAGGGTCGTAACAATAGAAAATCAATTGTGTGTGTCTCATTAGCGATGCTTAATGAGTTAATATTTTTTTGATCTTTAAGGTTCAGGTTACTTTAAATTCACTTGGTAGTTAAGATTTTAAATAAAAGTGCCTAGTTAAATCTAATTGAAATTAATTATTTGAAACTATGACGCTATACATATACAGTATAGATGACGAAGCCCCAGAAGAAGAAAAAGAATATAGATTTGATTGTACGAAATGCTCGGTGAGAATATAGTCATTTGGTTTAAGAGGCCTACAAGAGCTAAAGCGCGGTCACTGTCGGATTGCATAGAAAAGAAAAAGACGCGCGATGACACAACGCTGGTAATTTATTGCAAAATATGAAGCAGTTATGGATTTACAATAAATCTATTCATTGGACTAAAAAATTAAAACACTATTACGTTAGTATTTTACTTGTAGAATAATCTGACAAAAAATCTGAATGTTTGCATGTATAGTGGTATGGTTTTTAATCGTTGAAAGAATTTTTTTGAGGTATCTTCGTGTTTTTTTCTATCATATCAATTTAATTGTATTATGTTTTCAACACACTATCTAACTATAACTAGCATATATCCAGAAGAATGTCATATATTTTTCTGATTTTGGTTACTGCAGTGGATTATATATTTTTAGGCATTATAAATTTGGGTTTAGGTCAGATAGTCCCCTTAAAAAAATGAACCAAGTAAGGGCTGATGCAACTACAGTTTGCATTGAGTAATCCGCCCAATGCAGCTGGTAGCCCATAAACAATGTAAAATTAAATGTACCTACTCCTTATGTTTTATTGTGTTGTTGTTTGTTCTTATTTAAAATTACATAATCTAATCACAGGAAAGCATTAGTTTAAATAATTATAAATAACGACACAAAACATTAGAGTCATTAGTTAACGTTGACATAATAAATACTGTTTTATTGTCATCAGAATACAAATTATGCTGTTCCTATATTTTTATTTCAGTTGTTCATTTCCTTGCCGTTATCACCGACAACGGAATATGTATAATATGTAGTATACATATACATATTCACGTACGCATATAGTGCATAGCTCCAAGGCCTTTGTACATGATAACAACCGTTATTGTAACAGATATCTCGTTAATTTCGAGTAGTATCTTCCATAATTAATGTGTTTTATTTAATATTATGTTATTAGGGCAGGTCACTTTGTAAGAATTAGAAAACGAAACGTATGTCTGCGCCATGAGTCAGGGGTCACATAAAATAAAGCCATCATCGCCCCGTTTCGCAAAAGAGATGGAGGTACTCCTCCTCTATAGCTCCATCTCCTTCTCGTACTGACACAAATAGGTATGACTTACGGCTTCCAGTTTCATTTTTAACCAACTTTAAGTTAAAAAGCCTCTGAAGTTATCGTGCATTGTGTTTGCGACTGTACTTGGCATAGAATACTAAATCGACTGTAAAATCTATTATGGTTTTATTATTGCCATCAGTGATCCAGTGACGATAAAATCTTTTTTAATTTAAGAAAAATTATGTAACAGTAGATAAAAATAACAACACATTTAATTAGTAATCCAACAACAGTCCTAAAAAAATCAGTTCCGTTGAGTATAAGTAGTTCTTGGTGTAACCATGGTATAATAATATACTTCGCCAGGTATAGCAATCCGGTCACGGGGGTGACACAAGCCTACGTCATCACCGCTGTGTTACCAGTAGTGTGTAATAATAACTCCCCAATCGCCTTTATTACCTGTGCGAATCCGATTAAACAAAGAGGTTTTAACTAACAATTACGCTGGTATTGTTTAAATTGAATTGTTTCGTTTGATTAGAAAAATGAAACGACAGTTTTAATGGTTTATATTTTTTTTAACAGAATGGTGACTGAAAATGTTTCCATAATTCGTGTTTTATTGCAATAAAGTGGCAACTGGATAGTGACGTAAGCATGTGTCGCTCCCGGAATGCCAGACCTTGTTTTTTTAGACCAGGGGTGCAAACATCTTTTTTGACCTTTTTATCTTAAAACAGCTACCTATGTCAGTCAATATCCACTGCTGATCAACGATCGTGATCTTCTTGTTCTTTCTTCTTTACCGTAACGTAAAATGAACTGAGGATATAGCGGTCTTGTGCTTTTCAGCACTAAGAGTGGCTACTGGTTTTGATAGTCTAGTAAACATAATACGATTCCGTATTAGGTGTACTAGACTACCAGCCTATTACTGTCCGATTGCAGGGCAAAGGTCTCTTCTCAGACAGAGAAGGCACGTGCATTGACCACGCTTGCTCAAGACGGGTTGGCGATTACAGACTTCTTCACCCATGTTAGATGATCTGCAGACATAAGTACTTTTATTTAGTACTTCTGTGAAACATGACTCAGTTTCTAAGCCCAAATATCTACTCGGTATAATACTTGTCTATATGAGCAATAAAGAACCAGGTGGTTGAAAATAACAAAATGCATTTTACAAGAATGACATTAAAATAAGCAGATGAGGTGGGTTCGTGGGTGGGGTCCTTCATCTGCCAAGTATTGATAATATCTATTATCAGTAATCGAAGAACTATCTAATTTCGATATAATATCTTACCCTGACATATTGTTATCGCACTGATAAATACTAGGTACATTTCAGTGTTTCGTAAATGCATTACTGCTAATGCCAACTTCTCATACGACTTTTGGCAAGGGTTTCAATATTTTTCAAGGCTAAAGAAATAAAACGAGCAAAATGTTATTATTAGTAGGCTAGGTATACATTGCATGTTCTGTTTGACGATTTATTGGAAAATGTTTATGTGACTGGAAAAGTACCTAAAATTAATATAGGTAGGTACATAAGTAGTGATGCACGAATTCTAGACGTAGCTCTGTAATTTATTTATTTATTTATAGTTAATTAAAACGGTACAACAAGACAATACAATACAAGTACACACAACTCGCGCATCCATAGCTCCCATCCATAGCACGCATCCATAGCTCCCATCCATAGCACGCATCCATAGCTCCCATCCATAGCACGCATCCATAGCTCCCATCCATAGCACGCATCCATAGCTCCCATCCATAGCACGCATCCTTCCATATAAAAAGCATAGCTTAGTTGAACCCGTTTCCGCCAGAGCTATGCTATGTGGACCAATAAATATGATTGGTGGATATCAAACGCATCCATAGCAACGTAGCATATATAGCACATCTCTGGTGGAAAAGCAGCCTTAAGGGATGCAGGTGATATTGATCGCTTCAAAATATAAAGTTACAGTTACAGTTACAAAATAGACAGTTAGAATATATCATAAGGGATTTTTTTTATGAGGACACTATTATTTCTGAACCATACTACGCCTATATTTGTGACATACATAATTATTATGTCAGAAGTCATCGATCGACCGCAATATAGTTGATAGGTCTATCCAGTATCCACACATGATATCAGGGTCGGATCAGGGCTCCGGGCCTTTGAGGGGGCCTAGACAAAATCCCTTTTCTGTAAGCGTTAACGCCAACGGAAAATCAAATTGTATGGAGTTGACATTTGCCTAACACGTAACATTACGTGTCCTTTCCACACGTAATGTCATTGCCATACATTTTGACGTTAGCGTCTTGCGTTAACGCTATCAGAAAAGTTTTTGTCTAGGGCCCCTGTTCCGTCTGGAGCATGCTCTGGCTTAAAAATAACACCAACAGGGACGGCCCAGATTTCCGGAAGGTGTGACCCGGCACTGTGTGGATGCAGTTTTTCGCAGCACATATTCGTTCTTTGAAGGTCGTGAAATAACACCACATTTAGTGAAAAATCCAACTAGTTGGTAATAGTAAGTAAAACAGGCCCTACGTAACACACACGTCATTTCTACCTAAAGTCACAGCAGCTGTGATGTTCGCTGAAATAAAAAACATCTACATTATTTTAGTCTAGTTAAGATAGGTACTTAACTTCTTGAACCTTATTAAAATAACATTTATTTATAACTTTTCTAAGCTAAGGACGAACACGATTAAAAACTTTTACTTTAGCTAACGATGCCCGGTGGATTAATCCACGTGTTTGAACTGAAGGCCAAAGATTAAATCAATATATTTTACCTAGTTACTTATGTAGAGTATCTATGAAGCCAATAAGGCTGTATTGAGTCCTTTCAATCATTAACATACATAGGTAATCATAATTCCAATTTGAGTGCCGTACTAAAACTATTGCTTGCTTTCTTCAAAATAAATAGACCACATTTTTGGAGATCTTGTTCTGGCTTCCAGAACCTAATGAGGCTAATTACTAATTGCCGTTCCAGACCGAATACAGAACAGATTTTCAAATAGATTCTTAAATTCTCGACAACTTAACATGTGGAGCTCACCTGTGAGTAGGATCTGACAGCTGAAAGCTAGCCACCTTCACACAAACAGTTGTAGCTTTAACGAGATACCAGTAGCACTACAATAAAGTTCTGCACTCACTAAGACAGGTAAGCTCCTAAGCAGATTCGAAAACCAAAAAAACTATTTTACAAAAAATCAACCGACTTCCAAAAAAAACACTAAAAGACGTGAAAAATAACTTTAATTTCGGAAATCGGTGTCTTTGGTTTTGAATTTTCGTTTTTGGCCACCGACTTCCGAAATTGAAGTTATTTTTCACGTCTTTTAGTGTTTTTTTTGGAAGTCGGTTGTTTTTTTGTAAAAATGTTTTTATATTTCACTTTTTAGTTTCGGTACCTACCCCACACAAATTCGTATACCACTACTTGGTGTGGAAATAACCGTGACAGGAAATTATTAACACATCATCCATATAAACTAAGTGGAAAAAATATGCAGTATTAAGGATAACTCAAAAACTACTGGTCAGACCTTGATCAAATTTAAATGGGACCACATGTGAAGCAGCACCTATCAACTATCAAATAAAAAAAGAATCATCCAAATCGGTTCACCCAGAAAAAAGTTATGAGCTAACACACATTAAAAAAAAACATACAGGCGAATTGAGAACCTCCTCCTTTTTTTGAAGTCGGTTAAAAATATTTTTAAACAGCAAGTTTTTTTTTTAATACGTCTCCGTCATAACGTCAACTGGAAACGCGTCGTTCAGTTAACGTCAGGACTTGCACGAGCATGTGTCGATTTATTTGGTCATTTCTTTACTGGTAACTCGTTATCGTAGGCAAGTAATGCGTAACACGGTCAGTCGTCACTGATAACATCGCGAGTACACAATGCAATTTCTCAAGGCTGTTATCGCGCGTACACGTTTTTATTTTCTTTGCTTTTCTTACGTCTTCGTAAAATAAACTTTTGGAACGAAGTTCCTTATCGCGCGTTGCGAAAGGGGGCTAGACGAAGACCAAAAGTTGTAACGACACTTTTTGCTATAGCTGTAAGCCGTGCGGCGTGCGCGTGTTTCTCTGTCTGTCTCTCTCTCTCTCTCTCATAGAAAGCAAGCCAGTTTTTTTTTTTTTTTTTAAGTGGGACTTCTTTCCATCTGGGTGTCCCCTGACACCTCTCAAGTTTTTTTTTAAAATTTTATCTTACGGTAAAGTTTACGCCGTTATTTAATTATTTCTCTCATTTCCTCTATTTTAAAAGGGTTTCGTCATTTTGTGGATCATCTTATAATCATAACATTATGAATTTTTATTATGTAAATGAAACAACCATGTTCAAAGTTACATCATTATTTTTTCCTTCTGTTTCGGAGCAGTTAATGTTGTTTTACTGAAATTTCCGGTTAGTCCCGCTATGGTATGGTCCCGGTATGGCACCCTCTTAAAATACCTATCAAAAAGTCCCGCTATGGTACCCTTCAGTTTTTGGTACTGTTGTAAAGAAAAGTTATACAATTAAGCTATCACCAATTTAATTAGTTTTGTGTTTCTTAAATAATAGGGTTTGTCCTCAAAATAGTAGATCTGTCACCAAAATGTAGTTACCAAACAATGCAAAATCAGTTCCACAATAGCCGACGGAGTCCCGCTTCGCGGGACTCCTACTTCTGGGCGGTTTAAAAAAAAATAACCACGAAGGGGACGGCGGGGTCTTTCAGACCCCGCCGTCCCCTTCTAACCTAACCTGTCCGAGTCGGGGTGCCCCAAGTTGTACCAAATACCTGGGAACAATTTTTGTTTATCTGAGAACGAAAATATTTCGTGGCGATAGATGTATTGATACCCTAAATCAAGGTGGGATCATCCCAACGAGTAACAGTGTAACAGTAACTGTGACTCGTTGGGAATTATTATCCAAAACATTCCCAACGAGTCACACTGTTACCCGTTGAGGTGTGACTCGTTGGGAACAAGCTATTATTTTTTGTAGTTTATGTTTACAATTTGCGCCTTTTTCTCCATGTTGATTATTTGTAATTAATATATTTGTCTAGTTGGTTGTTGATTATTTTTGTAGTTTATATAAATTTACAATTACTGCCTTTTCTCAATGTTGATTATTTGTAACTAATATTTATGTCTGGATGTTGTTTTTATTTGTAGTTTATAATATTTACAGTAATACTTTTCTGAGATGTGGATTTTTTATATTTTTTTTATTGTTGATTATTGGTAATTAATATTGTTGATTATTTTAAAAATTACATTGCAATTAATATTTCGTTTTACTGTTTGATATTTTTTTATAAATATTTTGAATTAATAAAAGACTGATTTAATATCGCAAACAGACGTTTTATTGATACACTCCTAAAAGTATTTATTTATAGATACACTTTTCTTTTCAGTTGTACCTTCTATTGTCTAACGTAGATCTAAAAGATGGGTACCATAGCGGGACTTTTTGATAGGTATTTTAAGAGGGTGCCATACCGGGACCATACCATAGCGGGACTAACCCGAAATTTCGATAAATAATAGGGTAGGTATTTTGTAAGTATCATGAATTAACGATAAATAAGTACCTAAGTAAGTAATCTTAATATTCCCATGGTTACCTAGAGGAATACCTACTTATCCACCAGTTTTCTAGTTTAGTGGGTTGGTTGGTTAGTTGGTTGGTTTGGTTGGTTAGTTACTTTGTAGTAGAAAGAGCCGAATAATATGCCGTAATAAGATGCTCATGTTCCCGGCATACTTTTATGTGAGTCAAATGGATGCATACCTAATTAATTTAAAAAAAAACGTGAAAAAACGTGTGGTGTCGGGGGACCCCCGTCAGGAACGAAGTTCATTACGCGATACTCGCATGCACAACACACACACACACACACGTATATGATGAGACAGAGAGAGAGAGAGAAAGTGCCTGGAGTCACGTAAGGAAAAAGCGTTATGCCCCCATAACGCTTATTCCTTACGTGAAGATTTTTACCAGTCAAATCCTACAGCAAGCCGAAAGGAACTTCGTTCTAAAAACATTTCTAAAAGGGAAACCGTACCGGAACAGTACCCACCTAAGTTAATTAAATAAAATCCCATAATTTCAGAACCGATATTATCTTTTCATAAAACGTAAATAAAAGGAGGAAAAATTTTCTATGTACCTAGGTACTCGTTACATAATAAATTAAAAGCTCGTCCTCCGGCCCGTGTTGCGTAGGAACGTACCTACTAGCCTACTACGACCTTCTATTATTCCGTTCTTCGCTCGACTTTATTTTTATGTACAGGTAAATAAATTCGATCGCTGTTACTTGATGGCCTGGGAATTTGTTCGAACCTATCAGAGGCTCTAATTACCAGTCACTTCCCAATGGTAGATTGGTAGCCTGTCATTTGTTATTGTTATGTGAAATGACAGCTTGCTGTTGCTCAGACAAATAGAAGCTAAGAGTTACGATGATTCTTTGAAATCTCAGAATAATAACTGAGGTCGATATAGTGGAAAATGTCGTATAATGGCACATTGGAATTCAAACTCAAACTCAAAGCATTTATTTCAATTAAACCATTTACAGGCACTTTTGAATTGTCAAAGAGTCGGTTAGTTAGTCAGAAAGTTGAAACTAGTTGCCCATTCCAAAACGTAGATCACTATGGAGAAGAACGGGCAAGAAACTCCAAGGACACTCTTATTAAATCAAGATATTACAAAATCGTTGGTACATTATTCTTGTTGCTTCTATATGTGAGAACAATGTAAATAAAATAAAATGTATATTAAAAAAGAAATCAAAATATAAGAATAATAAAAATAAGCCGTGGCAGTTAACAGATGACCAGTCTCAACTGACGGCGCCCGTTCACGAACATGACGCGTGGATCAGCACCATCCAGCTCAACCATTTTGTAGGGAACCGAATGATCCAACACACGCGCCACCAACAATGAGACATTTAAGTGAGCATGACATAGTCTCAACTGCCATGCTTTCCAGTCAACATTCATTTGCATATCGAGCTAGCTAGATAGTCGATACTAAATTCGCCAGCTTATAGCTAATATCAGCAGCAGCATCCATCATCATTTTTATTGCTCTAATCAAAATTTACAGGCGGCTACAGGCACAGTCCGATTCAAACTATATGGCGGCTCGGAACGGAACATGAGGCGAGTCGCTGTGGAGCAATGATGTTATATAGGACTAGATCAGCAGTGTACGGCGCCAATGCGTTGCCACGTCGTATATGTCCGCAAGCATATCTGACTTCAGTCGTCAGCTTGACGTCAAGTGAGCGATTGCTTAGCGCAAAAAAAATACAAAATGGTGAAATACCTATGCGATTAATATTTGTATGACACGGTCTGAAAAGATCAATTAAGTAATTGGTGTTTCATTTTATAAATAAGTTTGCTCAGTTTTATTCAGAAGTTCCAAAAAAACACTACAACACGAAATAAATTTATCAAACATTGTTTTTACCATCAGTGTTACCAGTAAAAATGAATTTGTTTTTGCCAGACTGTTGGGAGTTTAGTGAACGACGAATGAATGTTTCTGGAAGTCTAAATTATTATTATTGTCTGTTTGGTATAAACATATATATTGTACAGTACATATATATTGTATAAATGATTGTACATAGAAATAATATCATTCCATTTTAAACAAAAGTAATTTGACACGATCTTAATAGTTTTGAAGTATAATATTTACGTTTACGCATTCGTTTTTCTTCTTCCTATATGTACCTAATCCTTGTCAGTTTCTTTAAATCTCTAATCTATTGAAAGTTCCATAATACAAACTATCTATAGAGTACCTAATTGATTCAATAAATACGTTAATTCATACTGGGGAAATTATGTTGATCATTGGCCACTCTGGCCGTTTTTTCGATAACAATGCCTTGTCTCATTCCAATGTTATTAGTTTGACGATAGAAGAAATGAGACAAACATAGATTATTTTGACAGATTAACATAATAGTATCCGTTTCAAAGCTACGACTTTAAACTCGTAAGTGGTTACGTTTTTCTGAATTTTTTAGTACGACGTTGCCCCTCTAGTATTATATAACCTCATTGCTGTGGAGTAACAAATTTACGTGTCAGCGGGGGTGAGGGGTGAGTTACTGCGCAGCAAGTAGCGCACTTCAGAGCCGCCATAAGGTTGAATCGGGCTGTACCTCCAGTCTGTTATTTATTTTTAACACAGGTTTCGATTTCAGAATATTTTACCCATTCAGTATTTTACTCAGGATAAGTCTAAAAAATATCCAAATTCTATTAAGATTAAAGCAGAAAATTAAAGAATACAAGATACATACAGAAATTCAAGCTTTTCCAATAAAGGTGGTACTATTTCTAGTATTCTTTCCTTACCCATTCCCTTTGCCTCGTCCACATGGTTTGAGGATGATGCGGGAGTCAGGTGATGTAGGCGGGGGTGATGATGTGCCCTTGACGAAGGAATGCATTAAAAATCACGTGGTCAGGGATAAAACCACTTGTAATCTCCAAAAGGCCACGATTATTTATATACACTATTTCAGGTACAATCGGAGATACTATCGCAGACTTTTTTTTTTTTGGGTGGGAAATCATCAAATGACTTCCCCCGCTCTGGACGGAGCAGAAGGGCGGCGTGTCAAACTCTTACTGACTAAAGCCCACTGTGTTCCTTCTGTTGCCTGTGCGCCGGGGCCACGGTAACTCTTTCGAACAATCCGCGACCTAGGTAGGAATCGGCCCTATCGGACCCCGTCAATGATGCTGACATCTTTTTGAGGCGCGCGTGGAACACGACGCGCCGTCGATCCGGGCCTGGTCCTTACCGGACGGCGAGCTGCCCATTGCTCTCTGTCCACAAGCCCGCGCCTACGGTGGCAGGGAGTCGGCAGTCGACTCCCGACGCCCAGGATGTTTCTGCGGCGACTAGGGGCGTGAGGGCGCAACGATTGCCTCTCCCTCACGCGCTCCGCCTCCTCCTTCGCGAGCAGAAGGAGGTGACGGCTTCCCATTCCCTCTCGCTCCGTACCATGGCCTGGACCAAGACCGGACGCGAGAGATCGCCGCCGCCAATCGCCGCCACGAGGACACGGCGGTGCTACGCCCAAGCCGGGCAGACCTCCACCGTATGCTGCACCGTGTCCTCCGGTCGATCCACACATGGTAACACCCAGGCGTTTCCTCCCGCCTTAACCGAAACAGGAACCTCCCGAAATACATTCGCAGACTTACGCACTATGTTAACACTAACTGGCTTCTAACTAATTGAAAACGCGGTGTGAAGGTGAACCAACAGGTAGCGGCGTAGATCGTAGAGACCACAGGATGATAGCTGGATACTAACTGTATATATTTTCGAAGGCAAATAAAACGTTTTTTTTTTTTAACTTATTAGTAAGGTTCAGAAATGTTTAACAAAAATTATTACTTAAAAATGTTATCATTTACAGCGACAGCATTAAAAAAAACTGTATTCTGGTAGAGTAAATGGAAAATTTTGAAAAAAAAAATGTTTACCATAACGGTTTTTTTTAACTATTCAAATTAGTTGTTGAAAATCAGGTAAGCTACCCGTTACGTTTGATCCACTATTTACCTACGAGTCCACCTGTGTAGCCGTTGTGCCAGGCTTTATCGAACACTTTCGCTATGTCAACGTAATAATTGTTTCTATGTTAATTAATGTAATTGGTATTGTACAGTTTTAGTGAATTAAAAATAAATAAATGTCAGAGAATATAAAAACACCCGTCATCGAACCACGTTGGAACCAGCGTTTATGTGTTCAATGATTCGGTGGACCTGGTGTACGCAAGCATGTTGGGTTTGAAAACCAAACTGCTCGTTAGGCATTCCGAGACAAAGAGCCCCATTGGGCTCTTTGTCTCGGCATACTGTCTGAGACACCGAGAGTTTTACCGAGAACATTGAGCAGACTGATTACCTGATTACTTTATCCTGATTATATATATACTTTTTTTGTGTATGGCATCTCGTAGTTGACCTTGAGAGGTCGTGTTAACCGGACTATCCTGTGGCTGCCATAAGCGCACTCAAAGCCTCCAGCCAGCGGCGAATTTCTTATATTATTACTAAGCGACTGCACACTAAGTGCACCCCCTGTGGGGTGCACACCTCGGCTTAGGACGTCGCTGGAGGGAGGCCAGCAAGATGGGACAGGAAATGATGATGGAAGGGATGGGATGGGTTGGGAGGATGGATGGGATCGAAATTTGACCTGGTTATATCAAAGGACGGCCTTTTTTATTTTTTTAAGTGTGTGGCGCAAGTAGTGTGGGTCGTAAAATAACCCTCGCCCGACCCTCCACCATTCGTGAGCACGGGAGGCGATCGTGTTATTGCGGAGGCCCAAGATTACATACTATTAAAGTATTTTTAAAGACATTTTCTATATTTGTGACCACATCCTCTACCTGTTTATCATATATTTATATATTATAATCAAAGTGACCTATTTTTATAACTATGATACACGTGGTTATTATTGGACACGGATGATTCCACCATTACCTTAGTAGACTGCTTGAATTATCCCTTTTGTCCATGCACTCCTCTCTTTATTATTGTCCACTATCACCACTACCTTACTGACACGCATATTTGGCACATTATTTGCCCATTTTTCACGACGTTGCAGCATCGAGAGATATTCACGCATCCAGCGCCGCCAGAACATGTAGGCGAGCGCATTCACCCGTCGCCACTGCATGCGGGAGTCGATGTCCTCGATATCACTCAGTGCAAACGGCGTACTCCCGGACGCAGTGCCTAGGAGTAGATGATTCGGTGTCAGGCCCACAAGTTGGTTGGGTCGTCGTACACGTTTGAGCGGGGCCAGTTTCCCACTTTGTGGAAAACCGGTCGTCTGGTCCTGCTCAGGAAGGTGGGGCGCTCTGCGGACTCGCCGTCCGCGTACCGGTCCATAGTGCTGCTAGACGAGGTGGGTAAGTGATGGAGCGGATACTCGCAGCCCGCATCGTCGGCCACTTGTGCAGAGAAGGGCCGGACCTGGACGAGAGCCAGTTCAGCTTTCGGCATGGGTGCTCCACCATCTACGCTATATCGCGGGTGAGAGTCCTTGCGGAGGAAGCGGTGTCCCAGGGTAGGGTGGTGCTGGCGGTGTCCTTGGACATCTCCAATGCCTTCAACACCAGAGTGTTGAGGCACCCGATAATACCGCATTGCCTTCCGAATCAACTCCAGGGCAGGCCCTGGAGTCGTATTCGGAAAGCACTGCGGTATTATCGGGTGCATCTCTACCTCCGCCGCATCGTTGCGGCTTATTTGGCGGAGAGGTGTGTCACCTATATGGGACGCGATGGCGTAAACCAGCGCCGTTCCACAGGTCGTGCGGTGTTCCACAGGGCTCGGTCCTGGGCCCGCTTGTGTGGAACATCGGGTACGACTGGGTGCTGAGGGGCAAACTCCAATCGGGCGTCGACCTGACGTACTACGTGGACGACACGCTGGTCTCGGTCCGGGGGAGTTCGTACAGGAAGGCAGCGTTGCTGGCGACGGCTGTGGTCTCATAGACGGGGAGCCACATACGGTGCCTTCGCCTGTAGGTGGCCGTCAACAAGTTGGCGGCCATGGTGTTTCATGGTCCCCGGCTGGCGCTACCGTCCGGATCCCAGTGTTCCACACGCGCCCCTCATAGACATCGCGGGGCGTGTCAAATAACACACTCCCCCCGCTCGAAGAATCGTACGTTCCCACGACCCCCGGCGCAAGTGTGAGATGGAACACCGGGGTGGTTTTTACTTAGTAAGAGTCTGACAGACCCCTCCGCCCCCCCAGGGCGGAGGACATCCATGAGGATTATCCAAACTGGATCAAAACAAAAAAAAAATGTTCGTCGTACACGTAGCTCAGCGGTCGGCTGTTCATAATCAGCTCGCCCACTGTGAGGAGAGCGTAAAGAATCTCCTCACGAGGGGCCCACTCCTTGAGTGTGCTTCGAAGCGCGTTCTTCACCGATCTCACCAGGCGTTCCCAGCAGCCACCCACGTGTGGTGCTGTCGGGGGGTTGAAGTGCCATGCTTTGCCTCAGATGGTGGACTTGTCCTTTATCTACCCGTGGCTGAGGTCTGTCAGGGCTGCTCGAAGTTTGGTGTTAGCTCCGATGAAGTTTGTAACTTGGTTGGCGTGCAATTGTGCTGGTTGTCCAGGGCGCGCTATAAGGCCCGTAAGGCTAGTATGGCTGAATTGGCGCTCAGTGTGGTCGCTAACACCAGGTGAACAGCGCACGTAGTGAGGCAGGTGAATAAGGCTCCCCAACTCTTTTCGCGGCGCCGCCCTATGTCCATTTCCATTGGGTCGAAGTAGTAAACTCCCACTTCCACAAAGGCTCTTCTCGAGTTTTCCAGCCTTGCGAGTGGAAGGTTGCTCATCTTTGGTGGGGCTGGTTTGGCTCTGCAGATGCGGCAGAGCAGGCAATTTGCGACTACTGTCTTAACTGATGTTCTAATCTTCTTGATCCAGTATTTCTCACGTAGGTTATTGACAACGGTTTCGTGGTTAGCATGTAAAGTCATCGCGTGGTAGTATGCGAATAGCTTTCTAGTCAGAGGAAGAATAGCTTTCTAGTGAGCACTTCACAAGTAATCAGACGTCCTCTCACTCGTAACAGCCCATCGTTGGTAATCATTGGGCCTAATGCTTTTATGCTGCTTTTGTTGAGTATGGGCAACCCCTTTAGAATGGCGGCCCGTTCATCGTGGAAGCTGTCTTTTTGGCACAACTTTATCAAACAGTTGGGTGCTTCTTCTAAGTCGGGTAAGCGTAGCTCTGTCGTCGCCCAATGTTTGCGCTATTGGCCGATGAAAATGAGTACGGGACCCATAGCGCGCTGTGTGCGCGTCCACGATGAGTATTGCTCGTAGATCAGGGGTGGCGCCGCTTTGTAGCGTAGACCCACTGAATGCCCTCGAGGACCGCCTCCACCTCCGCCGCCTCATACTCGCGACACGTCGCCAAACCACCTGTAAATCACGTAAAAAAGAGGGGCCTGAAAGCCATTCTCTGCGTGATAATCGGGCCAACATAACCTGTTCGTATTTCAGCTGGGTTGTCCTCCGAGGGGATTCAGCGCCAGTTGCCTCCGTCTGACAGCCTATCTATTTCCGCTAGTCTATGCGAGACGAACCTTCGAAACTCTTGTGCATCAGAGTTTATCATTTTAAAACAGTTTTGCTGGCAGATCAATATTTCTTTTCTCTAATTGGTAACCCAAGCTCTTGTTCGGTAGTGACTGGTAATCGGCAGGCTCACTGCTGCTTGCTGCTCTAGTCTAGGCATAAAGATAACCTTTGTGGTGCTACTCGCGCTTTCTCTAGCAGCATGACAATCTCCATATTTCTTTCGGAGTTATAGCTTATTAGGTAAGCGAAAGTGGCGTAAGCTAGTACTCGCCATTCCCCATTTACACTTTCCGTTTTATCTTTTTTCTGCGGCTTATGCGCGTGTAACAACATATGATGTCCGTAACCGCACTTTTCACATCTATTTGCGCAGCAGAACCTATTTGGGATACTTCATGAGAAGGCATTGGAAACACGTGTTCTTTTCTTTTATCGTGTCCCAACGCTGTTGCACACTTAGCTTCTTAAATGGGTTACAATCTTCAATGGTGTGTTCCCGTTGGCATATTACGCATTCCTCTTTGAGCCAGCGATGGCCAGCTGCTGATGATAGGACGTGCGGTATTTACTGGTCGGATTTGACCGGTGACATACTTCTGCTGCTTCACAGGCGGTTACGATGGACCAGGCTCACACATGGTTGCTTTACGTAATATGATGTCGAACGTGTCAAATGTATCAGTTCTCATCTCTAAGTTCGGTGACACTCTTAAGTCCACCCCCTGCTGTGCGTTATCTAAACCCATCGCAAAGTCACCATACTGTGCACGTTTTACTGGTGTCAGCTTGCTTAGCAGCTCGCTCACTAATTGTGGATTATTTATATATCCTTCTGCACGAATGTTCTTTATAAATTTATTTATTTATAGTAAATGAAAACGGTAAAACACCAATTACATTAATTTACATAGAAACAATTATTAAGTTGAATATAATAAGTTGTATATCTATGTGCTAGCGACCGTTTTCGGGGGCCCATTATTGAGTGTGCAAGTCACCCCCTACCATTTTATCTGTGTGGTTTTCAGGCAGGGGCCATAGTCATTCCATAGTCCACATAAGCTACCTAAATCCATAAACCAATATCTTTTTTTCCATATCCTGCCATAATCCTACACCTACCGGGGGTTGTTCTTGGGTGCACTTGCATAGTCCGAACAGGGATAATCGCCAGTTGGTGCCTCATTTCATTAAAAACGTCTAGCGGGCCTCTGCGAGTTGGCTTCGGCCCTTCGTATGCCTTCCAAAGGTCCGGGATCCCAGGGTCCCGAGAAATGTCAATAGTTGTATATAATTTCATTTAAAACTAACATGGAACAGTGGACTCCCTTGATACTTTCTCACACAGAACACCAGACAAATAGGCATAATGTTATTCCATTCATCCGCAATCACATCACATTCAGGGCACACAGCATCGGCGTTTCTTTTTTATTCATTTCTTACCATCGATGAGAAATGCTTCAGCTCTCGGCCACTTTCCGTCACTCTGGTTAAATCTCTCAATTTTCTCAACGCACACTGTAGCACTACGGTCAGGTGACCAAATTCTTCCTCGAACGCACGCATTATCTCCGCGGGGTCTGTTGACGTTCGCAGTAAATCGTCCACTGAAGTCCTTGCTTGGTCATGCAGTGAGGTCTTTAGCCGTGCTAGGTTCTCGTGTGCCTTGAAACTGTACAATACAGTGGTGTCCCAGAACATGTTTCGATCCGAAATCCATTCGGCAGGGTCTCAGTTAAAATGCTGTAATTTATAAGCCTGTCTTGGTTCCTACGCTACTTATGATTGCTTCTGCCAGTTTGTCTATCTTCTTACCTCTTTCCCCTGACGATTCTCGCAATCGTTCTCTTTCACCCACTTCGTCATATCTCTGCCGCCGAGTTGTCTGACTCGAGTGTTAATAATCGAAGAACACTTGCGGCCGGAGTGGTAAAGACGGGATAGTTATCGGGCAGACGGAATCTCACTCCTTTTGTCGACACTGGCGTGCATATTTGCGTAGCTGGTGCCGTTAGCTTAGGTACTGGGACTGAAGCGGAAGCCCTTAACACATGCGACACATTTAACTCGCGAGGCACGGCCGATGCACAGTATGTAATTGATTCACGATACACCGTACTTATATATTGATCGTGGATCGCCTCGGCCAATCTTCTTAGTTGGCTGCGCGTGGTCATTGCACTCTTCTAACTCATGGTTTCTTTTATTCACTTCTTCTTGTTGAACATAATCCAGCTGCGAAAGACCAAATATAGAGGCTAATGCGGGGTCAGTCATGAGTCAGGTGATGTATGGGGTGATCGTGTTACCCTGACGAAAGAATGAACTAAAAACCACGTGGTCCGGGGTAAAAAACACTTGTATTATTAAAAAGGCAAACGATTATTTACACACACCATTTCAGGTAGGTACAATCGAAAATAGATAATAATAAATGATTTTATTTCTGTAAGTAGGTTTGTACAAACACTTTTACACGTCAATCATATTTTAAAAACTAGATGAGGTCGGCGTTTCCTACCTGACTACTCTGAGATGAAAGGCCGAAACAAACTGTGAGGTCACTGTCAGACATAATCTTTGTCAGATCATATAGAAACCATGTAAATTTGTGTCTGAAATGGTCTTTTGAGGAAAAACCACACAGAATGAGTGGACCTGTCTAGTAAGTGCACGCATTTGTCAGTAATCGTGCAGCTCACCTCAAAACTTAAGGAGCTTAACGATTCGACAAACAATACCAACGAAAGGATATTTGGGTAGGCTGCATAAATTACTCAAACTGCCAGACCATGATTAAAATTTAAAACTAATTGAGAAAAAAAAACAATGACACACATAGTCTTTACATTCACAATAATCAAAATAATATACTATTTTACAAAGTAAATATTCATGTCAATGTATTTATAAAATTCATCAATGTCCATATAAAAATCCGGAAATAATCATGGCCAGATCATTTGAGGACCATTTTAGATTGGTGTCTGAAATGGTGTCATTCACAGATTTACGCACTATGTTAACACTAAACGACATTACTGGCTTCTAACTAATTGAAAACGCTGCGCGAAGGTGAACCAACAGGTAGCGGCGTAGAACGTAGTGACGTTGATTCAACTGATGATAGCTGGATACTAGTAGATACTAACTGGTTATGTTTTTTTTTCTGAGAATTGCTTCTCGCAGTTGACCTTGAGAGGTCGTGGTTACTTAACCGGACTATCCTGTGGCTGCTTTAAGCGGACTCAAAGTTTCTAGCCAGGGGCAAATTACTTATATTGCTAAGCGACTGCACGCTAAGGGCATCCTCTGCAGAGTATGAATCTTGGCTTAGGGCGTCGCTGAGCGAGGACAGCAAGATGGGACAGGCTGGATCATTATCTTGATAATTATTATTATCAGGGGAATTTAAAGCTACAGGCTCAACTACGGCGCGGGCTAGCATTTCGTCGAGCGAGGCTGGGGGGGACAATTACGTTGGGGTCGTCGCGAGTGGCCTTGGCGGCGAGGTCGGAATGAAGCTTTCTTGTTTTTCTAAACTGTACTAGTGGCCCTACTGTCCTCCTGGAAGAGAGTTCATCGGGGTTAACTGGTTATGTCTAGGGACGGCCCTTTTATTCTTTTAAGTGAGTAGCGCAAGTAGTGTGAGTCGTAGAATAACCCTCGCCCGAGCCTCCACCAATCGCGAGCGCGGGAGACGAGCGTGTTATTGCGGTGGCACAAGATTACACAAGATTGAAGTATTTTTACAGACATTTTCTATATTTGTGACCACATCCTTTAGCTATTTATCATATATTTATGTATTATAATCAAAGTGACCTATTTTTATAACTACTATGTATACACGTGGTTATTTTCCTAATACCTATACACGTGGTTATTATTGAACTAAACTTATAGCTATACATATAGTTTCCCCTATAATATCTAACACTAATATCTAAACTAGGGCTCGCATTACTTTGCTTCGCTTACATACATCTTGTCACTTACACGCGTGCGTGTTCCAGTAGTGTAGTACAGGATAATAGGATCTTATAAGCAACGTCATTGCTTATAATTTTAAGTAGGTATTTTTAATCGTCGTCGTCTTTAGTCTCTAGTAATTGTTTAATGTTTATCAATTTGTGGGGACAGTCTAAGGCGATGACAAAATAAAATATTCCTCTTTTTTATTATTTACGATTTATTTCAGGTTTGCTACTACTTCTCAGGTATAATGTATCGAGACGGGCCGCACTGGGCACCGGTCACATGCATTAAACATTATTTCAATGCAATCCAGCGGGATACGATAAGAACGCTATTTTTGAATCACTCGATTCTTGTTGACTACGGATCTCACGTCTCCATTCGTTTAATTATTTTACTTGCAATGGTTCCAGTTCAGAATTTTTAAAGGAATAATATAATGGCAACACAGATTTTTCGTGCCTCTAAAGGATAAGACACTGATTTTATACTATCTGTCTTCATTTTAATTTCAGCTGCCATTTTCATTATCAGCGCGGGGACGACCTAAATACACGTCGATATCGAGATGAAAATTACTAACAGTGATGAATTATATGTTAAAGGTTCCGTACAGGCGCGACGCGACGCTTGTAAAACAATTCCCATGAATTTTTCATAGAAATTGTTTTTACTAGAGTCCCGTCGTTTGCGGGAGCCTTAATGGTCGGGAAATCTCAGACAAGTTGGATGGACTGAGTGAGGGCTGAAGGAGGATGATATGAATGAAAAAGCGGTGAATGAAACGTGACGGCTAAAGGCCTCCACAAACAGGCGCGACACGCGATGTGAATCGCTGGCGACACATAGGCACCGCGTGTCGCGCCTGTTTATAGCCTTAAGGCTCGTGCACACTGGCGCGACGCGACAGCGTTGCACAAAGGCACCGCCTGTCGCGCGACGAGCGGTGCCTTTGTGTCACGCTGTCGCGTCGCGCCAGTGTGCACGGGCCTTTTCGCTGTCGCGTCGCGCCTGTTTGTGGGAGCCTTTAAAGCGACCTCCAGTAACATTGTAGGTATCTAACTACATATAAGGGCAGTTTTAAGCTTCCACCTGTCCTTTTATCTTCTAGAAGATCATTAAATTATAAACACCGAAAGTATCATACAACTAAGATACATGTCAGGTGGCCAGCGATACAAAAATTGAACCCTAAAAGCCCAGTCTTTCATAGAAATGTAAAGTAGCAACACAGGTGCGTAATGTTTTGATAACACTAATCTAACGGGAGTAGCAATGAATTGTTCCACGCTACTTCTGCGTTGTTACAACCGTGGTTAGAACGCAATAAACCTACATAGGTATACGCAGTAATATACAATCTAAATAAGTAGGTACTTACCTATCTTTTGTGTATTACTGCGCATGTGGAAAAAAATATCTGGTTTTCCACAAGATCAACTTGAAGGAATTGAATTAGGGACAATAATATCAAAGCGGAAAAACGTGGTCGAGTTTCCCTCGCGTTATTCGGTGACCATGGAAACGTCAGATACATCATACATTGAGAAACTAACTAAAAAAAACGAAAAATCTTTTGAAAAAAACCTAACAAAAAAAATAAACTCTTAAATCTTGTTAAATTAACTTTTAGAACATTTTAAATTGTGATAGAGTGTAATGATTTGTTTTTATCCTTAGCCTTACAGTTACAATACAAATTACAAAACGTAAAATAAAAATAGAATTTAGAGGTCGATTCAGAGAGAGAGATTCAGATTCAGAAAAAAACATGGATTCGTAAAACTTGACAATTACCTACTCATCAATTCAGTATCGTTCCAAATTCCAGATTTCCTTGTATGTTGGTGTGGTGTCCCGAAGGGTGTTCAATTTTCAAGGTAACATAATTAATAACTAGCAGGTAGGTACTAGATACGTCCGGTAGTTGACTGAGAGACGGGAGTGTTTTAAATAAAGTTATACAGACTTCAAAATTACAACAAATTAACTAACAAACTATTAAAATAAAATTTTAATAACCTAACCTAATTGAAACTATTAACAAATTACAAACAAAGAGAAACAATGCCTTAGTACCAGCTATGGAAAATCTACCTACTAGGCTTGTTATATGCTGAAGTACGTGTATCCACACAAAACTGTAAAAACATAAACATGATACCGCATTCGACAAGGCAATGCTCCGTCGTCAATTTACGGGCTTACGACGTCTTTGCCTAGTCGGTCCTAGTTTTCCAAGAATGTTGGTCATGTACGGACGAGTCGTACAAGATGGGTCGCACGCGCACGCTGTCATGCAAGCGCGTGGGGCGCAACGTGACTCGACGATTCATATAATGACACGATGCATAATGCATTCATAATAAAATGATCTATAGTGAATAGGATTAGTATTACCTATACCGGAGCTTAGACAGCACGTCTTTTTGGCTTTAGAACGCCCTGGCAAAATACTACAACTAACAACCTTTTTGTCAGACAAAATCAGTCCGAGTCAGGGGGCCTACTCCCAAAGCACGAAATCCATAGTTTCGGCTGAAGTTACGGATGTTTCCCACTCCGTATCACAGTCGGACATAACATTAGTCCAGGGGGCCAAGTCCACTAATTTACAAACGTCACAATGGTCTCTGCATTGTTAGTTTTTGACAGATTTTGTATGGCAAATCTGTCAAAAACTCACAATGCAGAGACCATTGTGACGTTTGTAAATTAGTAGACTTGGCTCCCAGGGCCGTAACTAAAAAAGAATGACGAAACGATTTGACAATTGTTCTTACTACGGGTGTGTTTTTGCCCGTCCGAAAAAGTTATTAAACCGGACGTAGGGTTCACTTCTAAGTATTGAACTAGACGTAGACGGAGATAGAAAGTAGGCCCCCAAAGCCACCAAATTCGGGCCGAAATTAGACTTTTTTTAGGAAAATCGAAGTGAATTAGTAAAATAAAAGATACTAATCATGTTAAAAACATACCTACATACTTACGAACATGTGATGTGTGTGATCTAGGCTAACCTAGCTGCAGATAACCCGTATGGTAAGCAAATTGCACCCACCACCGATGATAAACCAGTATGATTTTCCCATCCCTTGGCAACCGTTGCCCTTATCTAGAATTGAATACAAGATGGACATAAAATATATGTATATGTTGGTAGCGATGTAGATGGATTGGCGTGTGCTAGCTGACATACGGAAAATAATTTAATTTAATGTTTTGTGTATCGTAATGTTAATTACTTACTATAGGACAGAATCCAGTTCTTCGAAATGAACAGACAGCTGTGCTGCTGGGCAGTTTGTTGCGCCACTTCTTCCCAGCTAAACCACTAGGAATTGGTGAAAGGCGGGGGTTTTGGGGGACTGTCTTATATAATTTTGTCGTTTAAAAAGTGCTGATTCTCAGCCTAGTAGCTTTGAATAAATGACTTCTGATTTTGATTGAACATTAGAAATTTAATCACATTGTTCCTAATAAAGGAAGAAAGGAAGGCGAGCTGGACACCGCAGATGGACCTCCTGCAGTTATCAGCTTGCCTTATAGGAAAACAGAAAATACTTACTTTCGTAGTTTAACTATTTCTTATGGTTAGTAGGTAAGTACATCACCCAAAGACTCTTAAAAGACTTACTGACTTAAATTAAAGACCTCCCCCCTAATTACGTTACAAACTTTCAATAACAATCCGAGAATTTTGAAGGAAATTCCATAACCATTGTTACATAAGTTTGAAAATGTAAGTAAACAATCTTTTTAAAAACAAGCTTTTATTGAACTAAAAAGAACTAAATAAAACTTACCTTAACATAAAACTTTAATATTTTCTTAAAAGCTTGCGGCTTATCTTAAAGTGTAAGAAGGACGTTCACACCTCACGTTGACTTTCTTTCATGGTATAAAACGTTCTGTATGGATCATTTCATTTATTTGTGTTTGTACTACGAGTATTCTATTATTCATTTGCGCTCACTGAATGACGTCACTCTATGCCGGGGAAGTACCCTTCCTTTGATGTCACACAATCGGCATAGGCTCCCAATGTACCTTCCATATGTCACATAATAATGGCAGTTGTAAAACACTACGCAGATTGGCTAGGATACCATCGGGACTTCTAGAGTTCCTCAAGGCTCTATTTTAGGGCCTCTCTGGACTGATACAGGCCCTAGGTCATGTTACCTAGGTAGGTATAGGTACTCATTTTAGTTTACCATTTCTTTAGTATTTGTGTACTAGTTTTTACCCTATTTATATCTAAGTCGCCGATGTATTGTCGTATCCGCGGTTTTACATAACCGCTAGCCGTTTTACAAAATAGCTGCGTTATATTAAACAACTGAACGTTTAGCGATTTTCCATATAAGTACTGAACGGAGAATTGCATAAACGTTTTGCATTTATCAATGCAGCGGGTCAACGATTAAATGTTATGTAAAACAGCGTGAAATGAAACGTCAGGTTGTAGATTTTAGATCTTAATTTTGACGCTGTTTGTCATAAAGTCATAACAACAATATTCGCGTCCGAAACAGAAATAAATAAAACGAGTTATATGAGTGAAAATTACCCCAACTCAAGTGAAAAAAGTGTTTTTATTTAAGGATAATTCTAATAAAAGATTTCAGTTTTATTACAGTAAGTAGGTCCTAAAATTACTCAATACCCAAGTAACTGCGGTCAACTTGGAAATTGCTCTCACCGTCCGCTGCGCCGTCGCGGCTCCGCTCGCGTGCGGCTGGTCACAAACCAATTGGTTTGGCTGTGTTAGAAGCCTAACGCTTATTGTGACTGCAGATAAGCCATTCTGCATTATGTCCAAACATGGGTAGCAGTTTTGTTAAACGTAACCTAATGACAATTCAGCTACACATTGTTCAGCTGTTTTACATAACGGATCGTTTTGTAAAACAGTTAACGGTTATGTAAAACAGCGGATTCAACAATCCATCTGCAACATCTACACAATTTATGAACTGCCCGCGCGATGAAATAAACCTGTAATTTTCGCGTTTGAAAAATGAGTCTGTAATCGCAGTATGGTTTACAGACCTAACACTTACCGTTTTTTCATAAAAACTTCAGGTGCCACTATTTCATGATTTATTTACTTAATAATCGTACGGCTATTTTTTAGTTTTAATTGCATCAGTCAGCTAAGTCAATTATGACTAACAGGTTTTTATTGACTTAACCACTTATTTATTGAAATGGTTGTATTATACATATAGTGTTCACTGTTAATAACATTAAGATAGTATTCGTAACATTTAGAAATAAGATTGAGGTTATTAGAAATCCTAAAAGTTCAGGAGCATCTATGTCGACCCTTGAGAATTGTGTGAAATAATTACTTATGATAAGTAAATTACCTACCTATAGATTTGGTTGATACAAAATAAACTATGGCCGTAGGTAATTGCATTTATAATAATTTCGAAGATTTATTTTGATAAGTATTCTAAGGAACTTTTGTATGAAATTGTATGCTTCTAGATCCACCCGTTTAGGCTGTGTTGTCTGTCGGTGAATTTAAGATGTTTACTACTTATGTAGATTTTTGGTGGTTTTCAAGTTGGGTAAGTACTTAAAACTCGAAACTGTGTAAGATTTAATCAGAAAATCGATAACTTTCACCCTAATTTTATTATCCAGTTGTATAGGTACTAACCTAACGATTTCCTAGCAACCAAACAAAGCTTTAAGAAACCAAATAGTCGGAAATAAATCCACTCCAAAGCTGGAAGCAAATTTGACGAGGAATTTGAAAACAGGAATCTACGCAGACTTCCTGCATTAAAACAGTAGAAACAAGGTTGAAAGCGATTTGAATGTATAAGTAATTTAAATTGAATGCATCTAGGGCACCCCTTTTTGGTCCCCGGTACACCTGACTATTACAGGTGCACTTAAGACATAGAGCATCTCATAGACATATAATATACGTTACAAAATGTTGCACACTGCACTAGTCAAACACCCTACAACATTGTTGACAGCCATAACAAGTAAGTACATGACGTAACAAACGATTTGAGATTCAAAATAGACACATGACATGTACCTTGTTATAAAATTGTATAGTGATTGCAATGAATGATTACGTCAATTGTTATTTTGTCAAGAGGTATTTATGCGTACCTAGCACTACGGACCTATGTAACTAAATACGGCAACCTATTTGCATAGCACACTTTCAATTACAATCCGAGGGTTTTGAAGAAAATTCCTAATCCATTTCGTCATAGGTTTGAAAAACGCGTCTGCCCAACAATGTAATTAACGCCATGAACGTGGCTGAACTGTCAAAATGAAAGGTACAATGACGTGTGTACAATGACCCCGCTGAACACATAACGTCGCTTGGCAGTAAAGGCTCCCGCAAACAGGCGCGACGCGACAGCGAGACACAAAGGCAACGCTCGTCGCGCGACAGGCGGTGCCTTTGTGTCACGCTGTCGTGTCGCGCCAGTGTGTACGTGCCTTAAAGCAACGTTTTACAGGCACATGAGACATTTTGGAGTGTTTCAGCTTTGTTTCTGTAATCGCTACTTACTGGATACTGGATACGGTTCTGGCATTTATTAAAATACCGGCTCTCAAGGTCAACTGAGGGTGCTTTGGGCTGCCCCCTTTAATGTATTCTAAGCTAACTAAACGCACGGCCCTGAACGAGAATGAGGCTATTTTGAGCGCGACCATAATCGACAAAATAAAATATGGCTCATGTTGAGGCAATGAACCTATATCAATGGCGGGCTAGGGTTGAACAAAAGGTTGGGCAACTACACTTAAACATTCTCAGGTTGAGGCGCCTCGACCGCTTTGATCCACTAGCAGGATCGAAGCGGCAGGCGCCTCCACCAGCGGGGTAATTGCGTAACACACTAACAGTGGGAATGGCTTTCATTTGGACAGTTCAACTACATTAATTGCGTTATTTACGTTGTTGAGCACACACCAGCCCACTACCACTTCAGCTTGCTTACTCTGCAAGCTATGTCGGTATATAACTTCGGTTCTTTTCCGAATTATTTGATTTCTGATTTTATCCTTCAAACGAACTCCGAGCATAGCCCCACTCTATGGCGTGCTGAGCGAACTTGAATTTGTGGACCAGCCCGACTGTCAGTGTCCACGTTTCGGTACCGTATGTTATAACGGGCAGGATGCACTAGTTTAAGACCTTAGTCTTCAAAAATGGCTGGATAGGTGACGAACTTTTCCAAACGCTGCCCAACCCAACTGGAGCCTTCTGTCGGCTTCTTTCTCAAAGTTGTGTTTACCGAGTTGGATGACTTGCCCTAGGGTAAACGGGGCCGCCGTAAAGGGAAGGCTGTGGGTGCAGCTTCGCCGCCTTCCTAAAGGAGCGCGCTCCCGGCGACCGCGCCTCCCACCCAGGAGTCCTGGACGACGGTGGTGAAGAGGGGCCCCAAAAAGAAGAAGGCGGCACAGCAAGCATCCCCCAAGGGACCGGCTCCAGAGGGCACAAGGCCAGCCAAGGTCACCCCCCCGCGCTCGGAGGCTGTAGTTATAACGTTGCAGCCCTAAGCTGTAAATAGGGGAGTGACGTATAAGTCGGTCCTAGCGGAGATGCGGCAGAAGCTGAACTTCGGCGATTTTGGCGCCCCGGCTGGCTTCGTTTTTAGAACGGCAGCCACGGGTGCCAGGGAGCTTGAGGTGTCGGGTGCTGCAAGGCAGGAGAGGGCGGACGTTCTGGCCACCAAGCTCCGGGAGATCCTCAAACCAGAGGACGCCGGGGTATCCAGGCCCACTTTAACAGCTGAATTGCGCGTTGATGAGCTGGACGACTCGGTGACCCCGGAGGAAGTTGTGGCGGCCATCGCCCGAAATGGCGGGTGTCCGCCCGAGAGTGTGTGGGCGGGCGAAATTCGCAACAGCGCGGCCGGGCTGGGCACGGTTTGGGTCCGGTGCCCGGTAGCGGCTGCGAATAAGGTGGTAGACATTGGACGGCTGCTGGTGGGTTGGCTGTCTGCCAGGGTCAAACTCCTGCCAAGGAAGGCTGTGCAGTGCTATAGGTGCCTGCAAAAGGGGCATGTCCGGGCACAATGCACTGCGCAGACTGATCGCAGTGAATTATGCTTTCGCTGCGGTCAACCCGGCCACAAGGCGGCTCAGTGCTCTGCGGCACCAAACTGCAGTCTTTGTGCAGCTGCAGGAAAGCCCGCGGAGCACAGACTTGGCGGAAAAGCATGCAAGGCACCCAAAGCCAAAAAAAAGAGGACTGGGTCTGTCGGAGGACCTGCGTCCCTCCCACAGCTTTGCAACCCAATAGCCGACTCCCGGCCCAGGAAAGGAGAAGCCGAGGAAATGGAATGCCACTGATGGCAACATCCCGTTTCCTCCAGGCTAATATCAATCACGCTGCCAGAGCTCAGGATGCGTGGAGGTTAGGCGCCAGTACACCGGATACCGGAGGAGACGTCGACGGGTTCCGGAAGAAGAAGCCGCGCTGTATGAGGTGTACCGCGCAGCTAAGGAGACTCTGTGGCTGGCCATCGGCGAGTCAAAGACTCGAGCCAGGGAGGAGATGTTGGCGACCCTAGACGGAGATCCTTGGGGGCGCCCTTATCGTGCGGTCCGAGGTAAACTTCGTGCCTGGGCGCCCCCACTCACTGAGAGTCTGCAGCCTCAGCTGCTGGATGAAGTGGTCGCCACCCTCTTCCCTGCTAGAGAAGAGCATATACCGCCGCTGATGGCTGTGCCCACAGCCGCAGAGTTGGATGAGGAGGGAGTCGCTAGCGTCCCTGAGGTGACACAGCCGGAGATGAGGACAGCCATAACACGGCTCCGGGCCAAAACTGTTGCCCCGGGGCCCGATGGAGTTCCTGGCCGAGCGCTCGTCCTCGCTCTGGAAGAGCTAGACCCCAGCTGAAAGCACTCTACACAGCTTGCCTTGAGCAGGACCGGTTCCCTACCCAGTGGAAAACAGGTCGACTGGTCCTGTTCAGGAAGGCGGGGCGCCCAGCGGACTCACCGTCCGCACACCGGCCCATAGTACTGCTGGACGAGGTGGGCAAGCTTTTTGAGCGGATAATTGCAGCCCGCCTCGTCGGCTTCTTGTACAGAGAGGGGCCGGATCTGGACGACAGTCAGTTCAGGTTTCGAAATGGGCGCTCCATTGTAGACGCCATCATGCGGGTTAGAGTCCTGGCGGAGGAAGCGGTGGCCCGGGGCGGGGTGATGCTGGCGGTGTCCTTCGACATCTCCAACACATTCAACACCCTGCCCTGGAGCTGTATTCGGGAGGTACTGTGCTACCATAGGGTGCCCCCGTAACTCCGCCACATCGTTGGGGCTTATTTGGCTGAAAGGTGTGTCACCTATAGAGGACGCGACGGCGTGGGCCGGCGCGATATGTCGTGCGGTGTTTCACAGGGCTCGGTCTTGGGCCCGCTCCTGTGGAACATCGGGTACGACTGGGTGCTGAGGGGCGAGCTCCAACCGGGAGTGGACCTGACGTGTTACGCGGATGACACGCTGGTCACGGCCCGGGGGAGCTCGCACAGGGAGGCAGCGTTGCTGGCGACGGCTGCGGTTGCGCGGGTAGTGGGCCGCATACGGCGCCTGGGCCTGGAGGTGGCCCTCAACAAGTCGGAGGCTGTGGTTTTTCACGGCCCTCGGCGGGCGCCAAATCAAAGATCACACATCGTGTTCGGGGGGGCCCGAATTGCTGTCGAGTCTACCATGAAGTACCTAGGACTGGTGCTCGACAGCCGGTGGGACTTCGGCCCCCACTTTCGGCGACTGGCGCCAAAGTTGATGGGCGCGGCTGACGCGCTCGCAACGCTGCTTCCCAATCTGGGGGGCGCGAGCACCGCCTGTAGGAGGTTATATCTCGGGGCCGTGCAATCCATGGCCCTGTACGCGGTCCCGGTGTGGGCCTCTGACCTGACGGCCGGCAGCATCGCAATGCTGCGAAAACCACAGAGAGCGACGGCCGTCAGGGCTATCAGGGGGTATCGCACGATCTCCTACGAGGCGGCTTGTGCACTGGCCGGATCTCCGCCTTGGGACCTAGAGGCGAGAGCCCTCGCGTCTCTGTACCGGTGGCGCGAGGAGGTGCGGTCGCGGGCTGGTGGACCGATGCAGCGAGAGATCGAGCTGCGTCGGTCGCAGCTCCGCGAGGTCCTGGTGACGGAGTGGCGGGACAGGCTCTCACGCCCTACCGCCGGTCTCGTCACCATCGAAGCGGTCCGGCCGGTGCTCAACGAATGGCTCGGGAGGAGGCACGGCTCCCTGTCGTTTAGGGCGAATCAGGTGCTCTCGGGGCATGGTTGCTTTGGGAAGTACCTGGGTCGCATAAACAGGGAGCCGGACGCTCGGATCACTGCGTCAACTGTCCGGAGGACACGGCGTGGCATACGCTGGCAGAGTGTGCCGCATGGGAGGAGCCGCGCCGTGCCCTCGTGTCAGTAGTTGGAGCCGACTTGTCGCCTCCGGCCATCGCTTGTTCGATGGTTGGGAGCGCCGAGTCGTGGGATGCGGTGATCTCCTTCTGCGAAAATGTCATTTCACAGAAGGAGGCTGCGGAAAGGTTGAGAGAGGTCGAGGCCACTCTCCCGATCCGCAGCAGATGTACCGGGCGTCGGCGGAGGGCGGACAACGCCCTCTTCCAGCCCCCATAAACGGGTCCAGAGGGACGGCGGACCTGGGGACGTCCGCCGCCCCTCATATAACAGGACCCGAGGCGCGTAGTGTTCCACGCGCGCCCCTATTGGACGTCACGGGGGGAGTTTTACACCTCACTCCTCCCGCGGACTTGAGGAGGCCCGCAGAGGCGGGCCGGCACTAGCCGGGGATCGTAGAAGGCGCACAAGTTCCCATGATCCCCGGTGCAAGTGTGGGAAGGGAACACCGGGGTGATTTTTAGTCAGTAAGAGTCTGACAGACCCCTTCGCCCCCCCAGGACGGAGGACATCCATGAGGATTTTCCACACCGGAACAAAAAAAAAAAAAAGGCAGACATACGCCTTTGCCGGGACGACACGGCGTGGCATACGCTTGCAGAGTATGCAGCTTGGGAGGAGCCACGCCGAGACCTCGTTTCGGAAGTGGGAAGCGACCTGTCGCTGCCGGCTGTGATTCATTCTATGGTCGGCGGCGCAGAGTCGTGGGATGCGGTGATCTCCTTCTGCGAAAATGTCATGTCGCAGAAGGAGGCAGCGGAAAGGGAGAGGGAGATGTCGAGTGCTCTCCCGGCCCGCAGTAGACGCACCGGGCCTCGGCAGAGGGCAGATAATGCCCTCTTCCGGCCCCCCTAATTGAGTCGACGGACGGCGGACTCGGGGACGTCCGCCGCCTCCTATCATATAAGACCCGAGCTGGCGGCGCGTAATTTTCCACGCGCGCCTCTCTTAGACGTCGCAGGGGGAGTCAAACAACTCACTCCCTCCGCTTTACCAGACGAGGCCTGCAGACGCGGGCCGGCACCAGTCGGGGGCTGCGTTGAAGAGTGCTTAAGTGCCCCCGTAGCCCCCGGTAGAAGTGTGCGAGGGAACACGGGGTGGTTTTAGTCCGTAGAAGTCTGACAGACCCCTACGCCCACCCCAGGGCGGAGGACATTCAAAATATATATAAAAAAGAACACATACGCCTTCACAACTTTGAGAAGCGACGCCTCGATGTGGATTGAACTCGGCAAGACGTGTGAATAAATAAAAATTAAACGTTTTTACATGTACGTACACTAGGTACCTACGTAATTTCGTAAGTCATCCTGAGATTTACGCTCAAAATAAGCTTAGTTAGGGTTCCGTACCTTAAAAGAAAAAAAACCAAACCCATATAGGATCACTTTGTTGTCCGTCCGTCTGTCAGTCTGTCCAGACCCTTTTTCAAAGTATCAAGTTGTACATCAAATATCGGTTTACGGTCCCTTGGATCTCAAAAAATTAAGCCATATTATATACGCGACATATTTTGATACTCGCAAATAAATCAAAACCTATAGAGTAATTCCCGTTGAACTAGTCGTTAAAAGTTGGCAAGAAGCAAGGTCTCACAGCACAACACAAATAATAGGTCTTTACCTATGAAATTGCCGTTTTGTATGAAAAAATTTAAACGAATTTTTTTCATGAATTTTTTATTTGTATTAATCGAAGTAATCACCCATGCAATCAATGCATCTTTGCCATCGCAGTGGCAGTTTATTGATGCCCTTCTTAAAGAAATCAGCTGGACGGGAGGCAACAAATTCTTCAAAGGCATTTTGTACTGCCTCTCGGGTATTAAATTTTTTTCCCGCCAAGAAGTTATCCAAATTCTGGAAAAAGTAGTAGTCTGTAGGCGCAAGGTCTGGTGAGTAGGGCGGATGACGGAGAGCTTCCAACCCCAGTTCTTGCAACTTGGAGACCGTCTGCTGTGCAGTATGAGGTCGCGCGTTGTCGTGCAGGAGCAGCGGAGACGAGCGATTGACCAATGCTGGTTGGAGATGCGCCAGCTTCTCCATCATTGTGTTCAGTTCTTCACAGTACACATCTGCAGTAATGCTCACCCCGTTTGGTAAGAAGCTGTGATGAATCACACCGGCGCTAGACCACCAAACAGTGACCATCACTTTTCTAGGGGTAAGTTTTCGTTTAGGGCATTGTTTAGGTGCTGAACCAGGATCCAACCAACTTGCTGAGCGCTTACGGTTATCAAACAGAATCCATTTTTCATCGCAGGTAACAATGCGGTTCAAAATTCCTTCATTTGTGTGTCTGTTGAGCAGTGCAAGGCACGTCTCGACGCGTACTTCGCGCTGGCGATCATTGAGTTCGTGGGGCACCCATTTGTCAAGCTTTTTTACCTTGCCAATTTGACGCAAATGGACCAATATTGTTTTGACGCTAACGTCGAAAGCTGCTGCTAATTCAGCCGTAGATTGTGTATCATCAGCTTCCACAATCGCCTTTAATTCGTCATTGTCGACCAAAGTCTTCGGACGACCGCGAGGTTCATTTTTCAGGTCGAAATTTCCAGAACGGAAGCGAGCAAACCAATAACAGGTGGTGCGTTGGTTTGTAGTGTTAGCTCCGTAAACGTCGTTGATGTTGCGTGCCGCTTGTGCCGCGTTGCTGCCACGACGGTACTCATATTCCATAATTACTCGAATTTTTAACGTATCCATGATGACGAAAAAGATTGAAATGCGATGAAAATGTAACACTAATCAATAAAGAAATGACTACTTTTAGAAAAAAAAATCCATGTTTTTAAAATAAAATTAATTTGAAATTAGAATTCTTAGCCAAACAAAAATTATTTTGATTTGAAATGGCCAGTACTGCAGAACGGCAATTTCATAGGTAAAGACCTAATATAATAATTTATGTACAATATCTTATAACTGTATGTACAACTGAATGTAGGTACATTCATAGCAAATAAAGTTCTGATTCTGATTGTGAACACAAGTAAAGGTAAATGTCCGAAAATCGTAAATTTGTAGATTTATCACAGTTTTTTTTTTTGCTAGGTATATCCTTCTTACATTTGCAGTTGGAGAATTGGCCGTGACGTACGAGTATACCGCTGAACCTATAGAGAAAAATAATCATCTACAAAGTTAGGTTCGTTCTTGGGATGAATTCATCCCAATTATGGAACCCTTCATTATGCGTGGACCGACACGCCCTTGGTCGGTTTTTTTAACCGTTAACATTAGGATATTTTTTATTTTTTTATTCTCTAAGCGTTACTGTTGCTGGATGCTGATATATGACCAGACCTGTATAATAGGTTGGGGAAAAAGTTTCTTCGCATTTTTTAAGAAAATTCAAAACATTTTTTAATATATTTTGTTTACATTTAACTAAAGTATGCAGGTACCATTTTGTTCGATAACTTTTTGCCATCTTGTAGGTGGGGACATGATCCAATTGCTATAGAAATTTTGGGACTTCTGATCAAAATACCGTGACAAGTGGTTTTGGCAGTCCTCTCGTGATGTTAACCTGACACTGCCTAAAGAATTCTGAAGAGACCGAAAAAGGTGGAAATCTGAAGGTGCAAGGTCTGGACTATACGGCGGATGCATTTACACCTCCCAGCCAAACTCTCTTAATTTTTGCTGAGTGGCTAAAGATGTGTGAGGTCTAGCGTTATCATGATGAAAAACCACACCCCTTCTGTTGATTAATTCCGGCCGCTTTCTCTCAACTTCTTGCTTTAATCTCATCAGTTGTTCGCAGTAGAGTTCAGAATCGATGGTCCTGCCTGGTGGTAACAGCTCATAATGAATAATGCCCTTCCAATCGCACCACATACACAGCATCACCTTGTTGCGAGTTAACCCGGGTTTCGCCACAGTCTGTGAAGCCTGACCGGCCTTTGACCACGACCTTTTTCGCAGGTTCTTGTCGTACGTAATCCACTTTTCATCACCAGTTATCAGCTTCTTCAAAAATGGTTCGGTTTCATTACGTCGTAATAAAGAATCACAAATGAGTACACGGTTCATTAGGTTTCTTTCAGTGAGCTCGTGAGGTACCCAAATATCGAGCTTTTTTGTGTACCCAGTTTTTTTCAAATGTGCCAAAACTGTTTTGTGGTCAATTCCCAGTTCTTCAGCTACGTCGTAACTACTGATCTTGCTCCACTTTTTCAAAAATGGCATCCATTTTATCCGTAATAGGGCGACTAGAGCGACGTGCATCTTTGACATCAAAATTTCCGGATTGAAAACGCTTAAACCAAATTTGTGCTACTCTCACAGACACTGCACTAGGTCCATAAACATAACAATTTTTTTTCGCGGCTTGCGTTACATTTTTACCTATTTTTAGTAGTAAAATTTTAAAATGTATCGAATTTCTTCATTAGATTCACTCATCTTGACTGTACGAAAAACAAATGAAAATCATACATTTTCCTAATTTGAATTTGGAATTATGTTCTTTAAAATTTATACTTTCAATGGTACCAAAACCAGCCAGATACAAATAGTATAGCCAAAGAGATTTTATTACAAGTTCATACATACTATAATGCGAAAAGACTTTTTCCCCAACCTAATATATTTGCCTACATGTGGTGGTACTGCATAATTATCTAGTATCATTGAAACAGACGTTGGTTTTGAATGACTCGATTAAACTTTGAAATACTCACGCGTGTATGCATGTTAGAAATCCGAATAACAAATTGTAGCGAAATTGCGAAAATTCAGAATAAGGTCGTGTTTCACCGCACGCAACCCGGGATCTAATTCTCTATAAATATTTTTTTCGAGGCGGGACAAAAACTGCCGTCTGTCGCCACCCACCAATCTTTTTTAACCTATATAATAATATTTTTTATTTTGGACAACATGGGAACCATTTTTGTTAGTACACACCTTAAATACTCAACTAATACACTAGGATATGCTTCTCTATGAAGACTTATTTTCTTTAAACATACATGGTCATGTCGGACATTTATTTTAAATAGGATAGGACAGCATAGGGTTTGAAATAGGTGTCGTGATATTATAGCATATTAAAATTAAAATTTTACTCTTCGACCCTTTTTTGTTGTGCAAACAAATCTATAGACTTGTCATAATACATCTGATGTGCGGTTCGATTTTCGATTGGTAAGAAATTTTTTGCACTCTGCCTCTTATATTTTCTATTGACGATTTAAGAATTAAAAAAGTTTAAAGAATTAGGAGTTACCCGGCTGCAAGAGCGAGCGAAGCGGGCTCGAAAATTTTGGCGGCATTGTATTAGTCAAATTTTATCGATCGATCATGCGCCAAAAGGGGCGTCCAAATCGTGGTAAAAATTAAAACAAATCGGGTCGCCTTTGCACTTACAAGCGCCGAGGCAAAATTTCAAAGATGAAGGATTTTTTCTTTAAATTTTTGACCACAGAGGCGCTTATCGAGTTCTCGACTAAATTCAACTGCGTCTGCTCGCAACCCACTCACAGCGTTTGACGACCTCCTATGCCTACCCTAATCACGTAGTGATTTCGTTAGTGCGCCACCCACAGAGAAAGAGTACAAGTTCTGCGCGTCTCATTTATTGCAAAGTTGCGGTGTGCTGGGTGGTGCACTTGTCTGCCACGCTTGAATTTGCCGCCCCCTGAAGTTGCGGCCCAGGGCACGGGCCCCCACCTGCATCCGGGACCGGCACGTCACCAGGCGACCGGGAGCACGTGCCAAGGGCGCGGGCGGCTGTACAACACTCAGTACCAGTACTGCACATAACTCGTACCCGACTCACTTCACAACACTTCAATAAATGGATGATTAACAACCCACCAAACATGATCACATAACTAAGAGAACAACGTCGCATTCACTATCCTTAACTCTTTCAAACACGTGCTAAATTCGTAACGAGTTTCTCATACCCATCAATGTCTCGTCGAATTTTGTGACAAATTCTGTATGATTATTGCCTTATTACCTATCCAAAACTTAGCCTTGGTTTTAATGTGAAAATCAAATGAGTTTTCATCGTAGATATAATAACACGCGCGGAGAGTTGGTTGCCGAGCAACGGCAGTGTTCTCCCGACCATTCCAGCAGCCCTCCCCAGCCGGCTGCATCCATCGATTTCAGTGCTCGGCTACTTTCATGTGGGCGTAACGGCACTGCCAGACAAGCGATTCTGCACCGTTACAGTACTTAAATACAGAACAATTTATGTTGCCAGTTACTCTACCATAGAACCGTTTATGATACCAGAGTCTATACTGAAGGAAAATCTGTTTTCTGTTCAACACGTAGGGATCACTTTTCATTAGTTCCAAGTTAGTCTAGTACCTAGGTTGTTTTATTATGGTAATCTCATGAATGTAGATAAATGCAACAATATTGCAAATGCAACGAGTAGGTACCGACGACGTGTAAATAAGTTGTGTAATCTTCTAGTTTTTTTCCTAGTTTAATAATATTTTTTTATGTAATGGAAACTTTTAATGACAAGTACTACTCATCATCTGCTTTCTCATTTTTCGAGCCATTGTTTATATTCCATGGTCTCTCGTGGTATCTGTTCGTAGAAGTTTACCAACTGCTGCCCATCCCAGCTGAATCCTCCTATCGGCATCCCTCTCAAAATTGTTCCTACCCAACTGCATATTCTGCCCGAGGTAAACATATTCAATTTAATGTTAACGTGGGCTAATGAACCTATGTAAATAAATAAAGAAAACATGAAAAAGCTTTTAGTTTAACTACCGCAACCAGGAAATTCAAGATTTTAAATAATATGACATAAGAATCTGATTGAAATGTTTAGATAAAACGTACAACGGTTTCCAGGCTTAATAATTTACATAGGCCGAGAAGACTGCAGTATGTGGAAGTTTCTTAACACAAAAAATGGTTTAATTGGTTTACTATTATTTCCATAAATAACCCTCGGAAGCCTAGTTTAACTCCAGTTCAAATCGCTTGAAAGAAAAAATTATAAACAATTTTTGTCGCAAACCTTTAATTCAAGACCTTTTTAAATTTACGTTTACGTAATTATTA
Source organism: Griposia aprilina (assembly GCA_916610205.1). Lineage (NCBI taxonomy): Eukaryota > Metazoa > Arthropoda > Insecta > Lepidoptera > Noctuidae > Griposia > Griposia aprilina. Next base: position 10,417,245 of record OU744294.1, on the reverse strand, counting down.
TTTTCACGCCCAAGAAGAACAAGAAATACATGAACATTATTGCCCTCAAGCTAAGCTTAGCAGGATGGCTGAGAAGCTGAATAGTAACTAGCCGTAGAACAAGTTATATGGAGTACGATTGGACGGACCTTTGTCCAGCAACCTATTTGCGTAACACACTTTCAATCACAATCTGAATGATTTTGAAGGATATTGCAAATACTTGCTCCACTTTCGAAAAAATTGTCTGCTCAACAACTGTCTGTCTGTTGAACTGTCAAAATGAAAGCCATTGCTAGAAATTACCCCGCAGTAGCGATGATTAAAATTGTTTCTTGTTTTCACAAGATTTCTTGTAACGAAATCACTGGAGCACTCCGATACAGAGTTTATCAATCTAATATATAAAAATCTCGGGTCACAGTGTTAGTTATCAAACTCTTCCGATATGGCTTGACCGATTTTTATGTTTTTTTTGTGTATATTTGGTAGGTCGTGAAGTATATTTATTACCACTGCGGGTGAAACCGCGGGGCGCAGCTAGTTATTATATAATAATTGATTAAAGAACTGAATCCATCAGCTTCACACTAGAAACTCTGGATCGGAGTGTGCTAGTTGAGGTCTAAGGTACAATAGCTACTCAAGCGCAACATTGTATTATAGGTATATTTTCCTTAACAATTTTTACTTCGCTCGTGTCTTTGGAAGTAGATAGAAGGGCGAAGGGGCTATCCTGCGCATTTGGCTGGCCTGTAGTTCACCGTGGGGATTTTGAGAGACTTCGCAATTTTACCGTGAGGTTCATGATTTTTCCTCGACATAAAAAACATAGATGCTGTCTGTAAGTGAGCTTTCAATTTTTCATTCTTCTAATACTTACATTTTTATCTAAACACGGAGGACATCCATGAGGATTTTCACACCGGCACCGTTAACAAAAATAAAATAAAAATAGACATACGCTTTCACAACTTTGAGAAGCGACTCTTCGATGTGGATTGAACTCGGCAAGACGTGTACTTAAATAAATAAAAAATAAACGTTTTACCTGTACGTACACTAGGTACGTAATTTCGTAAGTAATCCTGAGACCTTAAAAGGAAAAAAACCGAACCCATATAGGATCACTTTGTTGTCCGTCCGTCTGCAAGGCTGTCCACTCTTTTTCGCAGGAACCTGTGAAAGTATCAAGTTGATTACATCAAATATCGGTTTACGGTCCACTAGAAGTCTAGATAGCCTGTAGACTGTAGAAAACGAATTTCCTCGTATTTATTTATCATAACACTATTATTTATTTATTTTGTTTTATCTCAATCTATAGGGGTGTTATCGACCTTCTCTTATCATTGTCAAGTCCGACACAACATCTTTACTAATATGGAGACGCAGAAACATCCTCCTCGATCCAGATCCTACAGGATGCAGGGTTACCAATCCACATGCCTCCATCATTTCAGCTTGTATCTAGTTACCCACCCACTGCCGAGTATAAGCCTCTTCTATTTTACTACTTTTGCTCTCCGTACACACCTTTCCAGCTACTCTTACAATACAACAATACAATGTCGTATTCTCTGCGCAAGGGGCGGATGGACTTCCCATAGATCCTTGCCAGAATTTACCTACATCCAATATTGTCTCCGATCATCGTCCCTCATCCTTCTAGCTAGTCTTACTGACCTTTACTTGAAGTTTTTAAACATCATTAGACCCACAGAATACAGTTGCCATTCCTCCGTAAGCGCTTTGGGAATCTGATCTAAATTGTGAAGTGTTAGCAATGAATGTGAATAGATTTCGTTGAAATTTTTGAAATAGGTGAAGTCAATGCGCTTATGGATAGAAAATATCCAATAATAAACCAAAATAAATAGCCAAAGATCATACACACTAGTTGGGAACACAGACAACTATTTTTGTCTCTAACGGGTGTAAGTACAAAAAAAAACAAATATATTCTCTTTATAATATTAGTTTAGATTAAGCTGTTAAAGTAGGTACCTACTACCTACCAGTACCTTTATCCAGATAAAGACGGTGTCGAAAGCACTCCCAAACAGAATCTAATGTAGATTCTGAAATCACAATTCGAACTTTTCAAACTTCCGCCACAGAGCCTTCGTTGAACAAAAGACGCTCACACACGCAACATCGTCCAAACCCTTAGGACGACCCACTGACCAAAATTTTTGACGGCAAAGGTCGAACCAACGTCATCAAGAAATTAAAATCTTTAAAATTTCACCGTGAACACTTAAGGCCCGTTGTTTGATACATAGTTAAACACATAGAGGTTAAACAGGACCAATAGTCAATTTAACAATTAGTCACTTGACAATAGTCAATACCTGTCAAAGTTTAACTACTCTGTCTGCGCATGGTTAACTTTTATAGAAAACAAGCTGACCCGACAGACGTTGTCCTGTCTTAACTATATGAATGTCAAATGTCGTTTAGTTTTAGTTTTGACTATTGACTAAAACTATCGACTAATTTATCAACCGATCCATCTGTGTTAAACGATATTTGCAGCGCGCATTCTGTCAATCGCTGACAGTTATTTCAAACAACTGACAGTTTTGTAAAATTAATATTGGAGTTAAGTTTTCTTAAATTTTGTAACGTTCCGATCAACTTCCTTATGTTTTTATTTCATAAGATCCTTCTCCTGACAATAACGAACAAAACAAAAACAAAAAAGTGAAATCGGTCCAGCCGTTCACGCGTGATGGCGTGACCAAGGGAAATAGGGATTCATTTTTATATATATAGATTTTCATTTTTTTTAACTGTAGTTAGCTTAACCATTTGGCTTGTCATTTTTAACGAATTGTTAGTTTAACTAACGCATTTTTACTATTAGTATGTTTGACTACTGATCAAACAACGGGCCTTTAGTTAAAGGGAGCTTGAAGTGAGCCGTCAAATGCTGTCATTCCACCTGATGCTAATGCTAACTTAGCTTAGCTTAGCTCGCATAGATGAGGTAATTTTTCATACTTATGTGAGACCGCAAACTATGAACATAGTATGAAAAATTACCTCATCTATACGAGCTAAGCTAAACTTACTTAGCTTAACTCTTGGTCTTCAACCCGCATAAGGCTCAGAACAATAACTAAAGTGTTCTGAGTGCTAAGGATTGATACTATTGACAGCTTACGTCACCTAGGTTTCACAGTGAGATTTCTACACAATAGATCAGGGGGCCTAAAATGGACGCTTTGGCAGAATCATAATATGATCTGCGTACAATTCGTATATCCCGCAATTCATCTGTTTGACAGCTGCTATTTGACATTAGACTTCATTAAAGCAATGCATAATTTTTGGACTATTTTACGAAACTTCATACAAAACTGTCGAACAGATGAATTGCAGGATATTAATTGTACGCAGATCATAATACCTATGATTCTGCCAAAGCGTCCATTTTAGGCCCACAGTTGAAATCTCCTTTGACTAATGAAATAGACAATAGCAGTGACAATTTTTCAATGATTAGTCAACGATTGACATATGAATGACAAAATCAATGACTAGACTAGAATCAGTAATTTAATAAAACGCAAAGATAATATTCTTATCTATTACCTACACTGATTTATTTTTAATGCAAACTGGATACTATCGTAATTAAAATCTATCAACACACACAACTTCACCCGCAATTAGTTATCTTGAAGATGAATTAATAGATATAACAAGAATAACTCATAGGTAGTACCTACCCAGCGTAGGTACATAATTATTTATTAGGTCAAAGTAGATAGGTTTATTAGTGGATGCTTGTTATCAATAGGTACTTTGTACCTACACACTCCCATTCGCTATTTTCCATGTACCTACCTAAATGATTGAATAACAAAATATGTCACAAATATTGTGTCGTATTGGACGTGAATTGAACATGCAAAATACCTTTGCCAACGTGTACTTACTTATCGGTTTCAGTTAAGGCTCGTACACACTGGCGCGACGCGACAGCGTAATACACATACTAGATTTACCACAAAGGTTCCTTACAAGTCTCAACTTCTCTCTTAGGTACCTTAAAGCTAAAATTCCAAAACTTAACTAATTACCACTAATTAGTAACGTATATCTCCGAGCAACATTCGGTTCCACTACCCATGTAGTTGTAGGTAGTCGGTCGACCGAAACTAATCTTTAAAAATCTTGAATACAATAGAATATCTTTATTTTGCATAAAATATAATATAATTAATTAATATTTTGCATAAAATAATTAACTACATAAAAGGTTTTAAATATAAATAGTTCCACATAGGTATTTTACTTACTTTTTTCAGAATACAAAAAGCACCTTAAAATAAAATTCTAAGTAAACAAAAACACTTAATACTGAGATCATGTATTGTGATAAAAAAATACTTTACAATTAAATTGTATATTAAATTCCTAGTGATCATGTTTAGGTAGGTACTGGTGTTACTTTAAATACCTATGGTTTGATAACTTAATTATTTTGAACTTTGTTTATAATTTAAGAATTGACTGATAGTGTAAAACACATTATTATAGAGCCATTTCTTAAATTTCGGTTTGAAATATTTTAATGGCAGCTCTCTAATTTATGTAAGGAGTTGGATAAAGATTTTGACAGTTAGAAGTCGGGGAAAATGTATTTTCTTTTTTTTTAGGTACAAAGTTGTTGAAAAATCTCGTTGGCTGTACTGTTTGTATGTATCTGGCTGGTTTTGATACCATTAAATAGATAACATTTTAAAAAAGATAAAGGAAAAACGATTTCCCGCCTTTTTTCTATTGTTTTTCTGTCCGGCAAAATTAGCGAAGAAATTCGATACAATCATTATGAAGTTTTATTACAAAAAAGGAAATAAAGCGACACCAGCCGCAAAAAAAATATGTGCCGTTGTTAGTAGGTAAGCATAGCACAAAGTTATTTCAAGCGTTTTAAGTCCTGGAATTTTGATGTCAAATATGCAGCTCGCTCCCTGTTACGGATAAAGTCGATGCAATTTATGAAAGGTGGAGCAAGATCAGCATATTAGTAGTTATGTTAAAGCTGAAGAGTTAGGGTTTGACAGTTTTAACCCATTTGAAAAAGTCTGGGTATACGAAAAAGCTCGATATTTGGGTGCCACACGTGTTCTTAGTCTTGAATTTGTACATAAAATATGAAATTACCATTTTATATTAGGTCGGGGAAAAAGCCGGGCCTAATATTTCAGAATAATTGTTCTGAAATAGTGTGCGTTTACATCTTGTTACAGCCTGTCGGGTTGGATTTCTAGGTTTTTTTTTAATGGCTTTAGACAATAGGTCAGAGTGTTTTTTTTAACAAATATTCCTTTTTTTAATTATGTACAGATTAGGTAGAGTTAGTAATCCGAATATCTTAAATAGAGGTCTACAATATTCAAACGGTCCGAAACCAGATTGCTCTGACACGTTTTTTTTGGATGGTATAGACTTTTTTAGCCTGTAATGAATTACCTCATATAAGAAGCCCGCATTTAAGAACTGACCTGACGTAGCTATATGGTACGCAGCCCTAGCAGTTTTTTGACTTGTTAACTTCTTAAACTATTTATTTATTGCGTACTTTGCCTATATGTATACCTAGGTACTACCAGGTAATACCTAGGTAATACATAAGTAGGTACCTAAAATTTTTGTATCACGGACTTCTTCAATTTTAGTGTTTTTATAGTTTAAGTCTAAGGATTATTTTTTTAAATTTATTTAAGTACTGTTAAGTAGGTATATTACGAGAATTGTAAAATTTTAGTTTTAGATACATTATCTGTTAGATTGTTGTCCTTTAACCAGTTCATTATTGATTCTATAGTGTTATTTAATGAATGTTCGTAAATGCTATCTGAATTTTCCACTACTATAACCGAAATATCGTCCACAAATAGAATGCATTGATGGTGTGTCAGTTGAGGGATTTCGTTTATGTACATAAGGAAGAGAAGCGAGCCTAGTAAACTTCCGTGAGGAAAACCAAACTTAACTATTTCTTTCAAAAGTAAAGCTGAATGGGGTAGACACAAGTTGATCATTTAATTGAGTCAACTAAAGTGATCGTAGGTAACCCTGATCAGAAGATTTTTAGGAGGTCATTTCAGGGTTTGGACTCCGCTGGATGTTGTAGTTTCGTATTCTATTTTGGTTCCTGAAAAAACCCTTAACTGCTGTGACAGGCTGACTCAAATGGAGACCGATAAGTATGCAGTAGGCACCTAATACCTAAGTAGATATTCCAAATAATAGGTATGTAGGTACTCATAATTATTATGAAGGGTCCAATCAATCGGTAATTGCGTCAACTAACTATCAAACACAAGTATTGTGGCTGATAACATTAAGTACCTACCAATAATTTCAAGTGCGAATCCTGAATGCAGTAATAAAAATACCTATTCATTGGATTCCCGCCAAAACAAACCAATTTGAGTGAGTGTAAGAAATGTTTTTTCATCTCTACACAGCTAACAGCTAATTACCAATGCAAATCATACAGCGATATTAACTAGGTAATAATAACTTCATACGTTCAACATCTGAATCTAATTAAGGAGATTTATATGTAGGTACAACCTACCTATTAGTTATGTATGTACCTCGTAAGTGTCGACTTTTATATTTCTATAGTCGACTCGCTTGTTGGCAAAATTCCAAGACGATAGAATCTGCCAATACTATAGGAGCATGCATTTTATTTAAACAAGCTTTTATTTTAAGGAATAGTGAACTAATAAAAAGAAAAAAAAAATCCGTTTGGAATTGGAATTTCGTTTCCAAATAAAAGCGTTTTACATTTTAACAGCAAGAGAGAGAAAAAAGAGGGTGCAACTCGCTTTTATTTCTAAACTAAATTCCAATTGCAATCGGTTTTCTTTTTCTTTTTAGTTCACTTTTTCTTAAATAAAACCTGGTTTAATAAAAAAACATTTTTACTTTTGATTTATTTTTCACTTTTTTTGTCTTAAATGTAACATCTTTTATTTTCAAAACCTAGCATTTTTTTATCATTTACTAATAGAGTAGCTACTTGTCAAGGCAATAATTCAAACGAGCCCAAACTCGATGAGGTTGCGTTGTTTTATTACAGAGTTCCTGTGGCTACCTTTCGGTCTCATCATCAGACCCTGGATATGAATCTACTAATAGAGTAGGTAGGTACCTACCTCCCTACTTATCAAGACAAATCAAACGAGCCCAAACTCGGTGGGGTTGCGTAGTTTCGGTATAGAGTTCCTATGGTCACCTTCCGGCTCCATCATCAGACCCTGGATACCAACTACGATCAAAGTATTTGTCAAGACAAATCAAACGAGCCCAAATTCGATATTATTGCTTTATTTTATTTTTGAGTTCCTGTGGCCAACTTCCGGCTCCATCAACAGATCAGCTGGATGGTACCAAAATATTGCATTGTCACCGACTTTACATACGTGTGCCAAAATTCAGCTCAATCGGACACCGGGAAGTGGGTCAAATGTAACTTGCAAATTTTGAAGACGACAACTTATAGTACCTACGAACATTGCAAGTTAAATAAAAGCTTGTAAAAAGTGAGACGATCACGAAACCCAAACAGGAATAAAAGTAAAGCAGTTTTTGGGTCGACGACCGAGCAATGTCACCTTTAGCGCCTAATGACGAGATAAACCTCGCCGCCCGCCGCCAGCACCGGCACAAGCGCACACCCGCCACGCCGTCTTATCTACTTTTGTATATTATATACTTATAACAAACACATACAGTGTTGCCTACACTATGTAACAGCACTATGCTTATCTATAATGCACACGACGTATTGATAAAGAATCAGCATAACAATTTGAATTATAATTATTTTGTAGCTTTAAAGAACATTTTATTTATTATTTATTTATAAATATACCGTCGTCAGTTGCATTACGTAAGAAAGGCACTTATAGAATGGAAATGGAAGGGTTATTAGTCGATGCAATGAGTATGACTAACCAGATTATACTTAGATAGGTACATTCACTTTAAAACTTAGCGCACTGGCATAGCAGCGACTGCGAGTAAAAAAATTGTATACTTACGTCTGTCTACGTACATAATGAACATACCTACTTCGTTACGATGCTGGCATTGTGCGCGAGCGTATTCCGTTTCGGAGGGCACCTTCAAACGATGCCGTTGACCGTGGTCAGGGACAAGCGGGCCCTGACCGTGCCGTCGCGCCATTCGCCGGAACATTCCGCGCTTGGCCCAAATCGCAGTGACGTAACGTACCGCTTACGATTCATGCTGTACTAGCTAGCTTCAAAGAATTTTCGCTCAAATTATTATTAATTATTTGCTATACTTACAACTATTATTTAGGTAAGCAATTTCAATTTAAGCCACAAAATTACCGACTTATGCTGTGGTTGCATCTGAGGCTATCTCAAGGAGCACCAAAGGTATTTATTATAAAATGAAAACACCAAATTATTGACCGACTATTACATACCAACCTTTGCTCAGTTGTCAGGCACTGGATATTCAATTGACTAGAATTTTCGGGGAAATCGCACACCGCCCAGCCTTCCGCAACTTCAAAATTACATACATTGTAGTGTCACTGACTGACGAGTCTTGCCGAACTCTCGACGTTGGGCAGACAATTTCGACCAATTCAGGCGGCTACAGAATCGCCAGCTGCGACACAACTCACAAGTGCGACAGAGATGCACTTCCTAATTGGCACCAGATTCAGAATACCAGCATAGCTATTGATATTTTCCTTTTTAGGAAGAACCTGCCTTAGTGGGGCCTCTTAGCAATTAAGGGATTGTAACGGCTCCTACTAGTCATATACACGCTGTAGATGTTATGTTATGTATGTTGAAACAACGTGTTGAATTGTTGTTCTTTAACAAAAGAGGAAGGAAAGTCAAAACTGAATGGAAATGGACAAACCTATTAAAATTCGTCCGTGCTTCAAAAGTTCTAAGGGTAAGTTTGGTGGTCTTACCACCAAACTGCTGCGGCTGCGAAACCACCCAGGTGTGGTCAAAGAGCTACTTTTGCTAAGGTAAGATACGTAAGTCTAATAAGGAGGAATTTCTAACTAAAAGGCGTATCCTGGGTAATAAAACAGGAAATATTTTTTATTATTCTTTATTACATCAATAATATCAATGTAACATTTAATTCATTCTAACACAAAAACAAGTAAGATTATTCAGTGTCTAACGCACCTCATCACAAGAATTTTGTTCAAGATAACATACACAGATGGTAATATCACTTCAACTAAATTTAAATACAATAGAAGCGCGTTTATGTACAAAAATATATTTACAATTTACAATTAAAAATCCAATATTTGGGATGCATTCCTCAGATCATAGCACAGACAATATCTTCCTCCTAAAATCTTAACAAACCTACGTTCTGAATAATTCGTTTTGTATCTATACAGTTCATTCAAAATTTCCAAAAGTTCTTTCTATCTAGAATTTCACAACCCTTATAGCCATTCATTTTAACTACCTACATATTTTTTTTACAAAAAATCTACTCGATATAACAGTACCCACCAGCGAAACACAAAATTAAAAACTGTAATTATTTTAGTTTTTTATTAGTGCGTCATGATAACATTTTGTGACGATAACAGACAAACTGGAAATAGGTCATTTTTAGATAGATTTTAATTTATCACACTTTTGTTTTTGCTTGAATTGCTCCTCAGTAAATTCGTCACAAAACCACTTTTGTCTTTATTTTAGAAGGCTTCTTTATTTTTAAATTCAATAGGTGCTTATGTACCTATCCCATATAAAGCATTTTCTTCTAAACACGCGAAATATAATGCATTGAAATAAAATAAATTATGAGAAACCATTTCATTGTAATATTGAGACCATTTTATACAATTATCGCAGCCAAAGTAAAAAAAAAAACTATGATCATTGATTGGCTCTCCGTATCTGGCATAGAATGTTCTTTTTTGTCATCTTGTTTTATCATAATAATCAATTAACATATACGTATATATTACGCAGGACATAATTTGACAACAACATTTTTATATACATTATGATTATTTATCTAGACACCATTACATAACGTTATTAGTTTAACAGCAAAGATTACCCCTTGAATACATAAACGCCGTACCAAACGAGACAATACAAGGTATTTATTTGTCCAAAACACGAATATACACTCACATGGCATGCAAGAACTTACTTTATAAATTAATAGGAATTTTAATGTGTCAATCACGGACTAGAAAATAAACAAGGATTCAGCGCCACGCGTATCGAAAGTGGAGCACTATAAGTATGCCGGTCCGTTTGTACAAACATGCCTCACGCACACATTTACATCATAAGGTGCCGACCGGCCGCCACTACGGCGTCATTGTAGGTACTGTTTACGTCAAGTAATAAAATAATGCCTTCTTGTGTTGTGAAATGGTGGAAAAATAATTCTACATCCCCGAAAAAGTGTCATGGAATAACATATTACAAGTAAGACACTTATTTACACACACACACACACACACATAGATCGGTACGGTGCTTCACTTTCGATATGCGTGGCGCTGAATCCTTCTTTTTTTCTAGTCCGTGGGGTCAATAATGGCGGCAAGAGTTTCATTAGTTGAAACATATAGTATAAATTATTCCCTGAAACCTGGTACGTAGATATTAAAATAATATATTATATTTAAAAAACAATCTACCTCTATGTTAAAGTCATAGATAGACGATGTAAGTTAGAGGCCATGGATATTTATAATAAATTCAATATACCGCTAATTCATAATTCCTAGATTCCAGTCTGTTGCATTAGGTACTTGTAAAGTCAGACTTTCATTTTTGAAATGCACCGAACGTCGAGATCTTGGTGCATTTCAATAGCAAATCACGTAAATAACAAAAAATCATATGCATCCTATATTTAGTATAAAGAGGTGGTAATTACCGCTTGTTCCCAACGAGTCACACCTCAACGGGTAACAGTGTGACTCGTTGGGAATGTTTTGGATAATAATTCCCAACGAGTCACAGTTACTGTTACACTGTTACTATATCATCTATCGCCACGAAATATTTTCGTTCTCAGATAAACAAAAATTGTTCCCAGGTATTTGGTACAACTTGGGGCACCCCGACTCGGACAGGTTAGGTTAGAAGGGGACGGCGGGGTCGACCCCGCCGTCCCCTTCTAACCTAACCTGTCCGAGTCGGGGTGCCCCAAGTTGTACCAAATACCTGGGAACAATTTTTGTTTATCTGAGAACGAAAATATTTCGTGGCGATAGATGATATAGTAACAGTGTAACAGTAACTGTGACTCGTTGGGAATTATTATCCAAAACATTCCCAACGAGTCACACTGTTACCCGTTGAGGTGTGACTCGTTGGGAACAAGCTGTAATTACCACCTATGTATCTAATGCTACAAAGACATTTCTACTTTCGACAAAAAACATACACTCGAGAGCAATGAATCCGGGTCACTTAAAGAATCCTAAAAATCTCGGAAACTAAAAATGCTAGGTTAATGCAATAAATTGTATTTAATAGACAATGTAAAACTCCTTAAATGAAGGTATTAAAACTTCTTAGTTATTGTAAAGTTATATCATAAAAAAATCAAATTTGAAAAAGGGCCACTTTCGAAGATGGAACTACGAAATTACAGCATTTGGTTTTGCTTTTGTTTGTAATCTGTCATTTATGTGGGTACATAAACCATGTTGATAGTGCTCTATATTCATTATTCAAGCTGAAATAATGTCGCTTACGCCTGAAGAATGCACCAGAATACTTACAATGCTGGAAACCGGCCGGAGTCAGCGCGATACAGCCAGGACTGTCGGTGTGTCGCTGTCAACAGTACAAAGAGTTCTCCGACGTTACGAAGAAACTGGTTCTAACCTACGCAGACCAGGAACGGGCAGAACCAGGTGTACCGCAGCACGAGAAGACCGATACTTGGTGAACACCATGCTTCGAAATCGCTTTCTCACAGGAACTGAACTCACAAATCAGTTTCGACGCCTCGGAGGAAGTAACCCAAGTGCATGGACAGTAAGACGTCGGCTTGCTGAATCTAACTTAAAACCCCTTAGACCTGCAAACGGCCCTAAACTGGAGCGTGGGCATCGTTTTCAAGACTAAGATATGCCCAGAGCCACGTAAATTGGAGTATTGAAGATTGGTCAAAAGTTATGTTCTCCGACGAATCAAAATTTATGCTCTACAAGCACGATGGAAGACACAGAGTGTATCGAAGACCAGGGGAAGATTCAAGCAAGCATGCATCGAAGAAAAAGTAGCCTACGGTGGTGGGTCTGTACTTGTGTGGGCCGGAATTTCTTCTGAAAGTCGCACAGAGCTGGTGATCATAGAAAACGGCTCTTTAACTAGCGTAAGATATGTGGAAGAAATCCTCAATGATCACGTTGGTCCATTTATGGTCAATTTAGGTGAGGATGCTATATTTATGCATGACAATGCCCGACCTCATACAGGTAGGATTGTGAATGACTACCTTCAAGAGATGAACATTACTCGTATGGAGTGGCCAGCGCGCAGCCCGGATATCAACCCGATCGAGCATGCTTGGGACGAGCTAGGCAGATGCGTAAAACAACGAAACCCTCCCCCAATCACGCTTCGTGAGCTCAAAATTGCTCTCACAGAGGAATGGGAGAATATTCCCCAAAATCGTATAAGGAACTTGGTGTACAGCATGCCAAACCGCGTAAACGCAGTAATGGAAGCACGAGGAGGCAATACGAAGTATTAAAATTCAAGAAAATCGTAATAAAGTTCAAAAATTTCATGTTTCCTATTTTTGTTTTAAGGAGAGATCAGCAGTTTTTTTCTTTATGTAATTTTGTGTTAATAAAATGTATGGTGACTCATATTTTTTTTACTTTCATTTAAGGAGTATTACATTGTCTATTAAATACAATTTATTGCATTAACCTAACATTTTTAGTTTCCGAGATTTTTAACATTCTTTAAGTGACCCGGATTCATTGCTCTCGAGTGTACATGGTTTATTTGAAAATTTTACGTACACTGACCCATATTTACCTAATAATTGTGTGAGAAAAATACTAAATGTAGGGATGTTCGGTACCTGTTTTTTTAGTAAAAAATACAGCAGTATTCGTTCCTCGCGTCATAAAAAATATATTATGTAAGTATAATATTATTCAATATAGGTCCGATATTAGCATAAACTGCTTGGCCTTGGCCCTATAAACTACGATAAATCTTTTAGTCAATCGACTTATGCTCCTATTTAAACGCTATCTGACGGACATGTTATGCTTGTCCACATTGTAACACAGAACATTTTAAAAGTCGTGGTGCACTACTTGTATGTTATTGTATGCTTATAAACTTTGTGTCAGCACAACACCTATATTACAGCTTGCTAACTTTTGATTTGGCGTATCAACAGGGTTAACACGAAATATGAAACATTTATTTCCTTTGACGATGTATTTTTATTAATTTTACCTATGATGAAATTGAGTAATTATTGTGTACCTACGTACCCACAAATTGCAGAGAAATGGAAAACATATCAATTATTTTAAATAATGAAACCTTTTTTTTAAGTCTATCTAGTAATTGTATAGACCTAAATCGTACTGATGCTTAACAGGTAGCCGAAATAAGCTTCAACTTTTACGTATATCTACATCATTTTACTATTACTAGATAATAATATAATTATCTTGCAATACGTGTGTACGTCTTGCGTTAAAACTTATAGAATATGCTTATTTCTAAACATAGTATTATCAATGTAAGTATGTGCATACGCAAAATCAAACTGTACAATTGACTGAATTATAACTAGAAGTATCTCATTTAATATTCATGAATCCGATACGATATTTTAAAATATTCCAACATCGACACAACAGACATTTAAATCACTACACGTTTATTCAATGACAACATTTTAACCTAGGTCTGAAAAATGATTTAGAAACACTGCAACGAAGTTGGTGCACTTATTGTTGAGTGGTATCTAATCAAAGGATCAGTTATCAAGCTCGAGTTTATTCGTAGAAATAACAAATGTCTCACTGGTACTCTGCATTTCTATGCAATTTAGGAATAATGCCGTTGTTATGTACTGTCGAATGAAGGTGGCTGATGTTTTATATATTTTTGAATTAATTTCCGTCCCGCCATCGAAACGCAACTTGTTTAAAGTATGCAAATCTTAAGTATCTACTTTATTTGGCCCGTGATAGAAATGCTTAATCTCAGACTACATACGATATTACTTTATTCTGTACCTAGAGCCTCCAATTGTACTGAACACACTGGCAGTTTGCACAGCTGCGGCTACTTCTTGCGTTGCTTCTCGTCAAGTTATTCCAGTTGGTAATATGTAATATTAGCAAAAATCTTTTAATGACAATTTATAATCTAGACAGGTTAATTATATTATCCCTGTTACCTTTCGTCCAATGGCCCATCTTGATAGAGGGTACCTACCTACCTATAAATATTCAATAACTTGGTCTCTTTGGTCAGTACCTAGCATGGAGCAACATCGTTCTATCGGCCAGAACCCTACAATTTAAAAATTCCGTCACAGTTTATTATGTAAACACAGTCCTCCTTGAGGCATAACTTGTATCCTACTGAAGCAAGTATTGTCAATGTGTTATTCTGATGGTATTTCCTTATTTATCCTGACGTTATCTCAACGTATTTTTATTCGTTTATCTCGTACATTTGGTAATTCGAAAGAAATGCACGTTGAGCATATTATAGATTGTAATAATAAAATGGTGCCAAATTCGCTTGAATTTTTATTAAATACCAGAGATTTTTTTGTTAATTCCTATTAAAAAAATATGATTTCGTCAGTTGAATTCTGATAAACAGGGTCAAATTAAATTAGTTAGCGAAACTCCGCAGACGTGATGGATATCGATTTATCTAAACACGATAAAACATATTTTTTCAACTTATACTTCATGTAACAATACTACTAACGGTCGTTGACCCTAAAATCATCAAATCTTTTCTATTTTAATTGTATCGTGTTTAAATATCGGTACCTATCACATCTGCGGAATTTCGCTAGCTAATTTAATTTGACCCTGTATAATTTTAAAGTAGGTACGTGAGGTTGGCATAGTTTTTTTTAAGTGCGGTCTACGGAATCAATGTCAAATGAGCACAAGCACTCAGTCTAGCACAGAAATAGACTAGCTAGGCGAAATTCAATTTAAACTGTAAAATCTCTATCGTCACCGAGCTTCGACGAGCGATGTCGCTGCAATTGCAACACTGGCTTTCGGCTTTCATATAGGTATTTAGACAACTAGGTGTGACTTTGAATGTTTTAAAATTTGATACGTTTTTACCAGTCTCTTTGTGAGCTAATATTATTAGTGAAGCTGCTTTTTTTCGCACACCTCAAACCTCGAACTGTCTTCGTCAATTCAGTGTTCAGTACTAATTTTACTATACTTTTTTGATTCCATCTCTTGATAACATTTTTGGTCACGGTTTTCAGTAGTATTCTCATCGTTATCTTTTATTTGGCATTAAAATCGATTTTATATCATACTACACTCCTCTCAGTTACAATTCCCTTGTATGATTATCGCATGTATTGTCACTTGATAGTTTTGTGCCAAAAGATTGAAAATTTAACGACAAAGTTTAGGGGGGATGCGCGAAGGTAGTCCGCGTAATTCAAATTGTCTTATGTTTTTTGCAATTTGCAGGTCAGTTTCAGGTTGTAAGTTGATCTAAATATGATTCGCGGCAGTATTTATTTATAGAATTATAATCATAAAAATCATCAATACATCTCTCTAAGTTCATATTACCTTAATGAATGACTATTTCACGAAATCATGACATTTGAGGGCAATTCTAACTTAGGAGTTGTATTGCTGATTTTAGAATAAAAAATGAATGAATGAAATGAATTATAAGTCTGTAAAGCCATATTTGTTCCGGTCGCGAATCATATTTTAATCAACTTACAACCTGACACTGACCTGCAAATTGCAAAATCCGTAAGTAGGTATTTTTGAATTTTGCGGTCTACCTGAGCACATCCCCCTTAATCATCATATTATATGTATCATGAAAATTGGAGCTATTATACATAGGGTGGCAGGGACATCTGTACATGATTCTGAACCCTCTGCGATGAAACACAAAGAAGGTTCTCAAAAAAGAGAAACTGTTCCATATATTTTGACCGCGTAGGTATTGCACTTTTCTATGAAACAGCGACAAGCTGACCCGACAGACGATGTCCTGTCTTAACTATGAATATCATATGTCGTTTAGTTTTAGTTTTGACTATTGACTAAAACTAAAACTATCGACTCATTTATCAACCGATCCATCTGTGTTAAACGATATTTGCAGCGCGCATTCTGTCAATCGCTGACAGTTATTTCAAACAACTGACAGTTACGTAAAATTAATATTGCCGTTAAGTCTTCTTAAATTTTGTAACGTTCCGATCAATTTCCTTATTTTTTTATTTCATAAGATCCTTCTCCTGACAATAACGAACATAACAAAAAAATTTTTTGTGAAAGCGGACCAGCCGTTCACGCGTGATGGCGTGACCAAGGGAAATAGGGATTCATTTTTATTTATATAGATAGAAGATTATTGTGCAGGTAATCTATACTAATATTATAAAGAGGTAAAATATGTTTGTTTGTAACTTTTATGTACAGGGTAATCTTTGGAACTGCCGTTCGGATTTGAAAATTTATTTTTTCATTTGAAAGCCCAATTCTTGAGAAAGGCTATAATCTATTTAACATCACGCTAGGACTCTTAGGAGCTGCGCAAAGCGAAAAAAAAAAACGAAGTAATAGCGCGGGCAGGCAGGTATGAATTATAATAATACAAACTGTGTGCCTGACGGATTTTCCGGATTTCCCATCGACATAAATTACGAACTTCCATACAAACTTTCATTCTCTATTTAATCCCCGTAGGGGTTGAATTTTCGAAAACCCTTCCTTAATGCTCAAACTTGTACAAAATTGTATGCTTCTACACATAGCGGTTTACGCTGTGTGCTGTTTTTCAGTAAAATAATATGAATGTATTTAAGATTTTTATTAAATAGAAATATGCACAATCTCTAAAAACAAAAACGTTAATACAATACACCTCTTAGTTTAAATAATAGTTACTTGGCAATTATTAAATAGGTATTACTCATAAGTTTTTGGCACACGCTTACCTATATAGTAAGTAAATGATGATCAATTAATTAATAGGAGTCGCGACTTAAAATTCTTTTTGTCTAAATAGGTATTTGAATGGCAAAATAAGTTCCGAATTCATAAAGTTACGCTGTGTCGAGATAATTTCCAGTTTTATTTAATAAAACTCAAACTAATGCCTAGCGGACAATTACTCGATGAAACTATACTTATACTGTAGATTATGGGATCCTTCCAAATGATAATGCTTAGGCTTATTGTGTCAGTGTCTTCGCAAAAGCTTTAGATTTTTTAGTGCTCTATGAAGCAAGTGAACAGATTTCCTATGGCACAGCGCATCGCGTCAGAGAAGTATAAGAACAGGTAATATCTACACAAATTATATTTAGTAGTTTGGATTTATAACTACTCATTAGCATTTTTTATTAACAATCAGTCCCGGTGAACCAATTTTTATTCAAAACCTCCACTTAAAATCTTCTGCCTTAGGCGCTTCCCTGGCCAAACGACCTTGAGCGTTCGTCCTTCTCTGTTCCGTCGCTGAGTCTCGCTCTGTCCCGCTCCCTGCGCACGCCCATTTATCATAGAATTCTCAAACATTGTGGAATTAATTTAATAAAAAAAGACAAATGAGCTTTTGAAATAAAATAAAACGACAATTATTCAGATTTTTAAACTATCTATCCATTAGTGTAATCCTTAAGTTATTAGAACGACACCTTTAAGAAAAGATGCATGCAATCAATAATTTTAGTCACATTTTTATAAGGAGATTTGAAATGTATTTACAACACATAAAAACAAATAAGAACGAGCAATGTGATGATAGGATAACGAAAATTAATAATGTGCATTTAGATGTAGTTTATTACCCATAGTGAATGAGTTAATAGCCTCTGAATAACGCACTATGGCAAGATTTTGGTCGGGGTACCGCCTTAACCATATTTTGATTGTAGCATGCGTGAGCTATTCGTGGTAGGTACGAGAGAAGAGACCAGGCCCCCTAGACAAAATCCCTTTTCTGTAAGCGTTAACGCCAACGGAAAATCAAATTGTATGGAGTGGACATTTGCTTAACACGTGAAATTACGTGTCCTTGCCACAGGTAATGTCATTGCCATACATTTTGACGTTAGCGTTTGGCGTTAACTCTATCAGAAAAGTTTTTGTCTAGGCCCCCTTAACCGAAAGCAAAGTCAATGCGGACGTACGTAAGTTGCACTTGGCCTTCTATAATAGGAACGCATCGATCGATCCTGAACACTTCACAAGTCAGGTGCAAAAACACTGCAGTACCTCACTATGGTTGTAACTATTGTACGGTAAGTCATTCATCACGAACTTTCGACTTCAGAACGTTTTGCGTTTTGCAGATTTTATTCATTATCATTGATTGTACTGCAGTTACAATACACATCATAGGTATTGCACAGTTATCCGCGATGTTAATATAATCAAACGCGGAATCAACTGCTGCAGGAGATAACATCGATTCGGCGACTAAATATTTCCGTGATAACTGACAGTGTTTGTAGCAAACTGTTACACGACTGCCCTGAGCTACCCGATTAGTTGGCTTCCATCATTTTTTTTTTTACCTACTTAGACTAGTTATTCATAGGAGCCGGAACGGTTATTGTAGAAAAAAGAATAATAGTTTAAACTACGAATGTATCGCAAAAAATCAAATCACTAAGCAAATATCAATATTTTGCACGAGACGACTGTAATTTGACCCAATGTCGATATACTCGGAGGTTAGGCCAGTAATCAGATTTTAAACTTTGTGAATATTCGCAACAAAATATTTAATGTATTTGATTCGCAATGACTGACCTACCGATTCGTAAGAAAACGGTACTGATTATAATAGCCACTGGTTATGAAAACCAGAAAGAGGCTCTGCAATATGAGGATACGTAATCGCTATCATCGTCTGCGCCTATTTCCCAAAAGCTATCTTCAATTTAATCGGGATAAGTATCAGATTGTCTTTATCATAAGACGAAACGATTTCCTTTAGTCAATCGTAAGGGCTTTCGACTGACATTGTTACTACGATATGTTATAGAAATTGCAGACTCAAATTGACATGTTTTTAAACTAAAGATGAATTTAAACTAACTCTGCTTTTTTTTCTTTGATTAGATGGACAATCATCGCCTATTTGTGTACTGAAATTGTGATGGCTCGGGCTCTACCATTGAAGAGTAAGTCGATAATCATGAGTTGAAGTTATAGATGGTTGTACTTTCAAATAGAGGTCACACCTTTAATCAAATGCTCTATGTAAATTTGATTTCACGGATGTCTACTGAATTAAATACTATTCGAAAAATGAATAACAGTTGTTTAAAAATGTACAAAATCTAGATATATATTCGCAAATGTAAGTAGGCAAGATAGACAATAGTCTATTTAATGTAGACACATCGGAGCCAGTTACCATCATTAACTTATTATAATAATGGACATTAACTATGTTATGTAATAATGTGTATGTATGTGTTATGTAATAATGTTCATTTTTGATTTTTTAATTGAATTAGTAGTTATATATATGTAAATAAGTATTGTTTTTTAAATACAATATTTTTTAAATAACAAGCAATTATTGAGCTGTATCCCGACATGGTAGGCTGCGAGAATTTTTCGTATTGACATCAGTCATTTATATTTTTACCCGGCCGCGGCAAATCTAAAAGGCAGGGTAATGTTTTTTAGGTTTTAGGGCCCAGTGTGTGCTTCGTAGCTCGCACCGTTGTTACGGGTACTTAGGTTCAGAAAGTTCCAGACGTCAGAAAGCTCATAATTGGTGTATTGTATTAAATACCTTTCTGATGTTGAATTACGAAGCCATTTATTATTATTTTTCTATGGAAGGAATCCTACCCCATGACTGTTTTTCTTTTGAATAATTCGTAATTTTCAGATCAGTGCCTAGCAAATGGATTATTCCTTATTAATTATGTACAGGAAAATCCCGAAGAACCAGTAAAAATGTAATGTCAAATTTATGCTTTATTAATTTAAGATTAACACAAAACATGCAAATACGGTTGAGACAAAATATATCTGCATCACAAGGATTAAGTAGTAACTTAATTTATTGAAATGGACCTAAATTTCTTGACTAAATATGTACCAAGCGCTTAATTTTACTTGGTTTGCTGCATGAACGAACAAAAAAGTCGGACGGAACTCCGCTAAAGACAAAAAAAAAACTGAGTCCCGTTTATGTGTGAGTGACGCCGTTTGCGCGCGTAATGGCCGACCGACTAATGTGTGAATGTGTGCCTGTACGTACAGAGAGCTGGCCGACTTGAGTGACACAATTTTTTGCGAACGAGAATCTGTCCCGACTTTTTTTTATCGTCCATGGTTTGCTGATGAATGAATTACCTACACTGTACTAAAAAATCATGCTGTGTAGCTTTGTTTAAATGAAAATTCCCAAATTGCCAAGGGAGGCACAGTCTTTCAGGATTTTATATATACATATAATTATTATAACCTTTAGTCAATGAAGTCTGCCCACACAGTGGGACTTACCCATACTTAGTCCACTGCATCAATATCCACTTACTATAAGAACTACACTATAAATGTTTGATTCTGAAACATTTGGTCACATATACCATCTACTAATGTAATATTAACCATTTTGGAAACTTAACTAACAATCTTAGGAACAGACAGATCAACATTAACATCTTGCAGTCCACTGTGTCGCTTTAAGTATTCACTATTGTCATCACTGTCCACCTTTCTCCTCTTCCTTGAGTCAAATCTCACTCCTGTTTCTTGAACAACCTTTTCACTATTTTGAATTGCAGAAATTATATTTTCTTTAGAAGGAGGCACCAGTTGTAACTCATCAATGTTTTCATTAACTGATGGCTCCACTAGATGCATTACAATACGT
The DNA here is from genome assembly GCA_916610205.1 of Griposia aprilina. Lineage (NCBI taxonomy): Eukaryota > Metazoa > Arthropoda > Insecta > Lepidoptera > Noctuidae > Griposia > Griposia aprilina. Next base: position 10,396,102 of record OU744294.1, on the reverse strand, counting down.
TCTAAACGTTTAGGATGTTCCACTGGAGCGTCATCAGTGGCAGGTGCTTCTGTTTGTTGTGTTTCCACATCAATAATCACTGAATACTTTCTTTTCATTTCCTCCATCATTCTGCATCCATAGTCTTCACCAATAACACTGTTGACACAGACAAAACTTTGTACTTTCTTTGTTTTTTTATCAATTTCAAGGAATCCTCGTGTTCTCATGTATATGAAGTGTCCAGATCGTGACATCAGTCTGTAGTAAGACTCGCCAAACTCTCTGCTCTCGTCATACATTTGCCGTAGTACACAAATGACCCAGCGGACATCTTCTTTGTGCATAAATACAAAGGCTGATGTACCAGTTACTTCTTCTGTCATGTAGCCTATTGCTAATGATATACTCTGGTCACACTGTACTATACGACCATCAATCAAATGTCTTGTCCAATATTCTGAATAGGCCGTTGGGGGCAGAATCCGTGCTGGCATAGCACTGGATAGCACATGAATCATGCCAATGAAAACTACATCATTTCCACTAGATGAAAATGTTCTATTGGTTCTCACTCTTTGCCGTCTAATGATCTGCTCATCTTGAACACCACTCGATGTTGCTTTGTCAGAGCGTCTCAAAATGCCATCTATACGACAGCGCTCATATTTAGCAGAGTCCGAGCGAGCGCCTGCTCTCATCATGCGGATATGGAAATTATGATGGTTTTCAAAGAGTCTACTGTCACAACTTGTTTGCAATTCTTGAGGATATATATGATGGCGAAGATTTTCTTTATCATCTGGATGAACATAATTGTACATGTCTTGTCCAAGTAGATCTATATGACAGTATCCCAACTTTTCTTGAACGTTGGGTGATACAATAAACAGGCGGCCCCGGCATGTGACACCGAACATAATACCGCCAAATAGATCGAAAAACTTTAAAAATGAAGACGACCATGTCTCTATATGGCCGCATTTGATAGTATCTCCAAACACATGCTCGTTGCGGAGCTTGTTGGCGGCGAGTCTAAGCACGCTCGTCTTATCAACTTTACGTTGCGAGTGCACAATATCGGACAACAAAGACATGATTAGACTAATTTGGGAGTTGTACTGGCTCCGACGTTGTTTTTCAGCTATGATACGGGATTCTCGATCACTAGCTTTAGCTGCGGGCATACCTGGTGAATGCGAATCGGAGGAAGAATCACCGCTGTGAGTAGCTTGAATCTCATAGCCCATCGTCGGCACTGGCACACCCACCGTTAAGCCAAAGTCTTTTGGTGGGGCACCTAGGCCTATCTGGCTCGCCATCGCCGTGTGCATTCCAAAATGTGTACTTGCTCCGCCCGACGATGTCATTTTACAGCGAATGATGCAGCTACTAGCGAAACTACGTCCTTGTTAATATCATTACAATGCAATAACCTTACGTAGATAGTGAAACCGTAAATAAACACCTAAAAACATCCTATCGCGGATATAACGTATTTTAATTGTAATAGTTATTTAGCACGATCACATCTCAACAGAAATTACAAGTACTTCAGCTAAATGCACAAGCTAGATATTTGTTTTATTTCCGATTCCGACTTTGTGTATGATTCAACTGAACTTGGATTACCGACTATCAATACGTATCAATTCTATCAAATCAACAGCCAACCAACGCAGTGTTACCACCTTTTACATCACTCAACTATACCAGTGTTGCCAAATCCAAAAGTTCAAATTATCATATTTCCTAGAAAAAATATCGTACAATATAATAATATTATATCGTTTAAATTTAAAAAAAACAGTATTTTTTTGTTGGTGATTTACTTTTATTTTAATCTAACTTGTCATATCGCGTCTTGATTATTAGGTACCGGATTTATTACACATGCTAACAAATGACAATGAATTAGATACTACAGTCAATGCTAGTGGCTCTAGCAGCCCACAACAAACCGTAACTAAACATTTTTTTCCCATAGCTATACGTAATGATGATTTTGTTAGTGACTTACAAACAGAAAATTTTAAAGAGAAATTGCTTTGCTGTGAAATATTCTCGTAGCCTGTTATCGTGCCACGGTATTTAAATTTATTTATTTTTTATTTCTTTAAATAAATGAACAGTGCATGCCACGATGATTTGAACAGGACAACTATCCCTCGTGACGCCTTCACGGCATTGTGGAGAAATTCCTTCCATACGCTCTTTGTTAATATGTATTAGTACAAGTCTTCTACTTATTTTAAAGTAACGTAGCAAAAAGTTAGTTATATAAGAAAAGCTTATTATAGCAATTTTTATTCAAACCTCAAAATTATCGTACATTATTTTAACTTAATTTAACATAATGCTATCTTATATCGAATCATAAGTAAAATATCGTACAACCCCATCATTATCGTACGCGTTGGCAACACTGAACAGTACTCAAGCGATAGCGTATTCTAGCACAGTGTTGCAATTATTTGATCATGTTTTTTATTACCATAAATTCTTCAAGAAGTTCGAAACAAGGTATTTTGCTCAATTTAGTCGATTTAAATCAGTAACGAACTAAAAATAATAGAGAAATTATGTTTGGTCCTTCGATGGTGCGTGCCATCTTACGACGCCGTCTCACAGTGCTGTAAGTGCCATTTCAATATTAATGCTATAGCTGTACAAGAATAATTTAGTGTGTGGCCAAAATCGAAACGAATGCCGCCATCTGGTTTTTAGGGTTCCGTAGTCAATAAGGAACCCGTATAGTTTCGCCATGTCCTACTGTCCGTCCATTCGCAGCTTAGCTCACAGACTCTCAGTACTAGAAAGCTATAATTTTATATGGATATACATATTAATCACGTCGCCAAAACGGCATAATAAAATCATTAAAAAAAAATGTAGTGTACAGTCGCCATCACATCAAGTTACCACAAACTGTCAGATTTTCTCATTCAATTTTGAACTTAACAATCAACATTTTCAGGTATACGAGTATAATCATTTGGAAAAGTTTGATAGTTTTAAAATGGTTTCTTTTTCTTGCCTAACCCATGCTGTGGGGTATCTTTGGCTAAGCCGTTCAAAAATATTACGGGACTGTGAAAACCATTTTTCGATTCAGGGATCTGTTTGCATAAAATTAAGCTATATATTGCTCGTTTTTGTTATAGTCAAGTGTCCCCCACTGCCAGCTAAGTAGTTGCTTTTGGTTATGTGAAAAAATTCATGGCAGTAGGTGTATATCGAAATTAAAAGGAAAACTATCACAGCTAAGTAGACTTTACAAGTATAAAAGTAGTAGTCGACCAACTTACGTTTGCAGTTGGAACGTATGGGAGAACATGTTTTTCAACTACAATGCTATGTTTGTTCTTGGTATAAATTCATCCCAATTACGGAACCCTTCATTGTGCGTGGTCCGACATGTACTTGGGCGGTTTTTTCAATACATTTTCACAATGTTTACCAACGTCAACAGCGCCCTATGTCAGCACAATCCAAGCGCTTGTATCCGTGTATAAATAATCAGGCAAAAGGTAGCATTGCTATTTATGCAAAATTGACTCTTCGCTAATCTCGCGCACACCGTGCATGATGTGATCGTTGATTGCGCCCTATATATACATTATAATATTGGGCGAAGCGTACTGAGCGTTCCGTATTCAGTTGTGCAGTGAAAACAGACAAAAAGTAAGCGAGAGACAAAGTGAATTTGCGGCCAGTAGTTGTCTCTTTCTAGAATTCTGATTATATATAGACTATTGAATTATTATTTTACAGGCTCGCAGAACAGGTATGGGCCGCAACTCGGACCATAAATGATGGTCCGAGGGCCGCAAAGTCACTTTGTCTCTTTCGTATAGAGTGGTCACCTTTGTGAGACTTAACACTCAGTCTATTCTCTATGACTATATATCTATGGTTTGAAACTATCTACGGTTTGAAGCCTTTGGTATTATTTTTGTTGTTAATGTCAATGTCAAAACTGACAAAGTCATAACAAAAACAAGTCTAACTTATTTTTAGTACTTAGCTAGCTGTTGCTTAATACTGACTTTACGTTTGACCGGTTTTATTTAAAAATAATAAATGCAGAATGCAGTTATTTCCAATATGATACTGTAAACTAGGTACTAGTGTTATAATTACTCTTGAACACTTTCTATTAGTGTAGTGTCCTAATAATACGTTATTTTTCGACTGTTTAGCATATAAGGAAAAGTTTTATTTGAAAACAATAAACCAGTTTTGAAGAAGACCGCTTGTGCCAGCGAGAAGGATAAGTCGATTTTAGTGTAATATTTAAATTATCAGGATGTGGTTGAAGTTTTTGATTGTTTTAAATATTATCTTAATACATTTTGCGATCTCACAAGATGGTAAGATTATTGCAAGTGTTTTTATTTTTTCTTGATTTTCATTTTGTGATCACAGCCAGCAGAATAATATTTCAATTTATTCTATTCTGGCTCACTGGTCAGCTTGTTCGCCATCCATATGAGAGGCCTGTGTCTAGCTGTGGACATCTTTTGGCTAAGATAGAGATAATGTTAATTGATGGGCCCTTCATTTAATTAATGGATAATCCTAAACCCTACTTTAAACATTTCTGTTACTCCTACATTATATTTTAATGTGTTTGTTATTTAATCTCTTGTTACATACTTAATAAATAAACAAAAATATTTTAAATTAAGTACTTATTAAGCATGTAGTTTGCTGTGTAAAAGCTTAATTTGTATTAAGAACAACAGCAAATTATTGAACTTGAAATTACTAAGCTAAATTGGAAATATGTTCAATTATAATTTTAATAAGGTGTCAATTGATTTCGTGGTAGGTACCAATTATTATTGATGTTTGAAATGTTTTAGTTGGCGAAAGCTGTATGACAAATGACCCAACATTGGAAGGTACTTGTGCCAAAGTTTCCAGGTGTGAGGCAGCCCTCATGTAAGTGTAACACAGTGTGCTATCTATTGAATGTGAAATTAAACACAAGGCAAATGATTTAAGTTAAGAGTTGAGCTGCACAATTACTGACAAATGCGTGCACTGACTGGACAGGTCCACTCATTCTATGTGGTTTTTCCTCAAAAGACCATTTCAGACATAAACCTACATGGTCTTCACATGAGCTGACCAAGATTATGTCTGTACCTCTGAGTTTGTTTCGACCTTTCTTCTCAGAGTAGTCAGATAGGAAATGCCGACCTGATCTAGTTTAAAAATAATTGATTGATGTGTAAAAGTGTTTGTACAAACCTACTCACTGAAATAAAAGCATTTATCATTTATTTATAGTTACATAAACTGACTAAACCTTTAATGGCCTTGCCTTGCCTTTTTTATGCAAAGTCAAAGCATTTATTTGAAATAAGCACATAAAAAAGACTTGAACGTCAACATTTACATTAAAATATAATTAATTCTAGGCACCCTTTCCAAATGGTAGTTTTGTATGGAGACGAATGGGCAAGAAACTCCACTGTCACTCTTTTAAAATGTTTTACTATATTTTGTATTAGTACATTAATTTTATAATTATAATTATGTAAAGATGATGCACCTAGAATAAAATTACTATACCACATAAGGTAAAAATAATTAAAAATGAAGCAATGACATATAAGTTAATTATGTGATAGATACAATGGTGCTCACATATTTACAAACATTGTAAAAGTATATGATTTTCCTAAAATTTTAACAAGTAATTAGACATTGGTGCCGATTCTCTTGTACACAGAACTAAACTAACACTAAAATTCCTTACTTTTGGCTATGAGATTCCAAGAGCTATTCTGCAATAAAATATCTCTAAATTTAAAAATCATTTTGACGTAACTAAAATTTAATTTGACAATCGCGACTCCACATGGTAGGTACTTGTTTGCCCTACCCCGTGATTTTTTTTAGAGCCGGAGGCGCGAATGGGTTGCAGCCTCGGCGTGTTTTATATGGAATTTTTCACTTTTTAAGTGGAAAATATTAAAAAAAAAATACCTACATGTAGAGTTATATGGGTTTAAGTGTTTCATAAAGGGGGTCGAAATTTTCATAATTTTTGCGATAGGACACACCGTTTTCGAGATATAAGCAAAATAAAAAAAAAATACAGTACTGTTTGTGCCCCTGAAGTCGAGGTGTTGTGGTGAATCTTAGTTCATGACAACTAATTTTATTCCATACCTTTTTAATCGCGATTAAAAATAGCCAGATTTAGTTAAGACAACCAAAATTTTAGGTGAAAAACGTCAAATTCAGAATAGCAAAATTGCCATTATCACTAAACTAATAAATCAGTACCATCTTAGTGCTGTCAAACTAAAATATAGTTAAGTTGTGTCACTTTAGTCTATTTCAGAATGAGAAATCGTCTTTTGACAGGAATAAACAAAATTTTAGTGATTTTTAGTCTAGTTTAGAGAATTTTGTGACAAGAGAATCGGCACCAGTCTGCGAGTTAAAGTAATCACAAAGTGTAAAAAACGTCATGAAAATAATACAATAAACATTTAGATTAGCAACCAGCTCGATTTTGTCTAAACTCTAGATTGTCCTATGCAGCTAGGGTTATCATCCGTCCGGATTTGTCTGGACATGTCCGGCTTTATGGCCCCCCATCTGGACTTTGTCCGGCCTTGTCATTTGTCCGGACTTTTTAAGTTAAGGGGATATTTATTAGGAATTATAAAAATTATAATTAATACTGCCATGGAATAGAAAGATTAAAAAGTAAAATGTCCGGAGTTCTTTGCAAATGCTTTCTGTCAGGACTTTTCATATTTCGAAATGGGAACCCTTTAAATAAAATAAAAATAATTTAATTCGGACCCTGATCCATATAATGTTAGTAATACACAGTACTTATGCTATGTTAGTAAAAATGCAACTCAAATAGCTGGACCAGCTTGTTTACAAAGTGTACTTTTATAGGAGTTTTAAATTTACCTTCATTTAACTGAATTATATCACAAGGTATTTTGTTGTAACATTTATCATAATATCCCATAAAAGATGTATGTGTGCTAATCTGTGAAATGTTTGATCTATTATTTTATCTTTATGTCTAATATTAAAATTATGACTTAGACTTATTTTGTTAAAAAAATGTAGATGCCTTTCTGCTGATTATTATTATATTGAAATTATAATAAAATGAATAAACACATGAAATCTTTTATGACATTCTAAAACTTGATTGTCTAATTAGAATCACACTCAAATAGGTATTGCACTTTAAATATTTTTCATATTTTCAGAGAAATTAGAAAAAATAAATATCATCAATTTGAAAGGTGTGGTTTTGAAGGGGTTGAAGAAGTGGTCTGTTGCCCTCATGCCACTAACAAATTTGGTAAGATTGTGTAGATGTAAGTATTGATAGTTCAAAATATAATCCCATGTTTATTAAACAATAACATTCTTTTAGGAGGAGATGAAACAAGGGCGAAAGCAGATAGAATTGCTGATAGAGGTGAGCATTTTTATTTATTTCTATAATTGAAATGTCTGTAGAATACTTCTCCTTCTGCCTGTTAGCATCTCCCGCTCAGATAGGCTTTCACAAAACTTAAGAAAACATTTAAATGTGACTGTAAATAAAACCGTAGTTAGTACTAATTTTGATAAGGGCATTAGATATGGTAGCTTGTATAATAATATCCACACCCACAGTAAGAATAACCCTTTGATTATATATATAATCAAAGGAATAAGCTTACTGTGGGTTTCACTTGCAAACATTCATAACAAGTTGAGTGTGTACTGGAGCCACATTTTGATCACTTTGGCTAATACACTTTAATATTTTAGAATGCCAGAAAATCATTGCTTCAAGTATACCCCCTTTGGACTTACATATTTTGGGCGGGGAAACAGCCTCACCGGGGGAATTTCCACACATGGTAAGATACATATTTTCCTCATATTATTGATGATTTTGTAATTATACCTCATCAGCCTATTTAATATCGTTCTCTGCAAAGAATTCCTTTTTTATAAGAACTTGTTTCTTGTAAATATATTGTTATTGATAGTGATGTCACTCCAGTTTCTACACAACAAGTTCCTTGTGTTATTAAAAAGAACCAACCTTTGAGAATAATGGCTGTGCATGCATAATGCATTGCTATAACATTCTGGTTTTTGACAAATCGGTTTTAAGAACTAATTTCCAATGACGTAATTCTGTTCATTTAGTTTTAATTAATTATGGCAAAGTTCTAATGATATATTTAATTAATAAAACGCCAGTGACCTTTTGCTTTTCCTGTTATTTTGTTACATTCGTTGTGTTGTTTATCTTTAATCGGTGCATTATGTATAATCTAGAAGCCATCCTCACAATGTATAAAGAACTGTAGGCACTTATAGGATTTCTCAGATTCACAAGGCGCGCCGCGGGCGCTCGCTTAACGTCCCGTCCGCGTTCTTCTGTCGTTTTGTAGCGAGAAATCATAAACCTACTTGAATTAGGATAAGCCCAATAATTCGCGTCATGATTTCAGCCTATGACTGAGGTACAGAGACTTAATTGCCCTATAAACTTATTGAATCTTTTGGCGCTTCGCTGAGCAAATAACCTTGAGCATACGTTCCCTCTTCGCCGCACCCCACCTTTGAAAAACTTTGTAAAACACTACTAGTGCCATCTGGCGAACAACTTACACGTAAAAATCAAAGACCTTAGATTTCATGACACGGCATTCAATAAAAAAAAAAAACTTTAGAAGAAAGAAAGAAACTTTTATTGGTGCGAATAAAACAAATTGGTCATGAATTCAGTGACTATACTTACGTTCATGAATACTTTCAACTTTTATTATAATAGATACAAGTTTAGTATATTCATGGTACCTACTCATAATAATAAACATTGTGCGGTGTTTATTTTTTAGATTTAAGGCGAGTTACCTGTTATTTATGCAGTGATAAAAGCATAAAAATAAAATACAAACAAAAAAGTAAATTTTAATATATATTTTTATTTTAAAGTACCTATACTCCGTGGCGCTACAATGGCGAATACAAATTATTATTAATTTGACTATTTTCAAAAATTGTCTTGAAATAGTCATGAAAAAACTTCTCTGAAATTGGGTCACGGTCAATTGGTGACGTAACAAGTTCGCAATCACAAGAACAACTGACAAAAAACAAAGTCCAAATATGTATTTATTTGAATATAAACATAACTATTACTAGGTAGGTAGCTAGGTACCTACTTAAAATAAAATACGCTTTAATATGTATTATTTGTATAGAAATAAGGAAGAATGGCGCGAAATATAGTCTAAAAAAAGGTGTTGCGATTTACTAAAGTTACGAAATGTTACGAATAAGCTTAATTTGATTAAAATTAAGAGCAGACAAATTTTTCGAACATATGAAGCAATGGATTAGCAATAGACTTCAAAGTGATTCAGATTGTGATGGATAGTGTGATAGGCAATTGGGATGCTGGTCTCTGTCTCGCTCGCGAATGGGCGCCCATATAAAGCCTAATGACCAGTAGTGGTCTCGGTCTCCTGTCGCTGTCTGCCGTCTCGGTCGCCGCACGAACCGCCTCCGTCCGGCGCTCGGCTACACGAGTTTCCGTTTCGATTTGAAAGTAGGTACCTAAATAAATAACTAAATAATATAATTAAACTAGTAGTTTTGTGAGTTGTAGACCTCGCGAGTCTGTCTTTGCATAGCTTAAAACTGAATAAATGTTCCACATAAAACAAAAAGCGCGCGCAAAGAGCGTGAAATGGCTCAAATATGTTTTTTTTACGTTTTCAACCCCTATTGTTACGAAAAATAAAGAGAGAGTACGATAAAAACCTAATTAAAAATGCACAAACAGATAGAAAAATTATGGAAAGCTATTCGAAACATCTCTAATACAACAAAACCTATACAACGCACAAAAGAACTCCTAACATTCTCTACTTCTCCAGGGCAATGCTTAAATTAAATAAATAGTTATTTCATTAATGTTGGAGCCTCATTGGCTGATAAAATTTACCAAAAAACAAACACACCTGATGCACATTCTCAATCTCATATAGACGAGTGTAACCAACATAGTAATTCATTTGTTTTGATGGACACGGATGAGCAAGAAGTTGAACAAATTATAAATGGTCTAAAAACAGATTGTGCATCGGGATGTGATAAGATTAGCAGTAAATTTCTAAAATTGCATAAAAATGTTCTAGTACCACCTATTACGAAAATTATCAACGATAGGTTACAGTCGGGTTTATTCCCTGATTGTCTGAAAAGGTCGGAAGTCTGCCCAATCGCAAGAGCGGGGGCAGAAATCGAATCAATAATTATGGGCCAATATCCATCCTACCGGCGATATCGAAAATATTGGAAAAAATAATAAACACTCGCTTGGTAAATTATCTGGAAAAGAATAGTCTACTGTCTAAAAATCAATATGGTTTTCGGCATGGTAAGTCCACAGAACAAGCAGTGAACAAACTCACCAGCTTTGTTAGCACAAACTTGGATAAAGGTAAAAAATGTCTTTCAATATTTCCCAATCTCGCCAAGGCATTTGATACGATTTCTGTTTCCCTCTTATTGGCTAAACTCGAGAAGATAGGAATCAGAGGAAACCAGTTAGAACTATTTAAAAGTTACTTATCTGGGCGACATCAGTGTGTCCGTGTGAGTAAATGCAAGAGTACCTACCTACCAGTTACGCATGGCGTGGCACAGGGCAGCATCTTAGGACCCACCTTATTTCTTGTGTATATCAACGAACTCACGAGTCTTAAACTCCCACAAGGCGAAATCATCTCCTTTGCAGACGATACTGCTTTAGTTTTTGCCGCCAATTCCTGGGATGAGGTATTTGATGCTGCTCAGCAGGGCTATAATATCACTAGAGGCTGGCTTCAGGCGAACATTCTGACTTTAAACGTGGAAAAAACAAAATATATGTCGTTCAGCATCAAGAATTATTCTTGTCTCAGTAACAGCCATAAAATTATCTCTCATGAGTGTACCCTGAAAGCTAACTGCTCGTGTTCATCGCTGGAACGTGTTCACACCATCACTTACTTAGGTGTTACTATAGACAGAAATCTCAATTTCAAAGACCATATCAAGCTGCTTGGTGCACGAGTGCGCAAACTCATATATGTGTTTAAAAATTTGCGGCACGCTGCTGAGCCTTATCTTCTAAAACAAATTTATTATGCACTAGGTCAGTCACTATTAAATTATTGTATTTCATCTTGGGGGGGTACTTGTAAAACCACTATGAAGCCCATTGAAATCGCTCAGCGCGCAATTCTCAAGGTGTGTATTTTTAAGCCTATCCTTTTTCCTACTGTCTCCCTATATCAGATTTGTGGAGTTCTGACCGTAAGACAACTTTTCATCCTCAATATTATTTTGAAACAGCATACGAAGCTACCTTATGACCCACTCGCGCAAAAACATTGAAATAAAAAAGTATGTATTGAACGAATCCCTTCTAAAACCAAATTTAGCGAAAGATTTATTGAATTTCTTGGTCCGTTTCTTTATAGCAGAATTAATAAAGAATTAAATATTTACCCTCTTACTAAATCTAAATGTAAACAAATAGTAAGTGAATATTTGCAACAACTTAATTATGAAGAAACGGAGTTATTGCTAAATGTAGTACAGTAATTGAATGTTAGGTTTTAACTACTTAAAATAACCTTAGATAAAACTATGCACATGCACTCACAATCACAAACACTCGCCCGCACACCCACACACTCACCCTCACACACCCTCGTACGCCAACACACCCACATCACTCAAACTTCACATAAACCACCTACTAGTCCACACATACTCATAAACACTTCACCCACGTTTAGATAACTACTTATTATATTATTATAGGTGATATATTTTTTAAATAATGTAACACTTAAGTTAGTTATTACTAGTCTTTCAAAATTAATTAATAAACCAACCAATCATATTTGCTTTGTTGGCATTTTAATCTTAAAATATTGTAGGGAAAAGGCACTGAAAACAGAAATACAGGCATTGCCTAGTTCGGTTGCAGTGGCTACATCCATTTTATTAGAAACAAATACTGCCAAACTGTTTTCTGTAAAATATTGTTTTTTTTTTTTTTTTTGGGAAATTAAATTTATTATAGTAAATTTTATAATTATTATTATAGTATTACCGCTATTTTGAAAAATTTTAAAAAAATGAATCGCCAAAAAAATTGCATATAATTATCGAACCTGCTCACAAAATTTCACATGAATCGGTCGAGAAATGCGACCTGTAGAGAACAGCCGGACATCCGGACATACGAAAGCATTTTTGCCCAAGCTGAAACGGAGACGCTTCGCGCTCGCTCGGAAACTAGCTTCTACCCGCGACTTTGCTCGCGTTGAAGTCGTAAGCGAAGTCGACAACGTCGTAGTCGTTTTATAAAGCTTCTCTGTATGCTACGTTTGTAGTTTTGGTCTCAGCAACCAAAATATAAAGAGAGTCAGGACTGGAGACGCGAAAACAAGTGACGTACAGTAGTCCACACGGACTACTGCACGTCACTTGTTTTCGCAAGCAGGTGCGACCTCAAGACGAGCCGCGGCTCGTCTTGAGGTCGCACCTGCAGCCTTCAGTAATAATTTCCCATTGCTTGCGAAGTTTTTAGTATATAAAACTACGACTGGACATTTCGCTCGTTGTATATTTTTTATAGAATTGAATGACATTATGAGGCGTGAATTCTGGATTTCCCAAAAAAAAAAATAGCTTGTCGCTTACAATAATAATAAATGGGAATTTAAAATACGTCATGCTCTCCAGACACCCCATCATCTATTTTGCTATTTATAAATTCATATCATAATTGTACGCAATGTGTAGGTACCGAATTAGTACGTACTTAAAACAATAAGTACCTTAACAGGTTAATAGGCAGGCAACTGAATTATGGCCTGCTGTAATCTGTAGCATCTGCCCAGCAACCCACGTTGGTCCAAGCGCTCTACAAGCGCGGTCAAAAATACCTTACTTTATTAAATGAGATTTTTCTGAAAGGTAAATAATAAAAAAATACTTCACAAATGTACATTAATGCTTTATTTACATAATATACAATAAACTGTACAATATGTACTGTTTACATATAAATTTAGATAGTCAATATTTGAGATTTATTGTCCCTCGTTCGGAAATATATATGAATATGATATTAATGCTATTCATGAAGGAGATATAATTAAATATGTATTCTTTTATATATTATACATATTATGTACAACAAAAAGCAAGAATACTAAAACTACAATTTATTTACAAACGTAATCATTACCACAACTAAGTTAAAATAACCACAACAACCAACCTAATTTCAATTTAAACTAAATTCGTAATAAATTTAAAACCTGCCTCGACATAACCCTCTTTTTCTTACGGGGAAGTTTCCGAAGACTAGCAATGAATAGGTCTAAGCTGAGTAAAAGTCTGTTAAGTAAGTCCGTATTCGTAAGTACTCGCGACATTTTTCTCGTGTGATCCCGCCTGAAGGTCTTATAATGTTTGTTGTTAGATTCTGCTGCCTCTTCGGATATTTCCCCGATAGATAATAGAGCATACTGTGCCACTTCGGCACCATGGATGAGGACTTTGTAAACGAATGCTGGGAGATATACCACGGATATTCTTGAATTAAAAGTCGCGCGGTTTCAAAGCATATAAAACGGAAAGGACCTCGTACGCATTTATTTTCAGTCTTAAACTAGTATTAGACGTATCAGAAGCATTGAGTAGTGAAGTCACAGCAGAGTCATCTACTTGAGATAATTCTGCCAATCTTCTTCGTTTCGAGCGCTTAGACAATTCTGAAAAATCTTTCCTCGGGCGTCCGCGTTCGCAAGATTGCCCGGGCTGGTTCGTGTTTTCTTGAATGCACTGCTCATTACTTCTTACTAATTCGATACCTACATTCAATTTCATGTAACCAATCTGAGTACTTATGCAAAATTTTTGATTTATTTCTAGAGACAATTTTCTAAAATCTATCAAGACTTTTACATAAACTGAGTATATTACTATCTAAGTTCCTAATGTCTAGATTCTCCGCCTCATCCAGTGAAGCTAGAATAGTTTCCAACATGTGTTGATGTTTCTGAGGAACACTTCCAGTTACGGCAGACCAAATCTCAAAGAAACGCATCCTTGAGAAAGTACATTTAATAAAAGTACCTGAAAAAAAAATACGTATGTTTCGTAGACCGTGCTACGCCTGAGCCTACGCAGTCGTAGAGGCTATATAGCAACCAAAGTCGCAAAAGGACGCAAAAAGACCTTCTATATTTTCAAAATAGACAGTTCAATCTTTAATTTAAGATATGTGAGAGTCTTCGACTATGGCTGAAATTAGTTGTAAGTCTATGTGAAGTCAAAAATAAGTTAAATATTTGGTAGAATTCCTGTGTGACGTAGCACGTAAAAACACGTCATAATAAGTCAAATAAAATTTAAAAAATATAACTAAATAGTAAGAACATACCTTGATCTTGGAAATCCATGTCACAAACACCACTCAAAAACAATGCAATTCTGAGAATTCACCGTTACACAAACAATATGTGCTAATGAGTTACTGATAAGGCGAGCGCAACGTAATGTGTTCACTTCGGAAGTCGAAAAATAAGTGATAATTAGGTTTGTGACCTCTTGAGGTCGTGGCTACTTAACCGGTCATTCCTGTGGGTGCCTTAAGCTAACTTAAAGCCTCCAGCCAGGGGCGAATTTCTTAATTTCTAAGTCACCGCACGCTAAGGGCACCCCCTGTGGGGTACGAACCTCGGCTTAGGGCGTCACTGAGGGGAGGGCAGCAAGGTGGGACAGGCTGGATCGAATTCGTATCATTATTATTATACGGGCAATTTAAAACTACAGGCTCAGCTACGGCGCGGGCTGGCGCTTCATCGAGCAAGGGTCGGGGGGCACAATTACGCCGGGGTATCGCGATGGACCACGGCGGCGAGGTCGGAACGATGGCGGTCTGTGTGATAATTAGGTAAAATGGGTGACATATTTATATTTTTGGGTAGCTTGTTTATCGGTAAATCATTATAAGTAATTAAAGTGGGGGTAATTGATGATGAAATTTTTGCATTTATGACCTGAGGCGGTACCACCGTGAACCCCAAGTAAAATTTGATTAAATTTTACGTAGACACTTACTTATTAGGCAAACAAGTGGTTGATAAAAAATGTACTCTTATTTTTACTACTTTATGTGCTAACTATGGCTACTTAAAACCTTTACCTCCAACAATTACAACAGGTTTGGGTCAATTTACAGCGCATTGTAAAACGGGATGAAACTGGTACTGTTATGATGATCTTAAGACGAAGGTACACAAAACAAATTTAAGTAAACCATTTCAATCAAACTTGTTAATTTAATGTTATTTTGGTTGACCATTAAGATTGTTATTTTTTTAATTTAAAGAGCTAGTGATATACACAGTTTCTATTCAATTTGTTCCGTTTTTTTTTGTCGTTGTAATGTGATGTAATCCAATGTGCTCCAATTTGGTACACATGTAATTCAAAAAACAGCATCTAAATCGGTCCAATAGTTTTCGACTACATACCCACAGACAAACACACATTGCTCAGACGCTTATAATCGAGATTTAAAATAAAGGTTTTAAGTAGCCATAGCTAGAACATCCAGTGGTAAAAATAAGAGTACAATTTTTATCAACCACTTGTTTACCTAATACTTATACCTAGTAATATTTATACAAATTTTACTTGAGGTTGCTGGGGAGATGCTCTACAGCAAGCCATAATTCTGTTACCTGTACCTGTTAACCTGTTAAGGTACTTATTTTTTTTTAAGTAAGTATTTACTAATTCGGTACACATTGCGTACAATTGTGGTATGAATTTATAAACAGCAAATAAAATATATTTAACAATATGTTGGAGCGTGGAAGTTTGACATCGTTCAAAACAGGTTGTGTTCCTATAAAAACGAATTCTAGATAACATATCTTGTGTCTGTCTCATTTATTTGTCAGTTTGTTTATGTTTTGTTTTGCAATTTTATTTAATTTACTTAAGTATACATACATACACACATTGCAGTATAAAACTGATTTACAAACGTCACCTCACACCAGGGTCAGTTGAAAACCAGCGTCAGGCACTAGTCTGACATTTTTGCTGAACTGGACCTATTTGGCGCAGCCGCGAGGCTCACTTTTTATTTGGTTGATTTTCTTTACTTATACAGCGTGGCGCTACAATGGCGACATTAATTTAACACATGGGTAGGGCTAGTGGCCAGTAACAGTTCAAAAATCTTACCAGAGATAGACAGTCGTGGACATACCTACTATTGTAGGTACACGCTATTTTGAGAATTTCCTTACCTATGAAAAACTCAATGTCGTTGCCCAACCGAACTGGAGGATCACATCACGCTCGGCACTGACGAGGTAGGGTACTTAGTGGGGTTACTGGTGAACTATTAGAAATACGTTTTGAGGAAGTGGATGAGGATGAGGATACGAGGAGGAAGAGGATGAGGATACGAGGAGGAGGAAGTGGATGCGGATGAGGAAGATAGAACCTGTGATTTCAAATTGAAATTTTAAATAAAAGAAAGATTGCGAATTGGCCCTTTAATATTTAGAAGAAAAAAAAACTTTTTTATAATCAAATTCACAATAGGGAGGTTGAATTTAATGAAATTTAACTTTGAAGCTGTTTCTCCAGATAGACGGTTTCATAGTTCGTCATAAACTAATCCAGCGCCACTGAAACTGCGCTCACTAGGGACAGTTGATGGAGGGGCTGAAAGATACTGGCGTACAGCTTCGTAAAGTTTAAGTATTTGGGGTTAATTTTACACTAAAAAAGGCTGTCTTATTGAAGACCTATTCTCTTCTCTTGAATATAATTTATTATTAGTGACTTCAGGATAACGTATCTGTCGATAGGTGCGATTTGACTTTCTTCATCGTCACTGGAGCTGAGGAGGCCAGCATCTCAGATAACATTGATTGTAAAAATCTGCCTGTAGAATAGCGTGCTGTATTATATTTCTAAAACACGTTGACACACGTTCATGCCCGATCGTGAAACATGGTACCTAATACATATTTTTACCCTCTTATCACTGTAACTATCTAATGCAGCGAGCAAAAGGTGGAGATTACTTTGAATACGTCAACAACACTTCTTCATAAATTCCTCTTAATGAATGAGGAAGTGGAAGAGGAAAAGGAATATTTTATGCCTAATTTTGGGGATGTCGAAGAGGATGAGGAATCCCAAAAAAAATAGGAACTTCCGCATTATGAGGACGAGGAAGAGGAATCGTCATCAATCAATTTTATGAAAGAGGATAGATTGGCTTCAAAAAAATTTTTTGTGAAAATTGGCCAATTTCTTGCTGACTGTATTTTTTTTTTCAAAATCTGATTGCAGACGAGAATGTTTCAAAAATCAAAAAGTTAAAGACAGTCTCCTAAGACCGTTTTCTTGTAGCGACAACGGTTAAAATCCTTATTGCCCCACGTTTCGCCTTGTATAGGTATGTCATTAATGCCTGCTTAGCTCCATAAAGGTATATTTAAAAGGTTAAATCTGTAACTACCTGCAATATTCTAACTTCGCCAGGACCCCAGCTATCCCGTTGCCAAATTTTATCAAAATCCGTTCAGTGGTCTAAGCGTTAAAGGGTATACAGACAGAGTTACTTTCGAATTTATAATATAATTATGGATTAAACATAGAATAGAGATATAGTAGGTATGTATGTACATGACATATTAGGTCGGGGGCAAGATTAGATTCACTGATTTTGGCGGTCGAAAAAACAATTGAGAAATGGCGGGAAAACGTTTGTACATTATTATATTTTTTTTAATGTCATCTATTTAAATAGATGGTGTCAAAATAAAACCAGCCAGATACAAACAGTACAGCCAAAGAGATTTTACTACAACTTTATACATATAAAATACTTCAGAACAAACTTTTCCCCAACCTAATAGGTTGGGGAAAAAGTTTCTTCGCATTTTTTAAGAAAATTCAAAACATTTTTTAATATAGTTTATTTACATTTAACTAAAGTATGTAGGTACCATTTTGTTCGATAACTTTTTGCCATCTTGTAGGTAGGGACATGATCCCATTGCTATAGAAATTTTGGGACTTCTGATCAAAATACCGCGACAAGTGGTTTTGCCAGTCCTCTCGTGATGTTAACCTGACACTGCCTAAAGAATTCTGAAGAGACCGAAAAAGGTGGAAATCTGAAGGTGCAAGGTCAGGACTATACGGCGGATGCATTAACACCTCCCAGCCAAACTCTCTTAATTTTTGCTGATTGGCTAAAGATGTGTCAGGTCTAGCGTTATCATGATGACAAACCACACCCCTTCTGTTGATTAATTCCGGCCGCTTTCTCTCAACTTCTTGCTTTAATCTCATCAGTTGTTCGCAGTAGAGTTCAGAATCGATGGTCCTGCCTGGTGGTAACAGCTCATAATGAATAATGCCCTTCCAATCTCACCACACACACAGCATCACCTTGTTGCGGGTTAACCCAGATTTCGCCACAGTCTGTGAAGCCTGACCGGCCTTTGACCACGACCTTTTTCGCACGTTCTTGTCGTACGTGATCCACTTTTCATCACCAGTTATCAGCTTCTTCAAAAATGGTTCGGTTTCTTTACGTCGTAATAAAGAATCACAAATGAGTACACGGTTCATTAGGTTTCTTTCAGTGAGCTCGTGAGGTACCCAAATATCGAGGTTTTTTGTGTACCCAGTTTTTTTCAAATGTGCCAAAACTGTTTTGTGGTCAATTCCCAGTTCTTCAGCTACGTCGTAACTACTGATCTTGCTCCACTTTTTCAAAAATGGCATCCATTTTATCCGTAATAGGGCGACCAGAGCGACGTGCATCTTTGACATCAAAATTTCCGGATTGAAAACCCTTAAACCAAATTTGTGCTACTCTCACAGACACTGCACTAGGTCCATAAATATCGCAATTTTTTTTCGCGGCTTGCGTTGCATTTTTACCTTTTTTGTAGTAAAATTTTAAAATGTATCGAATTTCTTCATTAGAATCACTCTTCTTGACAGTACGAAAAACAAATGAAAATCACACATTTTCCTAATTTAAATTTGGAATTAAGTTCTTTAAAATTTAAACTTTCAATGATACCAAAACCAGCCAGATACAAATAGTATAGGCAAAGAGATTTTATTACAAGTTCATACATACTATAATGCGAAAAGACTTTTTCCCCAACCTAATATTATTAAGTTGTTTCGACCTTTTGGGATTGTTTGAGGAAAGTTTGAGATGAATTAAGGCATGTAAGATTGTTATAATAACCATACAGAAATTCTATTTACTTAAAATAATCATTTATTGTAATAAAAACAACTGAGAACTGCAGTCGATGAATGATCTCTTGAGATGGATCTTTTTATTATCTATAAGTCGAGAGTTCATGGTACGATAGCCTATGCGCGATTAATTTCGTACTGAGCTGCTTTTATTGTTTATTAAACCTCATTTGCAATGTAAATGTTATGCGTATTGCGCAAAATTAAATTAAGATTAAACCATCATGTTTTCTTTTAGGTTTGATGAGGAATTTACGTCTCATTATTTCGTTCTGGCTTGATTTCATAATTTTCAGAATTTTCAATTTAATTGTCTAGAAGCGCTTCGAGTATCGAGTTCAACCATGTTTTACGAAAGTAGTTTGTAGGCAAAGGAGACAACAATATTTATTTAGAAAACATATTTTTTGTCCTTATGGCGTCATAGCGCGCTTGTGTGAGTTGCCGCAGCCAGAAAACTTCGAATAACGTCATTTGAGTGTAATAGATCATTAGGGCATCAGTTTCTGTAATTGTTGCGTAGATTTATAAATTTGTTGTGCTAATAGTTTTTTAGTTATTTCACAAAAACAGTTCTGGCTGCGCTAACGTTACCGTGGCCAGAAGTTTTGTTTATTAAGAGGGATGCGCCAGGGCAGCCCGCGAAATTCAAATTTTCTTACGTTTTTTGCAATTTGCAGGTCAGTATCAGGTTATATGTTGATCTAAATATACCAACCAATACCCACCACTAATACCAATACCAGTACCAATATACTACCTTTTGGAAGGGGCAACTAGAATCAATTCTATTTTTTGTAAATTTTGACGTTCAAAAGTGCCTTTTTATGTGCCTATTTGAAATAAACGATTTGACTTTGATTTTGACTTTTATGATTCGCGGCCATATCACATATTTATTTATATCAATACATCTCTCTAAGTTCATATTACCCTATTGAATAACTATTTTATGAAATCATGACATTTGAGGCCAATTCTAACTTAAGGAGTTGTATTGCTGATTCTAATGATTATAATTCTTTAAAGCCATATTTGTTCCGGCCGCGAATCATATTTTAATCAACATCCAACCTGACAGTGACCTGCAAATTGCTAAAAACGTAAGTATTTTTGAATTTCGTGGGCTACCTGAGCGCATCCTCCTTAATGGGTACATTGACATTAAATTTTAGCTCACTAACGAGGTAAATGTTACGACTTAATGTGTATTTATGTATATATTTTATGGTAGCGAAGATATTCAAGATCCTGCTGGGGGATCGTTTACGTGTTTGCTAGATCTCTGAAACGGTTAAGAGCACTTTTATAATTTTTTGCACACGACTTCTTATGAATTTGCTTGACAATAAAAAAACGAAACAATTGCGCCGTTTAGAAGTTATTTAAGTAAATAGAAATATGCTTTAATCGGTCCTAGCACTTCGAATAGGAGATCTAAAGACTTACATGCAAAGCAACGTTATGTTACAGTTTATAGCTGCCTACAAATATTTGTGAAGTTTATTTAGTATCGTATACGTAACTAGATCCTGCCTTTTTGGAACGAAGTTCCTTATCGCGCGTTGTGAAAGGGGGCTAGACGGAAAAAATTCTTACGAAAAGTTGTCACGACACTTTTTGCTATAGTAAGCTATTGTAAGCTGTGCGGCGTCGCATGTTTCTCTGTCTGTCTCTCTCTCTCTTATAGAAAGCAAGCCAGATATTTTCAACAACAACCCCAACAATAACAACAACAACCCCAACAACAACAAACAACAATACACAACAATCAAACAACAACAACAACATCAACAATTCCTTCACTAATTAATCGAAAGGAACTTCGTTCCATCCGGGTGTCCCTTGACACCTCTCAAGTTTTTTTTTTTTTTTTTGGGTGGGAAATTTTCAAATGACCTCTCCCGCTCTGGGCGGAGCGGAAGGGCGTGTCAGACTATTACTGACTAAAACCCACCCGTGTTCCTTCATTTGCCTGTGCGCCAGGGCCACGGTAACTCTTTCGAACAATCCGCGACCCCGGCAGGCATCGGCCCTATCGCACCCCGTCAATTATGCTGACAACTCTTTGAGGCGCGCGTGGAACACAACGCGCCGTCGACCCGGGCCTGGTCCTTACCGGACGGCGAGCTGCCCATTGCTCGCCGTCCGCAGGCCCGCGCCTACGGTGGCCGGGAGTCGGCTATCGACTCCCGACGCCCAGGGTGTCTCCTCCTGCGGCGACTAGGGGCGTGAGGGCGCAATGATTGCCTCTCCCTCACGCGCTCCGCCTCCTCCTTCGCGAGCATTACTGCTTCGCAGAAGGAGGTGACTGCTTCCTATTCTCTCTCGCTCCGTATTATGGCCTGAACCAGGGCCAGACGCGAGAGATCGCCGCCGCCGATCGCCGCCACGAGGACACGGCGGTGCTCCGCCCAAGCCGGGCAGACCTCCACCGTATGCTCCACCGTGTCCTCCGGTCGATCCACACAATGCCAACACCCGGGCGTTTCCTCCCGCCTTATCCGAAACAGGAACCTCCCGAAACAGCCAAGTCCGGTGAGGACCTGCGTCAGGCGGAAGGTGAGGACGCCGTGGCGCCTCTCAAGCCACTCCTCAAAGAGGGGACTTACCGCCGCAATTGTGGCGTGCCCAGCGCTGGTTTGCGACAGTCGCACTCTCCATGCCGCCATGAGATCCCGCCGGAGCTCTGTCCGCTGTGCCGCAATTTCTCGCGGCAGCGGAGTAACGCCCCGGCGTTTCGCCTCCTCGCGCCACTCCCAAATGTGCGCGAGGACTTTTGCCTCCAGATCCCATGGCGGCAATCCGGCAAGGAGGCTCGCCGCCTCGCAGGAGACCGTGCAGTATCCCCGGACCAGCCGAATGGCCATGACAACTAGCTTCTGCCTGCGGCTTCGCCCGCGTGGAGTTCGGAAATTACCCCACGGGGACGTGGTACTAGGATAAAAAGTATCCTATATCCTTTCCCAGGTTTCAAGATACGGACTCTGACTAAATTCCAGTTCCTTAAATCTTTAGAGGCACGAGGAACAGGCCACCACACCACACTTCAGGTTCAGTTGAAAACCAGCGTCAGGCACTAGTTGTCTGACATTTTTGCTGAACTGGACCTATTTAGTACCCACCTACTACTACCTACCTACTAATTTCTCACTATACACTTTACACTTTCTATTTGTTTGTTTTATTATATGTTGTGTTGTGTGCCTTGTAGTTTGTGCTAAATAAATTCATTTTCTTTCTTTCTTTCTTTCTTTCTTTTTCTTTCACTCATCCTTCGTAGAAAAGGGAGGACCCTCCGACCAGACGGGTGTTGTGTCTGGCGAGCAACTGCCCGACGGCGATTGATGTCGGGAAGTCTTATATATATGTTGATCGCGCGGTAAACTCTGCTTGCGCGATGCAGGATTTGTGTGACGTCAGGTCTTTGATGCGTAGTTCGCATGTGGCATTGCTGGTGCCGTGCCGCCACAAATCTTAAAATAGTGGTAAATAAAAATTTAAAAAATCGTGTGAATTTTAAAATCATCCCGTGTTTTACCTGACGCTGAAACATGTAATGTTTTAGGTTTCCGTACCCAAAGGGTAAAACGGCACCCTATTACTAAAACTCCGCTGTTCGTCCGTCCGTCTGTCTGTCTGTCCGTCTGTCACCAACCTGTATCTCATGAACCGTGATAGGTAGACAGTTGAAATTTTCACAGATCCTGTATTTCTGTTGCCGCTATAACAACAAATATAAAAAAACAGAATAAAATAAATATTTAAGGGGGCTCCCATACAACAAATGTGTTTTTTTGCCGTTTTTATTGATAATGGTACGGAACTCTTCGTGCGCGAGTCCGACTCGCACTTGGCCGGTTTTTATTTCTTACCAAAAGCATAAAGGGGTTTCAAGGTTTTGGCCCTAACATCAGCTGCCATTATAATTTTTTTTTTTTTCAAATTCGCGGTGCACAATAAATGGCATATATTTGGATAGCGGACACTTAAGTATCGTGCACAATGGCGCGACGCGACAGCGTACACAAAGGCACCGCGTGCAGCGCGACGGGCGGCGCCTTTGTGTCGGGCTGTCGCGTCGCGCCAGTGTGCACGAGCCTTTATAAAATCATAAAGCTTCACGTTTCTGAGATATTCAAATATAAAAATAACAATTGTTATAACGAACTTATTTATTTATTTAATAGTAATTATGTTGATTACGGCCGAACCCAATAACTTATGATCAGTAAAAGACAGATCGCTATTGATTATAGACAATATAATTCTACCTGTCCTTAAATGTCGTCCCACAATCATCGATAAAGACTATCCATCTAACGACAGCAAATAGATATACTGTTCTTCTAATTTTTCATCCCGTGCGTTCTGTTACAACTAACAACAACTTTAAAAAACAACGTCCTCATTCGGCGGGGGGTATACATATTTTTGTCTCTTTCGCTCATAACTAAAATTTAGGACACTCCACAAAAAAAAATACTATATGCTCATTAGCGCTTAAGTCGTTCAGAAATACAAATCGTACAAGTTTTTATAGCTTATAATAACAGAATATAATTAAACAAGCACAATGTCGTAAGTGTCAGCGACCCTAGAGTACCTTTTCTCATGGGCAGTCACATATTACCTATACATGAGGCAATTATGTTTTTAGTTCAGTATACCTAACTTACCTTACCTTCCATAAGTTACCTGGAGGAAAAAAAACAAAAAAATCCTTGTTTCTTCAAGATTGTTTTCGACTTATATTTCGGTGAATAACTCCGAAACCGGACGCTTTAGGATATATGTTATATTACATTTTTTGTTTGTATAAGTGTCCTTTATCTAAATATATAACTTTCAGTGTGCACCGCGATTCTGAAAAAAAAACAATATGGCGGCCGAAGTTAGGGCCACCCTCCATACAAAAATCTTCAAACCCCTTTGAATTTTCGTTTCCAATCTAATCTGCCTAGCCTTGTCTCAATTATGTTGGGGTCGGCTTCCAGTCTAACCGGATGCAGCTGAATACCAGTATTTTAGATGGAGCGACTGCCTATCTGATCTCCACAACCCAGTAACTGGGTAATACGATACCCCTTGCTAAGACTGGTTGTCAGACTTTCAGGCTTCTGACGAACCGTAACGACTGCCAAAGATCCACGAATGACAGCCGGGACCAACGGCTTAACGTTTCCGAGGCACGGACGAGTCTCGGTATGTAAAGATGGTCACCAATCTACGGGCCAACCCGGCAAGCGTAGCTTAACCTGATGGATCGACCCGTGTGGCTGTTATATATTACTTAGCCATAAGCTCCTCACATGTATTTACATTTAACATAACATAACATCACGCCTTGTTTCCCAATGGGGTTGGGCAGAGGTGTACTTACCTGTAGTACACCCACATTTCGCTAATTATGTTTTAAATTCCATGGGGGTGAGCCTATTGCCAACAAGAGAGCAGTGGTGGCCCAGTGGTATCGGCCCAGGCAGGCGCTTTACATTGTGAAAAAATAACATCACCACTGCTCTCAAAACGGTGAAGGGAAACATCGTGAGGAAACCGACATGTCCTAGAACCAAAAATTCGAAGACATGTGACATCTACCAACCCGCACTGGGCCCGCGTGGTAGATTAAAGCCCATTCCCTCTCAAAGAGAGGAGGCCTGAGTCCCAGCAGTGGGAACACTATAGGCTGATTATGCTATTGCCTTCAACCGGGCACAATTCCTGTTGGAAAAACCCAATAATACTTTGCCTGACCTGGGTATCCAACCCAGGGCCTCATGCTCAGCAGTAACGCTTGCAACCGCAACTTACTTACTTTCAAATGGAAATATTAGTTCATAGTAATATCAGTCAGAACAGAAAGGTCAGGTGCGTAGTACTCACAACCGGCGTGCGTGTATGACCAGATGTATGAACGTAAACGAGGCAAAAGGAGTATGTATGGGTCGTAGCAGGTGGCGTTCTGTAGTTTCTGCCTACCCCCATGGGAAGAAGGCGTGAGTTTATGTATGTATGTGTAGTAATATCAGTTACATATTTGATACATCTTGATACCTTGGTTGAGATTGGACACCGGTGACGACAATGATTCATTAAATCTATTTAGACATAAGTATACTGGCATTATCAATGTCACATATCACGAGCCAACGCGAAAATCACAGATACACACCTATGAAAAATCCTATTTGACTCTGTTGGGAGATGATTTTGGAAAAAATGTGATATACATGTATACGTGTCTTAGAATTTTGATTGAAGAATATGTGTACCAATTTCGAGTCAATCGACACAGAATAAAAAGTTTTACCGAAAATTCAACCCCCCATTTCACCCTTTTAGGAGTAGAATTTCGAAAAACCCCTTCTTAGTGGATACTTACTCTTCATAAAGAACACAACCTCCTTTCATGTCTCTAGAACCATAGGTATAGGCTGAGCGTTGATATATCAGTCAGGACTTTGAATGTTATATATAAAGACTAATGTATACAAAATATTGAAAAAATATATTAAGAGAGTAGCGATGGAGTTTCTTGCCCATTCTTCTCCATACGAAACTACCTCTTGGCGGGGGCAACTAGAATCAATTCTCTTTTTAACCGACTTCACAAAAAGAGGAGGTTCTCAATTCGTTCTCAATTCGTTCTCAAGTTTTTTGTATTTTCGTTTTTGGCCACCGGCTTCCGAAATTAAAGTTATTTTTCACGTCTTTTAGTGTTTTTTTTTGGAAGTCGGTTGTTTTTTTGTAAAAAAGTTTTTATTTTTCTCTTTTTAGTTGCGGTAAATACCCCACACAAATTCGTATACCACTACTTGGTGTGTAAATAACAGTGACAGGAAATTATTAACATATTATCCATATAAACTAAGTGGAAAAAATATGCAGTATTAAGGATAACTCAAAAACTACTGGTCAGACCTTGATCAAATTTAAATGGGACCACATGTGAGGCACCAGCTATGAAATAAAAAAAAGAATCATGCAAATCGGTTCACCCAGAAAAAAGTTCTGAGCTAACCCACATAAAAAAAAAAAAAAAACATACAGACGAATTGAGAACCTCCTCCTTTTTGTGAAGTCGGTTAAAAAGCAAAGACACCGACTTCCGAAATTAAAGTTATTTTTCACGTCTTTTAGTGTTTCTTTTTTGTTTGGAAGTCGGTTGTTTGTTTTTGTAAAAAAGTTTTCTTGTAAATTTTGACGTTCAAACGTGATAACTGCACCTATTTGAAATAAATGATTTGATTTTGATTATCTATTACCATCAAATGACGATATTCGACATTTCCTGACTGGGGTAACGCACACTGCTTTGGACAGAGAACATGCTCCTTTTTCAACTCAATTTGTTACTAAGATACGCAAGACAACATATCAAGCTATATATTTCCACTATAAGCTGACTTCCCATAAACATAACATAACATAAAATCACGCCTGTATTCCCCGAAGGGTTAGGCAGAGGTGTACCTATAGCACACCCACATTTCGCCAGTTATGTTTAAGTCCCATGTAATAGGGGGCGAGCCTATTGCCATCAACCGGGCACAAATCTAGACTCCGGGCTGCTACCGAGAAATTCCAGATGGAAAAACCCAATAACACTTTACCCGAACCGGGAATCGAACCCAGGACCGCATGCTCAGCAGTAGCGCTTGCGACCACTAGACCAACGAGGCAGTTCCATTCCCACCATACTGACTGGGCTGACTTCCCATTGTAGGAAAAGCCTGTACAATGCGACGAATGCAGTGCAATGTGATGTGTGAATGTGAATGGGGTTGCGACAGTCACTGAGAGGATCCGGCAATTGGGACTCGAGGTGGCCCTGCACAAGTCCGAGGCCATGTGTTTTCATGGTCCTCGGAACGCGCCACTCTCGGGTTCCCAAATAATGGCGGGAGGGGTTCACATCGGCGTCGAGTCGACGATGAAGTACCTGGGACTCGTCCTCGACAGCCGGTGGAACTTCGTCGAGCATTTCCGACGTTTGGCTCCCAGACTGGACCGGGCTGGGGCTGCCTTGAAGCGGCTCCTGCCCAATCTAGGGGGTCCAAACGCCTCCTGCCGGAGGCTCTACGCGGGGGTCGTGCGGTCCATGGCCCTTTACGGGGCACCGGTGTGGGCGCGTTCATTGAGGCTCCGACCAGCACGCCGGTTGAACGCGTCCCAAAGGGTCATGGCCATCCGGCTGGTCCGAGGATACCGCACGGTCTCCTGCGAGGCGGCGAGCCTCCTTGCCGGATTGCCGCCATGGGATCTGGAGGCAAAAGTCCTCGCGCACATTTGGGAGTCGCGCGAGGAGGTGAAACGCCGGGGCGTTACTCCGCTGCCGCGAGAAATCGCGGCACAGCGGACAGAGCTCCGGCGGGATCTCATGGCGGCATGGAGAGTGCGACTGTCGCAACCCAGCGCTGGGCACGCCACAATTGCGGCGGTAAGTCCCCTCTTTGAGGAGTGGCTTGAGAGGCGCCACGGCGTCCTCACCTTCCGCCTGACGCAGGTCCTCACCGGACATGGCTGTTTCGGGAGGTTCCTGTTTCGGATAAGGCGGGAGGAAACGCCCGGGTGTTGGCATTGTGTGGATCGACCGGAGGACACGGTGGAGCATACGGTGGAGGTCTGCCCGGCTTGGGCGGAGCACCGCCGTGTCCTCGTGGCGGCGATCGGCGGCGGCGATCTCTCGCGTCCGGCCCTGGTTCGGGCCATAGTACGGAGCGAGAGAGAATGGGAAGCAGTCACCTCCTTCTGCGAAGCAGTAATGCTCGCGAAGGAGGAGGCGGAGCGCGTGAGGGAGAGGCAATCATTGCGCCCTCACGCCCCTAGTCGCCGCAGGAGGAGACACCCCGGGCGTCGGGAGTCCATAGCCGACTCCCGGCCACCGTAGGCGCGGGCCTGCGGACGGCGAGCAATGGGCAGCTCGCCGTCCGGTAAGGACCAGGCCCGGGTCGACGGCGCGTTGTGTTCCACGCGCGCCTCAAAGAGTTGTCAGCATAATTGACGGGGTCCGATAGGGCCGATGCCTGCCGGGGTCGCGGATTGTTCGAAAGAGTTACCGTGGCCCTGGCGCACAGGCAACTGAAGGAACACGGGTGGGTTTTAGTCAGTAAGAGTCTGACACGCCCTTCCGCTCCGCCCAGAGCGGGAGAGGTCATTTGATGATTTCCCATCCAAAAAAAAAAAAAAAAAAAAAAAGACAACTCTGATAAAGTGTTGATCTTTCGATAAGCAATAACTCTTTTTAATTTTCTTTTTTTTTATTACAAACGGAATAAGCTAGGCAGATGAAGGTCACTCAAAAAACAACTAACTCTACATAACGCTAAAGTAGATGGTTGAGTGAGTGCAATGGAATGTTAATGAGAGAGACTGTGACCTCTGAGTTTGTTTCGGCCTTTCTTCTCAGAGTAGTCAGATAGGAAACGCCGACCTCATCTAGTTTAAAAATATGATTGACGTGTAAAAGTGTTTGTACAAACCTACTTACAGAAATAAATCATTTATCATTTAATTAACTAATGTTCTTAATTGAAGTATAATTACATTTATTTTTATATTTAATTTTAGGTTGCTCTGGGGTATGATCGAGGCGATGGCTATGCGTTTGACTGTGGCGGGTCAGTGCTGTCACCTACCTACGTCCTAAGCGCTGCACATTGTGTGGACACATTAGATAGGTAACTATCACAAGGTTTAATACCGGGAGAACTGGACAAATTCCACCAAAACTGGATTACTGGATGGACTGGACGCGCGGGCTCGCGAACGATGGAAGAAGTGGAGGGAGGCCTTTGCACAGGAGTGGGAGAGCGCAGGCTAACACAAACATAAAACGTGTGCGGCCGGGGACCCCCGTCAGGAACGAAGGTCCTTACGCGATACTCGCACGCACACACAGACTCGTGTATAATAGAAAGAGACAGAGAGAGAGAGAGAAAGTCGCATGGAGGGGGCATTATGCATTTTCCTTACGTGACGATTTCTACCAGTCAACTCCTACCGCAAGTCGCATTAAGGCGGAACCTTCAGGGTAGACCGCGAAATTCAAAATTTGTTACATTTTTTGCAATTTGCAGGTCACTGTCAGGTTGTATTTTGATTAAAATATGATTCGCGATCATAACAAATATGGCTTTACAGAATTATAATCATTAGAATCAGCAATACATCTCTAGGAGTTCATATTACCCTACTCAATGACTATTTCATGAAATCATGACATTTGAGGGCAATTCTAACATATGGAGTTGTATTGCTGATTCTAATGTTTATAGTTCTGTAAAGCCATATTTGATACGGTCGCGAATCACATTTAGATCACCATACAACCTGACACTCCTGCAAATTGCAGAAAACGTAAGAATATTTTAATTTCGCGGGCTACCTTGGCGCATACCGCTTAAAGCAACTTCGTTCCAGAAAATACCAACTATATTCTTTTTTGTACTTAAGTAATCACATCACAGATAAATGGTCTCTAAATTAACCCAAATTCACATTAATCTCATAAAAGGTAATTAGTTGATTGGTCAATGTTACTCTGGTCACCAATCACAGCGGTTAATCCGAGATTAGTGAATAGATTACTGTATCGTTATACAGTCAACATCACGTCAGTAGTTACTGGTACTTGAACTACGAAAATCACCCTTATTGATACGTATTATAGGCGCTTTCAATGTCAAATTGTTACAGGACGTGTGATAGAATGTTCCGGAATAGTCTTAATTAAGTATTTGTATTACATTTCAGGATACAACCGTCCGTAATCCGCGGTGGCGTTATAGAGATTGGCGGCAAAGAGTTCAACTCAGAAACTGACGTCAGAATAGCGCAGATCATAACCAACCCGAGATATACGAGGAAGGAGAAATATCATGACTTGGTTTTGTTACGGTAAGTGTACCTACTGAAAGCGAATTCCTTTAGAATACCCAGTTAATAGGACACATCGACCTTTTGAGTCACCAAGCCTCGAAGTACCTACCGATTTCAGCGTCATCGTCAGTCTTTATAGGTAGTTAGCAGCCCGAGAGTCTGACGACTGGTATACATAATGCTGGACATAATATCAAAATCGGAATTGCCCAATGATTGAATCATTGAGGTCAGATGGCATTCATGCTATATATTAAACTGAATCACCACCCTTAATACGTAAAACACTAGGAATTTCACTCCTTTTCATTATGAAAATACAAAAAAAAAAACACCATATTGTCTATTATAGGTACTTTTATCATCGGAGGGATGCTAAATGGTACTAGGATTAATGAATTAAACAAAAGTTTGTCGAAAAACTTTGATAGATATTTCTATAAACGGTTGCACGTTTATTACATTTTATAAAGCCACCATTTACTAGGCTCGTCTTTCTTTGACTTGAATGTGCCCTGGCGGCTGAGAGTATGTCAAGCTCACTCAAATGTCTCGCTGGTGGTGGCGTGTGTGTTGGATCATTAAGTTCCCTTCAAAATGGTTGAGCTGAATGGCGATGATCCATACGTCATGTTCGTGAATGGGCGCCGTCAGTAGGGACTGGTCAACTCTTGGCTGCCACGGCTTATTTTAATTTAATTTTTGTTTTTTTTGTATCTTTTTTATTACGAACATGAATGATGTAAACAATTTGTTTTTTGTAACTATATGTTGATTTAAAAGAGTGTCCATGGAGTTTCTTGCCCGATCTTCTCCATAGGTACCTACTATGCTTTGGAATGGGCAACTAGCTTCATTTTTCTGACTGACTGACCCTTTGAAAATTCAAAAGTGCCTGTAATTGGTTTATTTGAAATAAATGCTTTGAGTTTGAGTTTATATTTATTACATCGTTTGTCAGCTAAACTGAACTCAAGGTCTAACTACGCTTATTCAGCTCAATTCAGCTTTTGTCCATAGAAAATATCAGTTCTGTATGGAGATGCGAACGCATCCGTTCAGCTTTCCGGATGCGTAGACATCTCCATACAAAACTGGTGTTTTCTATGGAGAAAAACTGAATCGAGCTGAATAAGTGTAGGTAGTCTAACTCGTATTGGCGTTTATTCTCCTAATTTTATAACATTAACATACGACTTACTAGAAAAGGTTGCATGCCACAAAGTATGCATGTCATAATCTCTACACTACTCTGTGGCAAAAATAATGAAATTATGTAATGTTATTGAATGGAATTTCGACATTTAAGGGATTGTATGTTACGCAATTTAGGAGCTGAGGGCCTAGACAAATGGCATTCGCTTCGGAGCGATTCTATTTCTACAATCGCTATCGCTTTCGCTAATGATTCCAAAAACTAGCAATAACGCTCGTCAAAGTGTCCCTTGGCTATGCATCTCTGTGGAAGTACCTAATCTTTCGACGCTGTCGATTCATTTCATAATCGAATGTTGTTTACATTGTCTAGCTAATTTTTATTCGTTGACCTAAGATCACGTGACATTTCGATAGCTTATGTCAACCCCATACATTTTAGGTTTTCTACTAGCGTTATCGTTAATCGAATGTTACTTTGTCTAGGTCCTCTGGTTAGACTAGAAGCCAATCCCAAGCTATTTCGTAAAAGACTGATATCATTATAGATACTTACTAATATGTATGTTACCTATTATGTCCGTGCCTTGTAACAGTATCAATCATTCATCCGACGCACCCTGTGCAGTCAGCCTCGCTATCAACCTGCTGACGAGCTAATCATCTAACTATGGCATGAGTTAATATTCTCGCATAGATCATACAGACACTAGAAAACTTATTAGCAATTTGCTAACAGTGGGTACGCGCAACCGCAAGTCATTCGTAATTATTACTTGTAATGTGAAACTCGCTCTTATTGCCACGAAATAAAAGCAGTTTGAAATTGCTGCCTACTTTCGGTTGCCAGTATAAGGCGCTCCATTAGGTAATATTAAAAGCAACGTGAGACGAAGCCTTTAGTAATGCGCAGGGGCTATATTTAGCCCATGTGCATTACTAAAGGCTTCGGCACTTACCTACTGGTAAGTGTCAAGCTGTGGCCACTATGAGGCGAATCCCCCTCGGGACGCGACTACGCATATTGAAAGAGAGGTAGGCGGGGGGAAACGATAAATGTGCGTAAGTATAAAATTATGTATCTAAATACCAAGGTTAAGGAGTCAAAATGCTGATTATTTAGTGAGTATGTCAGTTCCCATGAATATGGTGTGTAGGGCAGGAAGGATTTTATGAAGAAAGTACAGAAAGACAAGGTCAAGCATTATTTTATTTCAATTAGGCTTGCCAATAATAAATCACAAAGCTAGTTGTTCGTTCGCAAAAGTAGGTCTTCGTGGAGAAGGAAAAGAAACTCCATGGAAACTTTAATTAAAGTATTTTATTATCACCTTTCTTACATTTTTATTAATTCTCGTTATTACAAAAATATTAAATTGTATATCTTGGACCATTCCTCATAATAATAGAAACATATTAGGAGGCTTACAAGAGCTAAAGCGCGGTCACTGTCGGATTGCATAGAAAAGAAAGAGACGCGCGATGACACAACGCTGGTAATTTATTGCAAAATATGAAGCAATTATGGATTTACAAAAAATCTATTCATTGGACTAAAAAATTAAAACACTATTACGTTAGTATGTTACCTGTAGAATAATCTGACAAAAAATCTGAATGTTTGCATGTATATTAGTATGGTTTTTAATCGTTAAAAAAAATTTTTAGAGGTGTCTTCGTGATTTTTTTCTATCATATCAAGTTAAATGTATTATGTTTTCAACACGCTATCTAACTAGCATATATTCAGAAGAATATCATATATTTTTCTGATTTTAGTTACTGCAGTGGATCATATATTTTTAGGCATTATAAATTTGCGTTTAGGTCACGTAGTCCCCTTAACAATAGCCAGGAAAAGAACATGAATATCCCAAAATAAAATTTAACACCTTAGCAATATTGGCAATAATATACCTTACACGACAACATACTCATATTGAGCAATAATTATGGTGTACGAGTATTATGTCAAATTCCTAAACATAGGTATGTGACACCCGGTCGATCTTATTCCCACAAAGACAGAATGTAGAGTAGTTTTTTTTTTAAGTTTAGTGTTACTTTTTGTAAACACAATTATCAAATTAGGTACCTACTTCTACATTGGTTCTAAGCTTCATAAATGTGACAGATGGCAATATCCAATACAACAATATTATAAATAACATAGAATCTACGGCACCAGTCCCACCGCCGCGCCGCCGCACATACGTAGATTTCTAGGAATTAGGCGGCCATAAGTCGAAATTCCAATAATCGACTAATGACAAACAATTTTTTTCCTGGAATAGTAGACTACCTGACGAACAATAGCCAACCCCACCCACATCCCTAGACTGCGCGAGCGCGCTGCATTACTAGTCGAAACTTGATTGTCGCACTTACTGCACGTGAAAGTTCTTGACGCCCTTTTCGTATATCATTTTCTTCGGTGAATATTTTATGTGTCGTGTCATATTTGCTTGTTTAAGTGATGGATACCAATACTACAGGTAAGCCTTTATTAAATTAATATGAAATTGTATTAAATATATTGTCAATAAATGACTTAATGAGCCGTCAATAATACCCTTTTTTAGAAATGTTTTTTCTTTATTTTTCAATTTCAATCGAAAAAAAACTTTACTTCCGCACCTTTCCGAGTTACATTTTTGATTTCATTTTATAGTATAAAGTCTTATAAAGAAAACTGCTTAAAATCAGCTGCTAGTTTTTGCTAGTTTTAAAAATAAACGAGTTTGAATTTTTTTTGACAAAAATAGGAAAAAAATCGGATTTTATGTTTTTGTGTTAATATTATTTTTTTATTGTTATAGGTTCACCTGGCTGCTCGGGGGTGAAAATGTTGACTCGTAAATACCTCTTCGATAAAATGAACGAGCAACATTCATTATCGATAAATGAAAAAATTAAATATTTAGAAAATTATTTACTCGTGTGTTACGGGGACACAGAAGAACATAAAAATGTGATAAAAAAGAAGTTTTCGTATTTTAAATGTGATTTGATAAAGAGGTGGTCTCGGGCGCATAGAATACTTGAAAACTTTTTGGCGGCCAATAATTCTTGGTTGGAAGGAACATTTGAGATCCCCGTAGACACGCATCAAAGGCCAGGACAACCTACCAAATCTTTTACCTAATCTAGCGAAAGAACAAAGAGAAGAAAAACTGAAGGAGTCCGCGCATCTTACGACGAAGAAGTAATTGTTCACGCGGCACAAGTAATTTTACAAACAGAAGGAAAAAGAAACGCGTCTACTGTTTTAAAAGACATTACGAATTCTTCTGCGTCTGCCAGTGATTGTAAAAACAGACATTCAAAGTCTAAAGAAATAGAGCCCCTTACTCCTCTGCAAGCACTGACAATGTTTGTTGAAGCCGATTTGACCAGAAGACAGTACGAAATTATTCGAGCAACGAACAAAAGATTCTATCCACATTATGAATTATTATTGAAGGCCAAAGAAGATTGCTACCCACCCAAGGAGTCATTACGAGTGACGTCTACCTGCGCAGAAGGAAACTTACAATCTTTGTTGGATCACACTGTAACCAGATTATCCCTCTTCTTAGAAGAAGTCTTACTCACACTTGATGCCGTTGAAAGGAACTCGTTACTGTTCATCTGCAAATGGGGTTGTGACGGCTCTCAACAAGCCCAGTTTAAACAGAGACTCTCAAACGAAGATGAATCTGATGCTAATATTTTTATAAGCTCATTTGTGCCTCTACGAATTGTTTGTGGTGAGGATAAAAGTAAAATCGTGTGGCAAAATCCAACTCCATCTTCACCTAGATATTGCCGTCCAATAAGATTTAGATTCGTAAAAGAATCTACGGACATCACAAAAGAAGAAATCAATTATGTAAGGAATAGTGTAAACTCATTAAACTTGACGAAAGTTGACCTCAATGGAGAGAATTTTTTCTTTCAACATAGTTTTAAAATGACTATGGTTGACGGAAAGGTCTGCAATGCAGCCACAGACACCAAATCGACCAGCAGATGTTATATATGTGGAGCTACATCAAAAGATTTTAATGATTTAACAAAAAAAAATGATGTACGCCCTGAAGCTCTTGAATTTGGCCTTTCCGTATTACATGCAAGAATCCGGATATTCGAAAGTGTGCTGCACTTAGCATATAAATTGCCCGTGAAAAAATATCGCGAGAGACGAACCGAAGAAGAAAAAAATCTAGAAAAGCAGAAGAAGCTTGATATTCAGCAAAGATTTAGAGAGGAGACAGGTCTTTTAATCGATATGCCAAAAAGTAACTTCGGAAACACAAACGATGGAAATACCAGCAGAAGATTCTTCGAGAACCCTGAATTGGCTGCAGAAATCACTGGGATAAGTTATGACTTGATTATTAGATTAAAAGTGATATTAGAAGCCATATCAAGCGGCCATAAGATTGACGTAGCAAAATATGATAAATACGCCATGGAAACTGCGAAACTATATGTTGAGTTATATGGCTGGCATCCTATGACTCCAACGATGCATAAGGTCTTAATTCATGGAGCTTCAATAATAGAAAATTCGTTGTTGCCGATAGGGCAACTTTCGGAAGAAGCTGCTGAGGCCCGCAATAAACATTTTAGGTCTTATCGCCTAAACTTTGCTCGCAAGTTTTCGAGGGAAGAATGCAACTTAGATATTTATCATAGGTTACTATTAACATCCGACCCATTTATTAGTTCCATGAGAAAGACCAAAAAAACCGCTTCAAAATTATTTTTGCCTGAGACAATGCAGCTATTAATTCCTGCTGCAGCTGAGCCAAACCGACCAATGGAAATTGATGAAAGCGGCGAAAATTTAAATGTAGATGAATAAGTCTCCAATGTATGATTGATTATTTTTAGTGATTATCTATTTAGCTTATGTAACTTACAACGAACGAACGCAAAGACGAACGAACGAACGAACCGCGCGTTGCGTATAACGAATGTAAAGATCCTTTTAATAATATAATATATTTACTTACTTATTAGAACAAAATAAACTTTGTTTTATTTAATAATACATACCTGAAAGTATTACTAAAACGTAGACAGCTGTCCCTCCTTGGGGAAAGCCGTGAGTATGTCATATGTATTTTCAATATAATATTAAAAAACACTTTGAAATCAACTACGATCTCGAATAAAATATTTTTTGATAAAAAATCACAAGTAGGTGCGCCTAACCACCGTGCACCAACAAATAATTTCGATAAGTTATTCCAAACACAGAATTCTTTTTATGTAACTATTTTGTAATATAAATATCACATAAAATTATTTTGGCCGCCTAAATCCTGAAAAACGATCTATGTGCGCCGTCGAACGTGTAGAGCTAGCAACTTTAAAACGTTGGCGAGCAACGAGCAGCGAGTGCGCGGCGATGACGAACGTTCTAAAATCGCGTCGAGTCGCTAGTCTCGCGATAAATTATTTTTTCCGTAGCTATGCCGCATTGTTCCATTTTGGAGTGCAAAAATGTAGTAGGAGAAAAAAATAAAAAAATGGAGTCGTTTCGTACCATCGATAAGTACGATTTTATTTGTTTTCTAATAAAATCTACGTTAATTTCAATTCCATAATAATTTAATAGAACGTCTAGTTAAAATCAACCTTATGTCATTAAAATAAAGTTTATCTTGGTTTGAATGTATTCATTATTTTGTTCTCGAAAGTTCTTCGCTACTCAATTAGTGATGTAGTCTGGTCGGATGTTGATTTTATCGATTGATATCGATAAAATAAAATAGGTATTTTAATATTTATTGTAAACATTACAATACAAATTCAGCGTAATATACTTACGCTGAAAACATTCAGCGTAGGTAAGTATTTATTTATTTGGGATTTATTAATTTAGGTAAAACACATTCAATATATAGAAAGTAATTAATTTATGTTAGTACTTAAATATTTTATTTTTAAATAATACCTACTACGTTATTTGTCCTTCAGTTTTACTGAACTCCCAACGAGTCTTATTTTTTTCGAATTAAACAAGAAATCGATTATCCATCGATATCGATAAAGTAATTTAAAATTCAACATGTTCTTCACTGGTCGAGTAGCAGTAGATAACGACCTATCACGCGAATGTAAACCTTATGTTTAATTATTTCTGATTCTAATGATTATAATTCTGTAAAGCCATATTTGATACGGTCGCGAATCATATTTAGATCACCATACAACCTGATACTGACCTGCTAATTGCAAAAAACTCAAGAAAATTTGAATTTCGCGGGCTACTCTGAAGGTTCCGCCTTAAGCAACGTGTAGGTAGGGGTTAATGACGACACAAATAATTCATAATGTAACACGTGTGTCGTTTGTTTTAATGATTAAGAAATCACGCGACTATTCGCGCCGACACCTCCGTACAAGATTGTTGACACAATCAGCGCGAGCGAATTTCGTCGCGCATCCCGCGAGGGATCCGCTTCAGTTTGGCAAGAGCCTTATAGTCTTCAATATTCCAGTGCCAAAAAGAGATGGCGCTATTTGTCCTCAACTCCTGTCTCAGCTTTTAATGAACATATGGGCTAAAACCGAAGTTAGCGTGCATAAATACAGCCAAAACAAGACGTTCTTTAGAAAATTTAAACTGAATACTTATTTATTACACTTGTGCAAAAATGAAATTCCAACAGTGTAATAAATAATAAACTACGTTTTTAACACCTAACATTCCACTTCACTTTACTCACATTTTGCATTCTCAACATTAGTATGTTGAGAATGCAAAGTATGTATTTGTATGTATATGTATAAGTATGTAATTTTCAGTACGTATCATATTTTTAAATATTGTCATGTTATTGCTAATATGACAATATTTTCAGGGGCCTCGTCTATTTCTTTTACATGTTATTCACTCTATCTACTTAAGTATGGGAAATATGTATTTTTGGTAGGAAATCATTACACGTAGGTACACGTTGTAACGTTACTATTACCCGGAAGCTAATAATTATAAGTCACATTTACATCACATTTACAATACAAAAACAAGCTATAAAAAGATGAGCAGGAGCTTCAGGTCGGCTTAGGCATGGAATCAGGAGCAAGATGTAGCAGCGGCAGGTAGCGGAGGAGCTGGACGAGGATTGGGTGGCTACGCCGAACAGATCAGGTGGACCGTCGTGGAAGAGGTCCTGTCGTGCACCGTCGTCGAGGAGGTCGTGTCAGTAGCGCCTCGTCTGAGACAGCGCCTCGCGCTCAGCAGGTGGAATGTCCCGGCACGTGGCACGGGCTTCCAACGTCGGACACCTCCCGGTCCAGGAGTGGCAGATTGCGACGCCCCACGCTACGCTATTTGAGAGCGGAGGGAACGGGTCACACACACAACACTGGCGGGGATTTACTAGGAAGAAAAAAATAACTGAATTTATTATTATTTTGGGTAATACAAATCACAGACATTGTGTTACAAAAACTGCACTAAAGACAGCGTAAAGACTGATTTAAGACCGCTTCAAGACTGAGCTAGGACCACTGACCTCTATTATACATATATTAGAGATCAGTGGCTAAGACTGTTAAAAGACTGCCTTATGGTTTTTTTTTTTGTGTTGCATCTCATAGTTGACCTTGAGAGGTCCTTACTACGTAACCGAACTTTCCTGTGGCTGCCTTAAGAGAACTCACAAGCCCCCAGCCAGGGGCGAATTACTTATACTACTAAGCGACTGCACGCTTAGGGCACCCCCTGTGGGTACGGACCTCGCCTTAGGGCGTCTTGGGGTGGACAGCAAGGTGGGACAGGCTAGATCGAATTTTGAAAATTATTATTATACGGAGAATTTAAAGCTACGGGCTCAGTTACGGCGCGAGCTGGCACTTCGTCGAGCAAGGGTCTGGGGGACAATTACGTCGGGGTCGTCGCAAGGGACCTCGGCGGCGAGGTCGGTACGATGGTTTTTTGTGTCTGTATACTGAGCTGAGGGCCTAGACAAAGTAACATTCGATTAACGATAACGCTAGTAGAAAAGCTAAAATGTATGGGGTTGACATAAGCTATCTTAATGTCACGTGATCATAGGTCAACGAATAAAAATTAGCTAGACAATGTAAACAACATTCGATTATGAAATGAATCGACAGCGTCGAAAGATTAGGTACTTCCACAGAGATGCATAGCCAAGGGACACTTTTTGACGAGCGTTATTGCTAGTTTTTGGAATCATTAGCGTAAGCGATAGCGATTGTAGAAATAGAATCGCTCCGAAGCGAATGCCATTTGTCTAGGCCCTCAGGTGGCCCTACTGTTCTCCTGGAGGAGGGTTATGGGGTCATCGGGGTCGGCTAGGACATGCCTTGGACGGCGGGTACTGCTGATACGGGAGGGGGTATAACCGGCGGCCTCGATAACCTCAGGGTTGCGATGTATGGCCGCTGAATCAAAGAAACGCTTGGAATTGCGTTTCATGAATTGATGGATAGTGGGGATTTTAAGATCGAGGTGGAGGATTTCGTTCCGAACGAACCAAAGGGAACCTGTCGTCCTACGGAGGAACGTTCTATGGATGTGTGCGAAAACTGCATTGCCATAATTCATGATTGGCCGAATGCACGCTGTGTAAATGCGCAATTTGCACTTGAGTGACAATTTGCTACGTGCATTCAGTACGTAATGGAGTCTACCGAGAGTGAAAACGGCGCGCGAACGCGCCTGCTTAATGTGCTCCGAGAAGAAGAGATGCTCATCAAGGATTACACCGAGGTATTTCGCTCGCTTTTCCCATGAGATAGGCTTGCCGAACGTGATGATCTGACGGGGGCCTTCTGCCAGGACTGACAGCTGCATTTATAGTCCCTGTGAGATGTTCTGGACCACAGAGTAGATTTTATTTATGGAGATTCTGAACGTGTGTTCAACGTTTCAAACATAAATCAAATTACATCATATTTGATTGTCGGCCAGGAACAATAAAGCGGCTTTCAGTGAGAACCTGACTTATTACACAACACCTAAGCCCAGCCTAGCCGCCAGCAGCTAGCCTAGTTACCTGGCTTTAACATGTAAGCTTTATAGAAAAAGAAAACCGATTTTACACGGTGTATCACTCAACAAGTTTAGAAGATCAGTCTGAGGTACCTACACTAAACAATTTATTTTTTTGTAATTTTTTTGTATGATTTTGTAATATATAGTATCATACCTACAGTCGCGAATCGCACTTTGATCAACATACGACGTAACACAGAGCTGCAATTTGCAAAAATCGGAAGAAATTTTGAATTTGGCGGTCTGTAACTATCTGCTGCCTTGGCTCGTCTTTTACAATTTGCGGTTAACTATAGAAGAAAACGAACATGATGCAATATTGCTTCCCAAATAGTAGGTAAATAGCGTGATAATTTGTAGACTGACCAGACTTATCTATGCATTTGAACAAATTCTGTCGGGTAGCGTGATGCTGGAACATACGTTCAGACAAACAGACAATATTTCTAAAAAACTATATTTCGGCATTAGAATCGTTCCGTTCCAGCAATTACTTTTTTTTAATATTAAATGTACAGTTTTGACTTCGCGTCGATTTTATTATACCTATGTATAGATTTCCATAGTGTTTTTAGTTGATAACCATGTTTTTATGGTGAATGCTGTGTATACGTATAATACGAGTAGGCATACATACTAGCACGTTTATTATGTTTTTGTTCTGTTTTAATTCATCGTATGCACTTCTATTGGTGTACCAAATAGGTACATAAATAAATCTATGCGATTTGATTCTACCCTCACTTGATAAAACATTTTTATTTTAGATTGGAGAGACCTTTGCACTTCACCAATAACTTAAATGCAGTGTGTTTGGAGACAAATGACGATGATCCCACGTCACCGCTCACGATTACCGGATGGGGGAAAACCAGTAATTCCAGTATGTATTTTATTTATAAGAAACGACTGAAAAGTAATAAAAATACGTG
Organism: Griposia aprilina; assembly: GCA_916610205.1. Classification (NCBI taxonomy): domain Eukaryota; kingdom Metazoa; phylum Arthropoda; class Insecta; order Lepidoptera; family Noctuidae; genus Griposia; species Griposia aprilina. Next base: position 10,354,735 of record OU744294.1, on the reverse strand, counting down.
GTAAATACGCCGATAGCCATTTACCACTGGACTCTCGCCCACTATTACATGGGAATCATGGGATAATCGTAAGTTATCTGGCGAAATGTGAGTGTAGTACCTAAACACCGCTGCCTAACGTTTCGCGGAATGTAGGCATGACGTTATGTTCAAATTAATGTCTATTATTCTCTTTAAAATTGCAGGAGATACAAGAAGCAGCTTGCTTTTGAAAACTAATGTGACGATCGTTAGTCGCAATAAGTGCAGCGAGTCTTACATCGACTGGCGCAAGCTTCCTGCTGGCATCTCTCCGGACCAAATGTGTGCTGGCGATCCGGAAGGCATTCGGGACACCTGTCAGGTAATAATATGTGCATTGTTAATGACGCTCTACCACTTAGTATATACAATATAGTGTTTTACACATAATTCTTAATAACTAAACGACTAACTACTTAAAACAACATGTCATACGGACTGCGTTTCGACCTCTTCGCTGCAGTCGACCTGACGCCGCCCGCCATTGGGCTCATGTGACCACGTGACCCCTGCGTATCTCTCATAGATATGTGTTGTCCGTGCTGTATAATGTAGTGCGTAAAATGCAGTGTTTCTTTATATGCTGATGCTCAGCTTCATGTATTGATTGAACCTTGAAATAGTAATACTGGTGTATGTTCGCAGGGCGACTCGGGCGGGCCGCTGCAGAGCTCGACGCCGGACGGGCTGAACCGCCTGATGGGTGTGACTTCATTCGGGCGCGGCTGCGGCTCGCCTGTGCCCGGCGTTTACACGCGCGTGAGCCGCTACCTCGACTGGATCGAGAGCGTCGTCTGGCCTAACGCTCAATAAATAAACGTTTCACTATAATACTTATTATAATAATAAAACTTTTGTTTCATATAGAGTCCATAGCACTTTCACTTAACCGCGACTGTTCGTAGGTACAGACACAGATAAACATTTATAGGTCAATTAAAAATCAGCGTGGAGCTGCATCCACCTTCGCAGCATCGGGTAATCCTACCGATCTGCAAACACACTGATAATACTGTTGGTGCTGCCGCGACCTCACGTCATCAGGGATGCACATCTTTTTCTAATAATGGCGGCAAAACCGTGAGCTTAAGAATAGCGGGTAATTCTCAAAAATGGTCAATATATATATACCGGATGAATTTTTTTACCGTCTAGACAAAAATATGGTGTGTTGCGTAAATAGTATAGAACCCATATACGCTAATATTTACCTGGTACCATTGATTTAAAAAAGTTCGGAATATCCTTAAAATAAATTAAAAAGAATACATCCTACGGCACTCGCTTAAAACTAATACTCGTAATAGTCAAAATAGGTAATAGTAAACGGCGAACGCTACGATCGCGCATGAATGGAACATGATGGAAGTGTGAGCGAGACACTAGCATTATATTTCGCTCTACATCGACTACATCTTTGTGGCTGCGCACCGGACGATACAGACTGATCCTTACACACTCACGCACACATTTGCGTGTACCTACATACGTCACCGTGCTTTATTTAGTTGTAGTAGGCAAATAATTTGTTTACAATCAGTTTTTGTGTCACGAAGTTCATGTTAAATTCTTATAACAATCACTCAGTAAACATTCATCTGTATTTCGAAGGTTTTAACTTGATATGTAATGAAAAATTAATACTAGTGCCGATTCTCTTGTACACCGAACTAAACTAACTAGACTATCAATACAATTTAGAGATATTTTTTTGCAGAATACTTGTAAGAATCTCATAGCCAAAATAAAGCTTTTGGCTATGAGATTCTTACAAGTATTCTGCAAAAAAATATCTTTACATTTAAAAATAATTTTGACGTAACTAAAATTTAATTTGACAATCGCGACTCCACGTGGTATGTACTTACTTGTTTGCACGTGATTTTTTTTTAGAGCCGGAGGCACGCATAATGGGGAGCAGCCTCGACGTGTTTTTTACGGATTATTTTACTTCTTGTACGGAAAATATGAAAAAAAAAATTACCTACGTGTAGAGGTTTAGGGGTTTAAGGGACTCTTAAAGGGGGTCGAAATTTTCATTATTTTTGCTATAGGACACACCGTTTTCGAGATATAAGCAAAATAAAATAAAAGATACAGTACTGTTTTTGCACCTGAAGTCGAGGTGTTGTGGTGAATTTTAGTTCATGACAACAAATTTTATTCCACACCTTTTTAATCGCTATTAAAAATAGCTAGATTTAGTTAGACAACCAAAATTTTAGGTGAACAAGGTCAAATTCAGAATAGCAAAATTGGCATTTTCACTAAACTAATAATTCAGTGCTATCTCAATGCTGTCAAACTAAAATATAGTTAAGTTGTGTCACTTTAGTCTATTTCAGAATGAGAAATCGTCGTTTGACAGGAATAAACTAAATTTTATTGATTTTTAGTCTAGTTTAGAGAGTTTTGTGACAAGAGAATCGGCACCACTAATAATAATTATTTTAATCTAAAACTATTGAAACAGATGCGTAGTGGACTCCTCGGGTGACGCTGGAAATATTTCAGGATGGCATTTTCGACTTGTATGGACAAGGGTGGCCGGCCTCTGCCTCTGGAATGACCTAGAAGCTGGAACTGGTCATGGTCAAGTAACCGCTGATAAGTCCGGAGTGACTGGAGTATCAAGTCTGTGCTGGGGAACCGGGGGGCAGGGATACCGTCCCGTCTAAGGGATTGTAGGTGTTCCTCGTCGGTGTACATTCGCCTCGCACTACTTAAATTTTCATCAGACAAGACATAATACCTCATCATGGCAAGAGGCAAGGTACCTATTCTACGTTGGAGTATTCGTAAGTCATCATCAAAACAATCACTGGGCGGCCGAAGCACACGCGGCAACTTAAAAAAACAACGCTCGACGTCACGCTATGACTAATCGCAGGTGACTGTAAGGCAGTGGAGGCAACGCGGGACGCGGTACTCGGGACGAAGGGCGCGCGCGCGTTTGTGGGTGCGCATGCGGTGACATGTGAGCGGTGCGCCTGCGAAAAGATATGATGTATTTACCTATCAGCCGGCTTCAATCAAAGGATTGAATGTTGCTACTAGCGTTGCCGGAGCGAAATATTCCGAAGTATTCCCGTCGAATTATTCGCGAAACATTCGGAAGTATTGAGTAGTATTCGGAATTATTCCCCGAGAAGAAATATCTAGCTAAGTACATGTTTGGCCACGCATAGAGTAGGTAGTTGTGTAGGTAGTTAGTGGTAATGAACCTGCTGCGAGTCGCGGGGCGGGGTGAAACTGCCACGTGCAAGTGTTCGACTATTGATCGCTAGATGGCGACGCAATTACCATTGCAAATTACATATGTTCCGCGTTAGTGATAGTGTATTCATACCCACGAATCTCCCTTCCTTCCTACCTTCCTAACCTTGGTCACTGCAGCAGCAGAAAGCGCACGCAGGCGAGCACTACTGATGGAAGTTGTACAGTTACAGCTTTTACGTTTACCCGTTAGAGGGCGTTAATGCCCGTGGCTATAAATATATTACTACGCGTTCATTAATAAAAACGAGTATAATACGATTTGAAAACTTCCGAATATTTCCTTTCATCTACTTAGATATGTACTTACGTAATAAGTTTTTTATGCGGTTTAGGTGTGCAAGTGATGTTTTGCGAGAATACTATGTACATAAAGGTAAATAAGTAGGTAGGTACTAAGATGAGTTTATATTATATATTAGTATTTACCGAGATAAATAGTAAAACGGTACCTATTACCTATATTATTTCAATTGTTTATTTATGTATGTACTTTAGTAAGATTTCGGTTGAACACTACCTATTCTAAAAAGAAGGAGATAATCTTTTTGGTAAAACATCGTCGTAAAAGAGTACGTAGGTAACCCTAACTTCTTATTTTTTTTTTAAACCATTAGGTAGGTAAAGTACTTAAAAACATTTTTACGCTTGTACATAACATCCGCACAAAATCGACACAGTTTAAACTCATCCATACTAAAATAAAATAATAAGTACCTAGTCATAAGTAGATAACTACTTACAGGGAATTATTCCCGCATAGTAGGTACGTAGGCATCGAATAATACTTCGTTGATTATTGAATGAAGCGCTGGCGTCGCCGTGCGACTAACAAGGGAAGTTCTCCATTTACAGTTTTACTCTTGCTCGCTAAATGGCGTTAATTCACGTAACGCACCGACGAAATATCTAATACACGGCGAGTCTCCTCAAGCTACCTACGCATACATTCGTAACTACTGGGAATAATTCTATAATAATAATAATCTACTTCATCCTTACAATATTTATTTTACTCTGCATTCTTGCTGCGGTAGTATTCCTTCCAATCGAAGTATTCTTTTGAATGTTTCCGAATTATTCCGAAGTTTTGCAACGCTAGTTGCTACGAATTCATTGATAAGCGTAGAGTAGGTAGGATTTAGGAAGTTGATATTTTACATTTTTTGTCGTCTTTTTTGTTTTGTTTTTATTATTTATTGGTTTTGATATGATAACTTTACTACAAATAAGTAATAGTTATCTATTGATAGGCTAATTACATGTTAGTTTTTTTTTTAAACGAAGAGATTTCTGTGCCATAGGCTTCTCTACTCCGTTCACCTATTATACCTACCCTATTTTTTCCAGACGGTAAAAAATGTCATCCGGTATATATATGTATACTTATATAAAATTTGTTCCATATGTACACCACCTGTTAATCATTTAGTACGTAAATAAAATTTTCTATCCTTATAGGTATGTTTTAGATCTAATTTCTCAGTAATCTTGGCCACACAAAATGACACCCGCCAACCTGATGTTAGAATGGCGGTTGTATGAAATGTCTTACTGGCTAAAACCCACCAGTGTTCCTTCAGTTGCCTGTGCGCTAGGGCCACGGTAACTCTTTCGAACAATCCGCGACCCCGGCAGGCATCGGCCCTATCGGACCCCGTCAATGATGCTGACATCTCTTTGAGACCCGGGCCTGGTCCTTACCGGACGGCGAGCTGCCCATTGCTCTCTGTCCTAAAGCCCGCGCCTAGGGTGCCCAGGTGCCCAGGGTGTCTCCTCCTGCGGTGACTAGGGACGTGAGGGCGCAACAATTGCCTCACCCTCACGCGCTCCGCCTCCGTCTTCGCGAGCATTACTGCTTCGCAGAAGGAGGTGACGGCTTACCATTCCCTCTCGCTCCTTACCATGGCCTGGACCAGGGCCGGACGCGAGAGATCGCCGCCACGAGGACACGGCGGTGCTCCGCCCCAGCCGGGCAGACCTCCACCGTATGCTCCACCGTGTCCGCCGGTCGATCCACACAATAACAACACCCGGGCGTTTCCTCCCACCTTATCCGAAACAGGAACCTCCCGAAACAGCCATATCCGGTGAGGACGTGCGTCAGGTGGAAGATGAGGACGCCGTGGCGCCTCTCAAGCCACTCCTTAAAGAGGGGACTTACCGCCGCAATACAGGAAAGCGGTCGCTATCAACATTTGGTCCGCGCTTTTCGTGAACAAGTTACAAGTTCATTTCTGTTTGTTTAGCGTTCGAAGTGATACGATTTGTTTCGTTATTTGTTGTTATTAATCCGTTATTGCTAGTTTTTCTTGTTGATTTTTACTGTTATTTCGAGTGTTTGTTGTTTTTAATAAATTAAGGAATCACAGCCTGGCAGTAATCACTTTGTTTTTTTTTTGTTTTCCAGTATTTTAGCGTACAGATTTTATTGATAGGCAGTTTCGAGTAAATGAACAATATGATCTGAAAGAATTAGGTCCATTATTTCCACTTTGGATTCTTTTCGGTAAGTGAGCAAAGCTGTCGATGCAAGAGTTACTAGGTACCTACTTAATCTGGTCGGTTCATAGAGAGACAGTTTCGGGATTAGATAGCAAAAGAAAATTTTCAAATTCTAATTTAAGTACCTACTTACTTTTGTTTCTTTTCAGTATATCGATATTGAAGTCTCCAGTTAAAATTATATTTTTACAAGCTGACCCGACAGACGTTGTCCTGTCTTAACTATGAATGTCATATTTAGTTTAGTTTTAGTTTTGACTATTGACTAAAACTAAAACTATCGACTCATTTATCAATCGATCCATCTGTGTTTGAAACGATATTTGCAGCGCGCATTCTGTCAATCGCTGACAGTTATTTCAAACAACTGACAGTTATGTAAAATTAATATTGGCGTTAAGTTTTCTTAAATTTTGTAACGTTCCGATCAACTTCCTTATTTTTTTATGTCATAAGATTCTTCTCCTGACAATAACGAACACAACAACAAAAAAAAATGTGAAATCGGTCCAGCCGTTCACGCGTGATGGCGTGACCAAGGGAAATAGGGATTCATTTTTATATAATAGGTCTTTACCTATGAAATTGCCGTTTTGTATGAAAAAATTTAAACGAATTTTTTTCATGAATTTTTTATTTGTATTAATCGAAGTAATCACCCATGCAATCAATGCATCTTTGCCATCGCAGTGGCAGTTTATTGATGCCCTTCTTAAAGAAATCAGCTGGACGGGAGGCAACAAATTCTTCAAAGGCATTTTGTACTGCCTCTCGGGTATTAAATTTTTTTCCCGCCAAGAAGTTATCCAAATTCTGGAAAAAGTAGTAGTCTGTAGGCGCAAGGTCTGGTGAGTAGGGCGGATGACGGAGAGCTTCCAACCCCAGTTCTTGCAACTTGGAGACCGTCTGCTGTGCAGTATGAGGTCGCGCGTTGTCGTGCAGGAGCAGCGGAGACGAGCGATTGACCAATGCTGGTTGGAGATGCGCCAGCTTCTCCATCATTGTGTTCAGTTCTTCACAGTACACATCTGCAGTAATGCTCACCCCGTTTGGTAAGAAGCTGTGATGAATCACACCGGCGCTAGACCACCAAACAGTGACCATCACTTTTCTAGGGGTAAGTTTTCGTTTAGGGCATTGTTTAGGTGCTGAACCAGGATCCAACCAACTTGCTGAGCGCTTACGGTTATCAAACAGAATCCATTTTTCATCGCAGGTAACAATGCGGTTCAAAATTCCTTCATTTGTGTGTCTGTTGAGCAGTGCAAGGCACGTCTCGACGCGTACTTCGCGCTGGCGATCATTGAGTTCGTGGGGCACCCATTTGTCAAGCTTTTTTACCTTGCCAATTTGACGCAAATGGACCAATATTGTTTTGACGCTAACGTCGAAAGCTGCTGCTAATTCAGCCGTAGATTGTGTATCATCAGCTTCCACAATCGCCTTTAATTCGTCATTGTCGACCAAAGTCTTCGGACGACCGCGAGGTTCATTTTTCAGGTCGAAATTTCCAGAACGGAAGCGAGCAAACCAATAACAGGTGGTGCGTTGGTTTGTAGTGTTAGCTCCGTAAACGTCGTTGATGTTGCGTGCCGCTTGTGCCGCGTTGCTGCCACGACAGTACTCATATTCCATAATTACTCGAATTTTTAACGTATCCATGATGACGAAAAAGATTGAAATGCGATGAAAATGTAACACTAATCAATAAAGAAATGACTACTTTTAGAAAAAAAAATCCATGTTTTTTTTTTTTTTTTTTTTTTTTTTTTTTTTTTTTTTTTTTGGTTTATGGCTTCGCACGGTTTGTGCATTTAGCCAATGTCACGTTTAGAAAATCCATGTTTTTAAAATAAAATTAATTTGAAATTAGAATTCTTAGCCAAACAAAAATTATTTTGATTTGAAATGGCCAGTACTGCAGAACGGCAATTTCATAGGTAAAGACCTAATATATAGATTTGTAAGTGAACGATTTTTCGAATTTGCTTCAAGTTACTGTTTTCCAAAGACAATACTTCTATTTCTTGATGTGCGCTTTTTAATTGTGATTTAAATCATATGTTTATTTGCGGTTCATCCTCGTCGTCCGACATTTCTGGCATACTGTTTGTGGTACATACAATCCAATGTTTGGGAGATAATGGTGTCGATTCTCTTGTATACCGAAATAAACTAAACTGTCACAAAAATTCCTTATTTTTGGTTATGAGAATCTTAAAGTTATTCTGCAAACAAGATTCTTATAATATTATATAAATACTCGTATAATAATTAATATCCTTTTGAACATTGAAAAATTGTAGACTTATTCGAAGGGATCACTTGTAGCACCGTAATTATTTATGAACGTCTTTTGCCTCGTTTACGTTCATACATCTGGTCATACACGCACGCCGGTTGTGAGTACTACTCACCTGACCTTTCTGAAGAACATCACCAATAAGGTCACTAGTCTTCCTAGGGCGTCCCTTCCAGGCGTTTCCACTCACATCTGCCTTGTAAATACCTTCTTCACTTCAGTAGCTCAAACATGTAGGTTTTGCTGCCTGAAATCAGTGAGCAAAATGCGATTTTGCTCACTGAGTAAGACCAAGCAACTTTTTTTTTTTTTTTTTTTTCAGAAAGCCGCGTATGTCATTCAGCCTTGTGTTAATCAATAAATTATTAATAAAATATTATTAATAAAACTGATATTAAAATTTAACCTGTAAATATTTATTTCTAGTTTCAATAATGTTACGTAATATATTTTGAATAATAAAATATCATGGGTGCTATTTCCGAACACGCCTTAATTTAAATAAAAGAGCGGGAATAAAATTTCGTGGCTGGCGTAGAGTTGAATAAGTTAAAAAATATTAAAATAATCGTAAAATATGAGTGAAACTAGCGACGAGAACAGTATTTTAACACCGGAAGAGTTAAAACATCAACTTATTAATGCAGAATTAAGTTTTCTACCTGAGAAGTCTCGCGAGAAATATCTGAAAGCATACCATGTCTTCAATGAATGGAGACTTACAAAGGGCGCTTAGCAGACTTTCGGAGACGGTGTTGCTATCTTATTTTTTAGATTTATCACAGACGAGGCGATCATCTACATTGTGGAGTATTTACTCAATGTTGAAAGCTACTTTAAAAACAAAACATAACGTGCATATTGAAACATACGCAAAACTCGTATCTTTTCTAAAAAGAATGTCAGTTGGGCATAAGGCTAAAAAGTCCAAAATTTTCACGGCCCTTCACATAGAAAAACTTCTTAATGAAGCTCCAGACTGCAATTTTCTTGCCGCTAAAGTAAGTGGTACCTATGAATCTATGTTGTTAGTTATTAAAATTTGTGTGTAGACTGTTATGTACAAAGGTACTACTTACTGCCTACTACTAATTTTTGGAGGCACAATGAATCCTAGTCTGGCTTAGCAATACTGTTGAAATATTTATTACGATATGTAAAACATGCTGTAAATGTTAAATTATGCATATTAATTATGTAATATTTTCATTACAGGTTGTACTGATCATAGGAATTAGTGGAGCGTGTCACAATAACGGGCTATTACAGCTAACAGTTAATAATATCGAAAAGCATTCAGATAAATTACTGTTAGTAAAATTGAAAAATACGAAGACGAACCTTGACAGGTCTTTTGTCGTACGCGAAGAATATGTAACTATTGTAGAAAAATACCAAAATTTACGTCCACCCAATATAAAAACCGACCGATTTTTCATACAATACCATAATAATAAATGCTCAAGACAGCCTATGGGAGTAAATAAAATAGGTGCGATACCGCGAGAAATTGCCACTTTCTTAAAACTGGAAGATCCTCAGCTATACACAGGTCACTGCTTTCGGAGAACTTCGGCAACGCTCTTGGCTGATTCCGGAGCCGATCTCACCACTTTAAAACGTCACGGCGGGTTGCAGAAGGCTATATTGAAGACTCAATAGAAAATAAGTCGAAAATCTGTAAGCGTATAGTGGAAACAATAAGTCTGAATTCGACCTCGGATCCTTGGTCTCACCCACGCCCATCCACTTCCAACGACGCACAGTGTACTTATACAGAAAGCTGATCAGAGTCACCAACGTTCACCGTTGTTCCTTCTCAATCCGCCACCGAAACGATAATCAAACTTAACTCAATGCAACTATATCGTTGCCAAATAAAATCTGTTACTTTTAATTTGCAGAATTGCAGTAATTTTACTTTTAACTTTTAAAATGTTCCATTTTATTGAATTGGTACCTCTACCTACAATGTTAATTATTTTGATTCATAATAAATAGTTATTTCAATCTATTCCTGTTTATTATTTTATCTCCTAAAGTGTTCTCGTTGCTGAAGTGAAAAGTTATGTGTGTTACACGAGAGCAAAGTTTTTTGCATCTCGTGCCTTTGAATTCCACGCCACACTCAGGATTCAAAATCAGCACTCGCAGCAAAAAACGACTTTGCTCTCTTGTTGCACAAATAACTATTGTTAATCGCCCTTCATTCATCCTCTCAACATGACCAAACCATCTTAGCATACTCTTTTCAATTTTTGTCACTACATCTTCTTTTAAACCGCACCGATGCCTTATCACATCATTCTTCAGTCTATCATTCATAGTCACACCACACATGGTTCGCAAGGAACGCATTTCCACAGCATTCATTCTACTTTCATGCTTCTTTTGCCACACCCAACACTTACTTCCATACATAAGCGTAGGCACCAGCACACCATTGTGAACAGCCAGTCGTGCTTTTTTGGACATCAACTGGTTGGTCACAATTGCATGTGTAGCACCATTCACTTTATTTCCCACATTTACCCTTCTTTCCACATTTTCATTCATTCCCTTCTTTTCATCTTTTTTAATAGGTAATTATTTAATAGCGAGCACGTGTTTACTGTCAGCGCCATCTGCAGTCTTGAATGTCTGGAGAGTCCCTAAGATGAAAAACCATGCAAAACTGCAAATAACAACGAATATTAAAGTACTTATATCATTTATTAAATATTTCTGAATTAGCCAAAATATAATAAACCACTTTAGGAGAGTTCGTTCAGCTGTTTTTGGCGCTCTAGTCAATACGCTAAGATAAGTTAAATTGAGTTTTATTGATAGCATACTTACTTTCTAAATAATGTGATGAAACAAAGAATGAAAACTTTCAATGATGAAAAGATTTTGTCAGTACATACTTAAATGTGATGTAAAGCCTTAGAACTATTTAATTATTTATTTCTATTTCGCTTTACTGCTAGCTATCCACACAACGAACTTACTACGCTAAATGTTGGTGTTAGGTATGTACCTAAAATGTATTATAATTCTGTGTTGTATGTTCACAGCTTTATGTGCCGATTCTCTTGTACACCGAACTAAACTATCACTAAAATTGCCTACGGCTATGAGATTCATACAGCTATTCTGCAAAAAAAATATATCTAAATTTAAAAATAATTTTGACGTAACTAAAATTTAATTTGACAATCGCGACTCCACGTGGTAGGTACTTGATTGCCTGTGATTTTTTTTTAGAGCCGGAGGCACGCATAATGGGGAACAGCCTCGACGTATTTTTTACGGATTATTTTACTTTTTGTACGGAAAATATGAAAAAAAAAATACCTACGTGTAGAGTTTTAGGGGTTTAAGGGACTCATAAAGGGGGTCGAAATTTTCATTATTTTTGCGATAGGACACACCGTTTTCGAGATATAAGCAAAATAAAATAAAAATAAAAAACAGTACTGTTTTTGCACCTGAAGTCGAGGTGTGGTGGTGAATTTTAGTTCATGACAACTAATTTTATTCCACACCTTTTTAATCGCGATTAAAAATAGCTAGATTTAGTTAGACAACCAAAATTTTAGGTGAACAACGTCAAATTCAGAATAGCAAAATTGGCATTTTCACTAAACTAATAATTCAGTGCCATCTTAGTGCTGTCAAACTAAAATATAGTTAAGTTGTGTCACTTTAGTCTATTTCAGAATGAGAAATTGTCGTTTGACAGGAATAAACTAAATTTTCTTGATTTTTAGTCTAGTTTAGAGAGTTTTTTGACAAGAGAATCGGCACCATGTCTCACTACATAAATGTAATTTTAAGTAGATTGAAAGCATGGAACATATCTTTTTAATCAGTCCTAATGTACCCCTAGGTAGAGATGAAATGGGATTAAGATAGTAGATAGAGTGCGAGGTGGGTTTGTTATGGTACATAATATAACTACCAGCTGACGAACTAATAAAATATGAAAATGAACTTCCAGTACCTACAAACCAATAACTAGCTACTTTGGTTCATATGTAGGTATATCTAAAGTATATCGTCAAGATTAAAATTAGCCAAGTTGTTCTGTTCCGACCATGCTGCATGACTAGCACCGTCCATTTCTGAAGCAAGGCTGTTCCCGGCAGTGAGCGCATGATTCCTGCCACCTATGCGCGCCCCACACTCTGGACACGAACTCTCTTGCATTGCTCCACCACACTCACCAATACAATAGACGTGTCCATTTGGACATTTATACCAGTGGCCAGCTTTTAAACCAATAGCTTTAACAATTAAAGCGCGCTCGTACTTAGAGACAATACCGCTTGTTTTGATCGCTGCTTGCAACTGCCTAAGCGACTCTAAAGCCTCGTCTTCATTAAATACAGATAGCGAGAACACTACCGCTTTGGTACTTTCAACTTGTTGTGTTACTTCAAGTTCATCTTTCGTACTAATCGCTATATGGAGAAGCGTAGAAAGTTGCACCATAACATTCAAGCGTTTAATCTCATTGCTGATATCCTTTTGCTGTTGTTCGCTTATTTTGATAGCGATAGTGGATTTTGGCCGAATCTTGAGCACATCCAGTAGTGTTTTGATATGATTCTGCAATTCATCCTTTAATGTAGTTATTTGCGGTTTCTGTGTTCGATATTTTTTCCAACATTCTACGATCATTTCAAATATATTCAAGAATACGCATTCCATTTCCACTTGCAACAGCGACACTTTTTTTTGTCTTTTTAACACTTTTAGTGTTATAAAACTCAAAAACGTATCTCTCATATCTTTATAATCTGGAAAGAAACATAGAAATTAGTTCTTGCCGGTTATTCGCCAAACTCAGAGCTTGAGGCACCTTGTTTAATACAAACCCGCCATATGTTTTCCATTTTCTTCCGAAAATCTATCCACTTTGCGGCGTAAGTCAGTAATTTTCATTTGTATCTGCTTGTCAGTTCCGTAAACTCGGACTTTTATAGGATTGATATCATTCTTGAACATTGTATTCACAGTATCTTTGTATCTATTAGTATTAATAATCGCTTTACGACAAAAAGGACAAGTGCGTATTTTTATGTTTTCCTGGTCTCCCAGCATTAAAGTATCCATGTTATCGACCTCCAAAACATGACCACAATCTTGAAGTACAATAAACCTGAAATTTCGAGGAGGGTTGAATGAAAATGTTGATTGAAATCTTCTACATGCAGTAACAAAACAATCGAGAACCATGTCCTATGGTGATGAGTAGTTGCCCTAGTTGCGAATTGCGATATGATGAGTTTAGGTAATTGATTAAAACAAAATTGGGGCTAGGGTCCAAAGACCGTCGAGTCAGTGAAAGCATTTTGTAGGTAATTTAGTTTCAACGTAGCTGTGACTCGAGGCTGACTGCGCTTGAACTTAGTATTGTTGTTGTTGTAAAGTTGTAGCAAACGAAGGTGTCTCACTTGTCGTGCTCTCCGTACTCGTCGCCGAGGAAGTCCGTGGGGAACTCGTCGGGGCGGCACAGCTGGCAGATGGGCGGGCAGGGCTCGCCGCACAGGCCGCGGCACATGTGGCCGCACGCCAGGCGCCGGCCGCAGCGCGCGTCGCACGGCGCGCGGTCGCACGGCTCGTCGCAACGACGCGTGCACTGGCCGTGCTTGCAGCGACGACTGCACTTCTCCTGTAATGCCGTCAAGTAGGTTCGGTATTATGGCACTTCGCGTTTTAGGAAATGATGTCTATGTAGAGCATCGTCTCCGTTATCCTGTGTGATAGTTTATTTCAAAAGCTTGATGTGTTATTGGGGTCGGGTACAGTAGGTATCTACAACCGTATTTAATACCGACACACGATAGCTGTTCAGAACTTCGAATAATATTAGAAATAGTAGGTACTCAGTCTGTGAAAGAAAGAACTCGCTAGTCGATGTTTTTGATCGAAGGATAGAGAAAGCCAGAAATAGTAGTAGGTAGGGACACCCACATTTCTCCATATAAAGGTATTATAGAGCAAGCCCCATAAACCACGCACAAAATCAGACTTCGGGCTGTTACTGGGAAATTCCTATTGGAAACTCCAATATCTTACACTGTCCGAGCTCGAGGCAGGACACCAATCTGCTCATAAACTCATGCTGATTTTAGTTTTTCGGTATCTATACGAATGCAACGCGGCGTGATTATAACACCCAAAAATTAAAGTTCCTATACCTACAATGAATGGGAGCTAAAGCCAGAGTTTACTAAGACAACACAATTGTTATTCACCCGACATGGCGTGCATGGTTCGCCGCACAACCTCTTGCAGAGCGAGTGCACGCATTTAACTTCGCAGAGCAACTTGCACGGTGGGCAGATTTGATTACATGGCTCCTGGCATCTAAACAAACATTCAAATCAAGATATCGTATAAAGTGCAACTCTCCAACGTTTAAAATAAAACATAAAACCACGCCTGCATTACCCGAAGGGGTAAGCAGAGGTGTATACTTACAGGCTTATTCAGAAATAATCGTTAATCAACGTCTTAAACATTACTTAACTAATTAAACCTTAAATATTAATTAAATATTTCTTATTCATAAACGATATTTAAGCATTGCTTAACTAACCACTACTTAACTTTTTGTAAACTGGCAACTAGGTAGAATTTTGGTAGAAAACTGTGAAATCAGTCTATGGTGCTCGTGCCAAACACCCGAATTAAAAAACAAAACTGTCAGTCACTAGCTTGCGGAAAAAGTTTCGTTCGTGGTAATTTTGTAATTTGTGTTTTATAGGATTAAAAAAATTACTTATTATGGTAGGGGAGCCCATGAAGGGATTACGGGATTTACTAAAGCGCGGCAGATTAATATACAGGGGGATATCTTGTACCCAGTTAAGTACCTCAACCAAATATGAGCCCGATATATATGGCCGCCCTTCAAGGATAAAGGCTCAGATTAGTAAAAAAATATTGATCATCAGAAATGCTCGGGCGCGTCAGATTAAGGTAGGGTGAGTTAATTACATGCTAAAAAGTGTATATTCCACTAATTTGACAATTTGAGTGACGTAAAGAAAGGGGAGGGCTACAAAGTTGTAAAAAAAAGCGTCATCTCGATATTCTCGAGCGTGGCTATTTTATTTTTTATTTTAAAGGAACTAATTCAAGGATAACGAAAAATATATAATCTGACGATTTCCACCAGCCGAAGTAACAAAAAATCGTCGATAAAGTTTAATTCGGGCAGCTGCGTGATGCATATATTCCCCTCTCCGCGTTTTTATTCCTCTGTCACTCTTTCTCTATCTATTATTCTCTCACTCCGTCCCCACTCTGGTTTCTGTTGCCATGACCATGGGTGGTCAGCTTTCTAAGCGGCCAACGCCAACAATGGCAGGATTTGCAAAAAAAGAATAGCGCTGTACGAAAGAATGAGATAGTTGGATTCTTAAAGAACAATGGCGAATTTTTATTTAAAATAAAATTGAACGTCTAAAAGTGACACATATACGAATGAAATTTAATTATTTATATACGTTTTTTTCAACTACCACATTATCTAGACAAGGCCGAGTAAAAAAAAATATGTTTAACGCAAAGTCATTTGACTAGTTCGTTCTAAAAGATTAAGAAATTGTTGATTGGATTGGTTTAGTATTGCCATTTTATATTTATTTTCCTAAATAGTAGGTACAGCGTAATTGTCATGGTGCTGTTATCATTTTTAGTTTGTTATTATATTAACATGGAGTAAATGAATTAGTAACACATTTATTTTGTTGTACCTATATCTAAGTTTATTCTGTGTTCTTACTTAGATAAGCATATTGTAGTAAAGTGGGAAAAATATCAAATGTTAAGTATGGCAATTCTGAACTAAAAAGTCTAGTACCTATTTAAAGTCAAAAGGAAAAAAATTGCTTGGTTGTTGACATTGACAACCACCATTGACAGTTTACAACTCTTGACCAGAAGCTTGCGCTCTGTCCTATGTTGTTCAAAAGTTGAACACTGAATATCTATTAATCTCCGCCTTCTCTAACGAAAAATCTTACACAAACTAGCTCAGAAAATGACGCTGAGTTTTATAATGTATTTTTCATTTAAAGATGTAATAATTTAATTTCAAATAAAACAATGTATAGGAAGCTGCTATTGTTCTTTACATACCCGACTGAATACTTATCTACCATATTGGTATTTTTTGTTATTTGAAATATATAGATGATGGACATAGCGAGAGTTTTTTTAAAAGTAATTTGATTTTATTATAGAAAACATGGTGTTAAAAATTTGAATAACATGTTTTTTTTTTGTCAGATTAGGGGTTCCCTCAAGATAATCGTCAATTTATGAGACAGCACGTCTAGGACATAAAGATGAACCATATATATCTTAATCTGACGCGCTTGAGTATTTCAAAATGGCGATTTTTTTTTGCACATTATAATAATAGCCACGAGTTTGTGTCACATCGAAATCGTCAGATTATTGAATGAGACCTTTTTTTAGGTTCACATAACATCCTCTTAGAAAATCTGACGCGCTCGATTTTTTTTTTTTCATTTTCAACCCTTACTTACGACCACCCGCATTATGCAAACGGTCAGATTAACATACGTACAATATTAAAAATACGTAGGACATTGATGCTATCTGACGCGCTCGAGTATGTCCATGCAACAGTATTTTTTTACATATTTGAAAATCTATAGCCGCTCCCCCCACCGATGTATACATTATATAACATTTTTTTCTTCTTATCATCTAATTGCAACCCAACAGGCCTCTATGACACTCGAGTAAATCCCCATTTAGCATCGTGGGCTCCCCTACTATTAAGCTATGGCGGATATAAAAGGATGCGACACGCCTTTGTCCAGTAAAACACGATGCCACTCCGCTAACTGGGGTGAATCAGAGTCGCCTAAATTCATTTAAATCTTGTACATCATGCTCAAACAGACTTATATCGTCATCGAAGTCAAAATATTCAATTATTACCGTACGTCAGACATATAAAATTTCACTAGAAAAGTTTTATCAATTCACTGCAACAAGTTAGAATAGAAATGACAGACTCAATCGGCTGCACAGACTACATAGAGATACTACGTATATCAGCTGTTATAGTGTGGCCATTAGTGCTGTGCACTCCCTGAGGTATGCGCGGCGAGGTGGGAGGCTAAGAAAAAAGTGCATGAGTTCACATGAGATCGATACATTTCGGACAGATCTTACGATATCAGTTTGCATTTCTAAGGCAAGACTTGTGGCGGGACGATGGTCGGAGGCTATCTATCTGTAATATATTATACTTACTTAGTTGATTAAAATGTAACCCAAATATACTCATATTTTATTAAAAATATGCAGGTGATAAATAAGAACTAAACTTATAATTCAAAGCAGGACTTGTTTTATTGAACATTTTTTATATATATTTTTATATTTTATATACAAACAATTATATATTCTAACGAAAGTTATTCTGACATAGATTCTGTTTCAACTTCATCTTCGATTTCGTCATCATCTTCATCTTCCACTTCGCCACCGGAACTTGAATCAGAGTCTTGCAAATTTATTATGAATGAATCGATTACATTATCGAACCTACTATCGCGACTCCAGTAATCATTTTCATTTTTCTGGACATGATCGTCGCATCTCTGCCATTTTTCCGCTGTGAATTCCGAAAACAATTTATCCAATAAGATTATCTTTTCGTCTAGAGAAGAATTAATATAGTTTTGGGCTATGTTGTTTTTAATATCAGCCCAGACCAACTCAATTGGATTTAAATCTGGATGGTACGGAGGTAAACGCAGAACAGTGTGTCCACTGGCTTTCAGGAGTTCGTCAATTCTATACACGGGTTCTTTTTGTGTATTTTTGATAAGAAGCAGCAGTTGATCCTTTGTCATGGTTCCTGAAAATTCTACATTATGGCGTAGCAACCAGTTCTGCATTTCACTTTCTAGGCTTCATATAGTTGGTTTCTTCTCAACCTGAACGCTGTGGTAAGACGCGTTGTCCATTACAACCACAGAATTCGGCAGCAACTTATCTTTTAACTTTTCATCTACCCACTTATAAAAAGTAGGTCCGCTCATATCTCCATGATAGTCACCGGTACTAGCATCTGATTTGAATATAGTCAATGTATCATCCACTAAGCCATTTCGACACCCAGCGTGGAGAATTACCAATCGCCGTTCTTTCCCAATATCAGCATGAATTCCGGGTTCTGACGATGATTGCCAACATTTGCTGGCATGGTGACTGGCGTTGATGTATGTTTCATTCAACTTCGTAAAACTGATGAATTTTTCTTCTGATAACTCCAAGGTCAAAATCATCCACAACGTGTTTTGTCTTTAGAACTTTTGGTTTTTTTGGCGATTGAAATTTTAATTGGCTTGAATTTACAATTGATAAATAACCCGCAGAAATCACATTATGCACGGTTCTTTTGCTGTACCCCGTAGCCTCCGCAACGATTTTGGCAATATTCACATCATTTTTAAATTCAAAGCTTTCTTTGTCTGCTTTTCTTTTCTTAAAATATTCAGCCACCTTAAAAATGACAGTCTTCATATCACGAGATAACGCACGACCCATCTTTGAATATTTATCCCATGTGCGTCTGACATAGACAGTCCGATACGGACAACACTACTTGCCGCCACGAGCGTTGACGGCGCACTGACAGAGCGCAGCAGCCGATTCTCCCCCCCGTCTCGCCGCGCGCATACCTCAAGTAGTGCACAGCACTAATGGCCACACTATAGAAGCAAGGATTTCGACGGCCATTTTGTAGTTTAAATCGTTAAACAAGGTCATAGGGCTGTTTAGTATGATTGCTACGTACATAACTATTTAAACAGTTAGTTAACTCTAAACAGCGTTTATGAATGCAAAATCTATTTAACTACTGCTTAAAGTGCTGCTTAAAAGTTAAACAACGTTTATGAATAAGCCTGTTAGTAGTTACAGTCGGCGACAAAGTCGGTTCGATCATTTCAGACCGACCATAGAACGGAACGCGGCACCCTTCCGACTATCAGTTACGACCACGCTCAAAGATTCCATCCAATGTAACCTTTGAGCGTGGTCCCTACATATATATAATATGTAGTATATATATATATATATAGGTAAACAATGGACGCGGGCCTAGAGCGGGTTGAAGTTGATGCCTGATTTAACCGATTTCTACGCTTACGTCAAAATACAACGTAAGTAACTTCAGCCTGATATAGTGTTGTTATTTAAAAGACATTACAGGCGGTAGCAAACCGAACTTCCGAGCTGTGGTCTGTAGAAGTGTCGCGAGACTTACTGGTGTCCACAGATGTTGTCCTGGTTACAAGTCTGCGTGCAGGGCTGGTGCAGCCGGCCCTGCAGGCAGCGCGCGCACGTGCCGGCGCACACGTGCCCGCACGCCAGCGTCGCGCAGCATGCGCTCGCGCAGTACTGCAGCAGCTGCTCCGGCTTCACCTCACCTGCACACTTACCATTAATAGCTGCAGTTTTACTAACAAACAGAACATCACGCCTGTATTTTCAAAAGGGTTAGGCAGCAAATGTGTATAGAACAGCCCGAGCCCGAAAAATGTTCTCGATCTCTCGATGGCATCGGTATACCTTTAAACCTAAGTTTGTAATCGCATTAACGTTTTAATGCGATAGAACTACAAATTAACGATTTTCGAAGTTTTTCCATTACTTGTGCTGTGATAACTTGCTCCTTTCAAAATATCATGATTCTAGAGCAACGGGAAGTACTCTATAGGTTTTGATTTATTTGCGAGCATCAAAATAATATGTGTCGCATAAGTAGCCGTATTTTTTTATTGCGATGACTGAAATAGAAGCTTGATTTTTTTTTTGAACTCTTAGGGACCATAGACCTACGTATTTGATCATTTTAAACTGATACCTCCACGTCTTGAATCTTGACAGACTGACAGACTGACAGACAGACAGACAGACAGACGGACGGACGGACGGACAACGAAGTGATCGTATAAGAGTTAAAATGAATGAGCTAAAAATGAAATCACTTGAGAACGGCTGGACCGTTTTGGCAATTTTTTTGTTTTAAAATGTTCGTAATATTCTGGTAAAGCAAGGCGATCCGCTTTCCCCAAAGCTTTTCATCGCAGTCCTAGAATACATTTTCCGAAACCTCGATTGGAGTGATATGGGAGTAAAAATCAATGGCAGGCACCTCTCACACCTCAGGTTTGACTGATGTCGGAAGACCCGTGCAATCTGAACCACATGATAGAGTCCCTCAGTCAGCAGAGTGAGACTGTTGGGCTACAAATCAACTGGGAAAAAACGAAAATAATGACTAATCGTAAAGAAATACCTACATCCATACAGTCCCAACCTATAGAACATGTCATAGAATACACTTACCTTGGACATCTAATTTCAATAAAATCCTGTACAGAAAAAGAAATCGATCGCAGAGTGAAGAATACGTGGAACAAATACTGGGCTACGAAGGAAATTTTCAAAGGTCCCATACCCACCAAACTGAAAACGAAAGCGATGAACATCTGCCTAACGCCGGTTCTTACCTACGCATGCCAGACTTGGACTCTCAAAAAAAACACTTAAATAAAATAAGAAGCTGCCAAAGAGGAATAGAACGGAGTTAGATGAACATCAAACTGAAAGATAGAGTCAAGAATTCACTGATTAGGAAAAAAAACAAAGGCGAGAGATGCGGTCAAACAGGTTCTGACACTGAAATTGAAATGGTCAGGTCATATCCAGAGAGCTAGGGATGAAAGATGGTCACAAGTAGATACGAATTGGTACCCAATGTACAAGAAAAGAAGGAAAGGTAGACCCCATTTAAGAGATGGAGTGACGACATTGTACAGACAGCCGGAAACTTATGGCCCAG
The DNA here is from genome assembly GCA_916610205.1 of Griposia aprilina. Lineage (NCBI taxonomy): Eukaryota > Metazoa > Arthropoda > Insecta > Lepidoptera > Noctuidae > Griposia > Griposia aprilina. The sequence continues at coordinate 10,333,739 of OU744294.1, read as the reverse complement.
ACGGGCAAAGGACAGAACCACCTGGAAGGGTTCGGAGGAGGCTTTCACCGCAAAAGGCGGCCCTTTACACCTAACAATACTAACCTTTTAAGTACAAAACTAACATTACTAACACATAAATAAATAAGTACCTTCACAATACAAAACAGTAGATAAGAACTGCATGTAAGGGATTATGAAGCTGATAAATAAATAAATAATATTCGGAGTAGGAGTTTTGGAAAAAAAAAGGTCCCCGTAAAATTTTCAAAATCGGGAATTACTGGACGTCCTTTTTTCTATGGGGTTTTTGAATGAACTCTTCGTCGTATCCTACTAGCTGATCCCACAGGCGTAGGTCTGTGGGCTCAGCTAGTAGGATATACAGTGTGAGTCTTCATAATGTGCACATATCAAAATGAAGGAAACTAAGCTTAATTTTATCGACGGGAAAAAATATTAAAAAAAAAAAAAAACATTTTTTAAATTCTCGTTGGCTGCTGTGACCCCTGTGTAAACAAATCGGTATAACTTTTAAACTAAACGATCTATCAAGATGAAGCAAATTCAGTAATGAGTGGAAGTAACAGGACGTCCTCATAAAATAAACTAAAGAAAAAAAATCAAAAAAAAAAAACTGATATTTTTTCATAAATTTTTGCATTAATTGTTAAATTTTACAATAAAAGCCCCGATTACCTACCCTTTTCTATTACGAGTACTTTAAATTATTATCCATCGTATCAGCTTTCTAAAAGAAAAAATACTATGTTTATAACTCAAACACAACATTTCCTATCAACTGTTAAAGCCTTGCACTCGGCTACGTACCATACTTTAGCAGGTAGAGACACTTTTTTATGCGTTTTTTTTTGTTTTTTTTAAATATTTTTTCCGTCGATAAAATTAAGCTTAGTTTCCCTCATTTCGATATGTGCACATTATGAAGACTCACACTGTATAGTATAGATACCTACTGGATTTGACAGGTTTCGTAGTCACGTACGTTCATATAATTAGAGCCATGTCGCACTGTCGATACACCCTCATTTAGCTAGTTATGCTTAAGTCCCATGTGGTAGGGGGGGGGGGAGTCTATTACCATCAACAGGGAACACATCTGGATTCCGAACTGCTACTAAGAATTTCCAAATGGAAAAAATAGCCAATAACAATGAGGTCAACCAACCAATTAATATTCTTATCAAAATTCTTTTAGATACTAATCCAATGCGCCGAGCATTGACGAATCAATGACGTTTGAGACAGAAAATGGACGATAAATAAATTTTTTCGATATCATGGGTCGGACTCCGGGCTTTTTAACCAAATCATTTCGTATAATATCAAAATATTCATATTAAATATCAAAATAAAGCTAAAATATATATGATCAGATTTTGTTTTTATATGTTTAAATATTAAATAATACAGTAATTATTATACACAGTTATCTCTTTTTTTAAATGTAATGTTTATAAACGATTTTTCAGAAAATCGATTTTATTCGGTCAAAAAACGGCTTTTAACGGTCACAACACTACGGCAACCAACCCAAAGACATGACATTGTAGTAACGTCGTGTCGGAATATTAATCAACGATTAATTCGTGTTTTTGAGTGCATTTTTTCAATATAAAGTTAAACTTGATGCTTACGAATTATACGCGTTGTGATGGTAACATAGTAATTAAATAGAATTATGAATTTGATTTTTTAATTTCTTACATAGACGTTCATACAACGTTATCACGGCATGTCAAATGAGAAACGTCAAATCCGACTTCTTAGATTGCGACGACTATAATTTGAGTTTTTAAAAAACATCTACTATCTTAATTATCTATGAATATAATCTAAGTCTTATTAATAAGTAACGTAGAGTAAAGGTTGTTGATCAGTTTAACTCACAATTTTTTTTAACTAAACGAATAGTTTTATTCTACATTAATGTAAAGAAAAAAAAATGTTTATTCCTGCACAAACAAGACGCGCAATTTAGTTCTTGCTTAGGTGGTTCGTTCTGCCTTCCCTTCCCCTATAATCAGAGACATTTGTATTGTTTAGTAGATTGACACTAAATTTTCCCGTTTGACTTACAGTCGCCAGCCTGCAGGTCAGGCTACACGTAACTGACATATTTTTCCAAACGATTTTAAACCTTAATATGTTGACAATTTAGTTTAAAATTGAATGACAAAATCTGACAATTTGTGGTAACTTGATGTGCTGGCGACTGTACCTAAGGATAATTTAGGTTGAAAAATGTATTGAATTTGCTAAATATTCCGTTTACCTGACTATAGCCACATGCGTACTTCGGGAATGCTTCGAACTAAGCTCACAAACCGATATACAGGGTGGCACATCGACGAGCAACCTGTTACCATGGATTCAGTACATGATTCTGAAATCTGAACACCCTCTACGTTAAAATATTTAGGTTATAAAAAAAAATGCTGTTCCCAGACATTTTGAACGCGTAAGTAATGCACTTTACTATGAAACAGCTGGATTATTTTTTATAGCCGACGCAAATTTTCTACGCTAGTCTAGAATCATGTGCTTAATTTGCGCGCTGATGTCCCTGCCACCTTCTATTGCACTCGAAGATGGCTGTTCAAGTGCATGTACCAACTTGCACAATGATTTCACAAATTACCTTTAGCGAATAAACCTGATACATTGCACGGTAGCTTCACTTTGTGGCCGCAAGGAGACAAGACCTCGCTAGACGACGGCTTGGTGCACTTCGTGTGGTCACACGCAGAACCGCATCGGTCCATGCACGGATGCCCACATGAAATGAGTCGTTTACATTTCTCATTGCAAAGCTCATGACTCACACTTTGCGTGCACTGTACTTTTATTGTATGGAGACACTCAAGTATTACTTTGTCGACCTGAAAAAAAAATGGTTGAAAAAACAGTTCACTGCAAGAAAGCATTTAAATGATAGAAGCTGTAGGAGATTATGCGGCCGGTGCAGCGGTGCTTTGACGCTGCGACTGCAGCGAGCTACAGACGTTGGGCGCTACGAGGTATTGTACCTTTTTAGTGCCTCAGGGCGCTTACCACAGACAGTCGCGTAGTGAAATTACGTCAATAAGGGCCTATTTTTCAATAGTGACATACCTATGTTTTATCTTATAGCTATTTAACATACCATTTGTGTGCAATCTCCGCATGGTTCGCAACACTTCTTCTTACAGAAATGTCCACAGGTCTTGGTACGTGTGCATTTCTTATTACATGGAATCTCGTCAACTGACCTGGAGCATGCTACGGTCTCCCAGTGCTTGCAAGTAGATCTCTTTTTCTTAACCTGAAAATTAAAAATACTTATTAATTTATTATATAGGTATACCATACATATTATACCGGGAAATCACGGCCACAAGAACCAACCACTTTCGACCACTAGATCACCAAGGCATTATAGGTATAAGAACTTATAGGTAAGAAAACTTTTGATATTTTATTACCAACGTAACTAAGTACCACGAAATCCAATATTAAGTTTTGTTATTGTTTTAATAAAGTAGGAAGTAGATAATCTAGACCGATTTGAGATAACGCCAAGAGATGACCAACAAATTCATTCGCCTATCCTTTTATCTAGTGGTGATTGTGACAAATGGAATACCTATTCGATCGCGATTGCCTTCCGTATTTAGGCGCCCTTTCTCATCTGGCGCCACTTTCCGCCCAGGCCAGGCCGCCTCTTGTCTCGATCTACTTATACACGTAACGTACGTACGTACGTACACGTATTCTTGTTATGTCACGTAATGACATAACATAAGAAAGTGAAGGTATTAGATTACTAGGGTTGGCAACTTTTTTATATCAAATATAGTATTTTCGAAGCCATTACCTGTAAAAGTATTGTAGACAAGCTGACCCGACAGACGTCTGTCTTAACTATGAATGTCATATGTCGTTTAGTTTTAGTTTTGACTATTGACTAAAACTAAAACTATCGACTCATTTATCAACCGACCCATCTGTGTTAAACGATATTTGCAGCGCGCATTCTGTCAATCGCTGACAGTTATTTCAAACAACTGACAGTTATGTAAAATTAATATTGGCGTTAAGTTTTCTTAACTTTTGTAACGTTCCGATCAACTTCCTAATTTTTTTATTTCTTAGGATCCTTCTCCTGACAATAACGAACGCAACAACAACAAAAATTTGTGAAATCGGTCCAGCCGTTCACGCGTGATGGCGTGACCAAGGGAAATAGTGATTCATTTTTCCATAAATAAAAAAAAAATAGTTTATTCTGCACAAACAAAACGCACTTTACAAATAAATGATGACGGCGACGACAAATGACGATGATTACGAGATTAATACTGGCCCTATTGCCCTATCTCGCCATTTTGTATGCATCACTAAAAAACTGCGCTTGATAAATGCTGAAATTGCTGGTATAGAAAGAAATTATACTATTTTGAAAATATGTATATTTAAGAAAATTCAGAATCGTTGACCAACACTTGTTGTCCTGTTTCAGCAGTAGATTTAGTGTTAAAGGAGGTTTTCTCTGATTCTTTACTTTTTATAACATTCTTTTTGTTTTTCATTCCTGTCTTGACATTACAAATGTATCTTTCAATATGAAATACACTCGAGAGCAATGAATCCGGGTCACTTAAAGAATGTTAAAAATCTCGGAAACTACAAATGATAGGTTAATGCAATAAATTGTATTTAACACGTTCACTGCCACCACAATTTTTTTGAAGTTCATAGCGATGCCACCCTATAAAGCCACGTGGACACGCCAGGCGTGTCGGCGGCACTGCATCTTGTTAAACATGGACACGCTAGGCGTGTCCAGTGGCACCTCGATGGAGTTAAATTCTAAATCTGTTTTTTTTTCGGTTTAGCGATGAGTATTAGTTAGTTTGTCAATCGCTGAGCAAGAATACAGGTGATTTGAAATACGGTAGTGAGAATTTACCTGGAATTATGGCTGAAAATAGAAGTTTAGGTAAGTAATTTTCGTAATTTTGTAAGAGATCATAAACATTTTGTGGTTGTTTTGAAATATTTCATAATATTAACTTAGATAAGTCAATTATTACAAGTTTACGGAACGATACCTATTTTAGTTGAAGATAGCATACTTATTTAACAACAATAACAAAATGTTTCATAAAATACTTATGTTTGCCATAATTTTCTCCCCTATACTTTTATTTCATTAAATATGAATTGCCAAAAACTACAAAAAAATGGGGGTAAGGGAGGCCGAAACCGAAATACATGCAGCCGGCTGCATGGCTGCGAGTAACAGAATAAATGAAAATAGCAAATAAATATTATGAGCGGGGACGATTATGGAAAACAGTATTAATACAAATGATGTTTTGGCAAACAAAACATTACTCTCCTAAATGGTAATTTATTTAATAAAACGATTTTTAAACGGCTTAACTCGCGTATATTCCTTTCGTTTCAGTGTTCGCGGTCGCAAGCAGACCACGATCCCTGAAAAAATTTCGCAACGATTTTTATGTCTAGTGCTCGCGCAAACCTAAGACATTATTATGGTAATTTATATACTTAATCGTAATACCTAGTATATAATATTTGTTTTACTGCAGATAATCAGGAAGAATGCTATGATAACTATCCTGAATGTAGTCAGGCATTATTTACGGAAGCAGATGATCACCTGGAAGATAACCGTAAAGAATATGAAAGTTTTCCGGAATGTAGTCAGTCAATATTACAAAACTTTCCATTGAAAAGGAAATTTGAAGGTTCACGTACTTGTCTAGACACAGAATCAACAGACAATAGCTTTGATAAGATTACTGATTCTGATGAACGTGTTGCAAAAGAATTGAAAATAGACAAATTGCCAATGCCACAAAATAATGATTCTTTAAGTGAAACCAAAACGAGTCCTGCATGTTGTGCCGCCAAAAAATATTTTAACGCATTGTTTGCAAAAGATTTAAAAGCCGAACTGAATACAGAAAACGAACTACCTCCAATTTACGCCCAGTTCGAGCATGATTTGGGTATAATGCTTGCTTTTAGACTTAGAAATGTGCCCGCAAACAGGCGATTGGAATGCTATGAAGAATTAATTCGCACAATACGGCAGTATGAAGATTGAAATAAAAGACAATGATTAACACAAAATCATTTTTATTGATTACAAAAAAGGAGATCTGACAATCAGACAATTAGACTCGGGAATATAGGCTGTGATTAAGATTATAATAATTATATATTAAGTACCTAATCTTTAATTTAGGGATTAAGTAACCATCTTTTTTTAATAACTTTGGTATATAAAGCAATCTAGATATACTTAAACCATGAAAATCTGGACAATCTGGGCAGCCAGTTTTTATCAACAATGTCACAGTGTCGATAATTTAGGCTGTGATTACATGTTATGTCATATATGTATACAGTTTTTTCAGTTTTTCAAAACATTAATACTTAATGAATCATATTGTGGTCCACTACATAATAATGAGACTGATTTATGTAATAAAAAAATTTTAATACTTTAAATGGTCTTTCTTTAAATTAAACCTAAGTTATTAATATTTGTGATATGCTTTGAAGCATTCTATGCACAAGCCTGGCTGTTGGGGACATTTCTCGCAAGCAAACAATGTTGCTACCCTTTTTTTCTTGGTTGTCCAGCAGTGGACGCATCTTCTTCGCTTGGTTTTGCCTTTTGTGTCTTTTTGTAATTTCATGATGCAATGAACATTTGTCCCTAATGGAATTCGCAAATCCGGAGGTAAATGAGGCTCTATAATAGATTTAATTACATTTAATCTGAAATCATATAAAGTCATTTTGTTATTTGCCGAGTACTTATTGTACAGGAAGAAAGAATTTATTGTTATTATTTGCATAATGTGGATTATAACTTTTTTATACCATCTGAGGGTCTTGTGTTCACATGAGTAATATGATAGCATTTGGTCATGTCGATCAATGGCACTCATATTTTGATTATAATATTTAATTATTTGGGGTTTAAGTTTCATTTGCCCTCTGCGATTTCTGGTACTCTCTAAATTGCCATTGTATTTTGTTGAGATAGCCAACACCTCTCTTTGATCCATCCATTTAATTAGGCAAATGTTATTTTTATGTAGTATGCATAACTCACCCTTTTTTAATTTAGTTTTTAATAATGTTTCGGGATTGCCTTTCCTCATTTTTCTTAAAGTTCCTGTACAATAAGTATGTTTATTATATAACTCCTCCAACAGACCCACGCTTGTATAAAAATTATCTATCACCAAATGGTGTCCCGCATTTATATATGCATCCATTAAATGATATACTACTTTTTTAACGTGGTTTGTTCCACCAACAAGCGTATCAGATGCACCACCATACAAATGCAATTTTAGCACAACCCCTAGCTGATCGGCAAGTGCATAAAACTTCAGACCATACTTATTTTTCTTTCCTTTCATATATTGTCGAAATCTTAATCTCCCTCTCCATAACATCATTGATTCGTCAATCACTATATTTTTCGTTGGGTAATAAATTTCTAACATTCTTCTATTGAAATAGTCAATTATTGGCTTTATTTTACAATGGCTTGTAGTTCCTCCTATATTCACGCACAACATTCTTAAAATTATTAAAAAAGTATTACGCGACATTGCTTTTGCAAATATTGGTTGATTAAAATATGAATCAGTTTTCCAATAATCTGATAGTCTATTAATTTTTATGAAGCCCATGTGTAATAGTAATCCAAAGAATAATTTTATATCGCTGCAACTTATAGGTTTCCAAAACTTAGCTCTGCTTTGTGCACTTCTGCTTGCAGCTCTTTCATATTCGCCGTACTCGTTGGTAGAGTGAGTTAATAAACTAAGCAGTTCTTCATTACATATGGCGTTAAAATAGCTTATTGGTGTATCAGCTATGTATTCTTGAAGACCGGTTGTCTTGGTAAAAGGGAGTTCGCTATATTGACCAGGATTCCCTGGTTGCCATTCATCATTAAATGTATCAAGAGGTACCGGTTCTTCTAGCTCATTTAAATCTATTTGGCAGTCGTCGTCATCTGTATCCATCTCGTCTAAGACATTTTCAGAGAGGATTCCTAAAAGCTCAGAGTCAGTTAAAACTGAGGGTGGCTGGTTCAAAGGCGGAGTTGTATTCAAAGATTCCATGGCGGCTAAAGTGTCTTCGATCCCAGGGAAATCCCAATTAGGGCTTTGCCAAGAGCAGGATGGTAGTGGATTACCGAAGGGATCCATAACCTAAAAAAAAATAACAAGAATAAAACAACTTACACACACACACTACAATAGGGTGGGTCGCTCATGTTTGAAAAAAAAATGTGATCGCATTGGAATAGAAATATTTTGTTGTCTTATGTGTAAAGAAATAATGTTAGGTAAAAAATACATAATAAAACAACTTTTAAACGGTTTAACTCGCCTATATTAATCATTTATACATTCCTGACGTTTCGACTTTTCAGCGTTCGTGGTAGGCGAGTTAAACCGTTTAAAAGTTGTTTTATTATGTCTAGTGCTCGCGCAAACCTAAGAAACACTTGTAGGTAAATCATGATTAAAAATGTTTTAAATAAATTGTACTCACCAATTTTGTATAGCAGTTCACTGAAAGTAGACTAAGTTATAGTTGTTGGCGGCAATCTCGAAACACACAGTTCACGGTTAGAAAGAGCATTCATACAGTCCAGAAACACTAACCGATGTCTTCGTAAGAGCAATCAAACAGTCCAGAAACACTAGCCGATGTCTTCGTGAGAGCAATCAAACAGTCCAGAAACACTAGCCGATGTCTTCGTGAGAGCAATCAAACAGTCCACAAATACGAACCGAAGTCGTCGATAGAGCGATCAATCAATATCCAGTAAACGTAAGTTACGGAAGGAACCGTCTCACACATGCTAATTCGAAAGCTTCAAACATTGCACTAAACAAATTTAACTGCCGGCGTGAGAAAATATTTGTCAACAAAAGCTTTAACATAAATCAAATTACAAAAATCTTACTTAAGTGCCTTACTGTAAAGTTCAAATTCAAAAACTCAAGTCAAAGCTAAGTTAACAATAACAAACAACACGTGAGCGATCCCGCCGTTTTGTTCAATATTTTTTTATTCTTTCTAACGATCTTATCAAGCGTATCTCGCGTACTCGCTCTAAGCTATCCTGGCCCTGCAGTCTCGACATTAGATAGCGACAAAAATCAGTCGCTAAGTCGTATCGTTGTAAAATTCCTTTAATAGATTTTCAACTTTATTTCGAATGCATAAGGTTGAAAATCTATTAAAGAAATGTGACATCGATTACACTTTACGACCGATTTTTGTCGCTATCTATTGTCGAGACTGCAGGCCCTGGCCGCCGCCGCCGCGCCGCCCGGCTGGACACTTGGTAGAACTTGGACGTGCCACGCGCCCACGCAGTGTCGATTTCATAAATAATCCTTATGATGAAAACTTTCGATCGGTATAGGGTAATTATTTTTCTCAAATAACGGGTTCGAACTACGGTTCAACCATGTAATTATTGAAATATCTATGAATGCAGTTTAAATTGTTTTTAAAATTCAAATAATGTATTCTTTTAGTAAAATGTTCTATCTACAATATTCAAGGCATAGCTGTGGGACGCCCTGTATAATAAAATAAGATACATATTTTAATGCTCAAAATACTACCAGTCAAACAAAAAAACAACGGTTTACGACTGATAATACGATAGGTACCCAGTATGCTTGGTCGAAGACCATCACTTCCGAGAAAACAATGCGTCATACTGCACGTGTTCAAGGCAATTAAGGATAACAAAAGCTAGACCGACCTCGGATGTTTCAGAGCTTCAAAGTCTTTTGTTACCTGATAACATAACCTAAACAATAATACCAATAATAAATATTTACTGTCTACAAATATGAACACATTTGTTCGTAATAGAGAATGGTATTACACTGTGATGAGAATTTACACTGTATTTTGTTTTTTTTTTCATATAGAAGAATAGTTAAAATTATTAACGAGCGAATAACAGTATAATACCTACGGTTTTAACAGTACGGTTATTAATCATACTAGTTGTTTGTTTACCGGTCGTAGGTACCTACTGTAAATTATTTTGTACATTATTGGTCTGACAGAGGCAACGCGAGTTCACACAGTAGGTAGTTATCTTTCAGTCCTACTCGCCTTTTTATTTCTTGGGCTTCTACTTACTTGACATTCAATTAATTATCTTCATATTTTATTGATTTTTGTTCAAAGGTTGACAACTCCTTAAAATGGACACGCCTGGCGGGTTCTCGGCATTACATAATCACTTTAGAAAAAAAAATATTTTTTAAGAGATTTTTCTGGGGGCCACCTCAAAAATCATTAGGTTATTGCTAGCGAATTATGTACTGAGAATTCCAAAAGGCAATTTTGCCTAATTTTCGAAATATCACTGAAACATTTAGGACACGCCTGGCGTGTTCGAGGCGTAGTTATAGAAATTCGTAAGAACACGCTTGGCGTGTCGGCGGCATTGAACGAGTAGACAATGTAATACTCCTTAAATGAAAGTAAAAAAAATATGAGTCACCATACATTTTATTAACACAAAATTACATAAAGAAAAAAACTGCTGATCTCTCCTTAAAACAAAAATAGGAAACATGAAATTTTTGAACTTTATTACGATTTTCTTGAATTTTAATACTTCGTATTGCCTCCTCGTGCTTCCATTACTGCGTTTACGCGGTTTGGCATGCTGTACACCAAGTTCCTTATACGATTTTGGGGAATATTCTCCCATTCCTCTGTGAGAGCAATTTTGAGCTCACGAAGCGTGATTGGGGGAGGGTTTCGTTGTTTTACGCATCTGCCTAGCTCGTCCCAAGCATGCTCGATCGGGTTGATATCCGGGCTGCGCGCTGGCCACTCCATACGAGTAATGTTCATCTCTTGAAGGTAGTCATTCACAATCCTACCTGTATGAGGTCGGGCATTGTCATGCATAAATATAGCATCCTCACCTAAATTGACCATAAATGGACCAACGTGATCATTGAGGATTTCTTCCACATATCTTACGCTAGTTAAAGAGCCGTTTTCTATGATCACCAGCTCTGTGCGACTTTCAGAAGAAATTCCGGCCCACACAAGTGCAGACCCACCACCGTAGGCTACTTTTTCTTCGATGCATGCTTGCTTGAATCTTTCCCCTGGTCTTCGATACACTCTGTGTCTTCCATCGTGCTTGTAGAGCATAAATTTTGATTCGTCGGAGAACATAACTTTTGACCAATCTTCAATACTCCAATTTACGTGGCTCTGGGCATATCTTAGTCTTGAAATACGATGCCCACGCTCCAGTTTAGGGCCGTTTGCAGGTCTAAGGGGTTTTAAGTTAGATTCAGCAAGCCGACGTCTTACTGTCCATGCACTTGGGTTACTTCCTCCGAGGCGTCGAAACTGATTTGTGAGTTCAGTTCCTGTGAGAAAGCGATTTCGAAGCATGGTGTTCACCAAGTATCGGTCTTCTCGTGCTGTGGTACACCTGGTTCTGCCCGTTCCTGGTCTGCGTAGGTTAGAACCAGTTTCTTCGTAACGTCGGAGAACTCTTTGTACTGTTGACAGCGACACACCGACAGTCCTGGCTGTATCGCGCTGACTCCGGCCGGTTTCCAGCATTGTAAGTATTCTGGTGCATTCTTCAGGCGTAAGCGACATAATTTCAGCTTGAATAATGAATATAGAGCACTATCAACATGGTTTATGTACCCACATAAATGTCAGATTACAAACAAAAGCAAAACCAAATGCTGTAATTTCGTAGTTCCATCTTCGAAAGTGGCCCTTTTTCAAATTTGTTTTTTTTTATGATATAACTTTACAATAACTAAGAAGTTTTAATACCTTCATTTAAGGAGTATTACATTGTCTATTAAATACAATTTATTGCATTAACCTAGCATTTTTAGTTTCCGAGATTTTTAGGATTCTTTAAGTGACCCGGATTCATTGCTCTCGAGTGTACGTGTTATCTTTTCGATCTATAAAATAACTCTCAACATGGTAGCAGAGCGTAGTTTCGATCCACGGACCTCAAATATTTGGTCAGAAAGAGCAATAGCCAGAATTTTCTTTAACTGATTTGTTTCTGAATACAAATTTCAAAAACAGATTACGGCTGCGTTTCGTTTTACATTTATTTTATTAAAATAATGTTATTTAAAAAACTAAAAGGTCAGGTGCGTAGTACTCACAACCGGCGAGCGTATATGACCAGGGCGTCGCTATCTAGTCGAGACTGCCGGCTCTGATGTATGAACGTAAACGAGGCAAAAGGAGTATGTAAGGATCGTAGCAGGTGGCATTCTGTAGTTTCTGCCTACCCCCATGGGAAGAAGGCGTGTTTATATGTATGTATGTGCATGTTATAAAAGTTTTCATCGAAAATGTATCTACTCGTAGTAGTTTCGCCTACTATATTTATTTTTAGAAATATAGTATTTAGGCTTTGATTATATAATGTCTAGATAGAGCATCAAATGCGCGCAAACGTGTCAAAAAATATCAGCCAACTGTTGGCTTATAAGTCCTTACCAGCCGATTAGTGCCGATCGTGCCGCTTTGTTGTCACTACGTATTACGCGCGCTAAGTAATAAACAAATAACAGCGATAAAATGACGGTATGTGCTATTAAACTGTGCCGGAATTATAAAGGAAGGGTAAAAAATACCAAACACATCACCTATCATCGGTAAGTAACCAAAAAACCATATATTTATTTTTTGTTTTTATGATTACCAAATTACGCCATATTTTATCAGTGTTGCCAGTTTCTTTTTTTCATTCACCCAACTTAACGTGTTTTTTTGTGGGTATATTAGTTGGTCTATGGTTACGTTTATATTATTTAGTTGGTGTACTTTTATTAATCGATTTAAAAACATGTGGAGTTTTTCAATTCATCTGTACTTCTTTATAATAATATAATGTTCGCGTATAACTTTTTTGTTTATGAGCCCATTTTAATGATTATTTTTGCATTGGGTCCAATAAACCGATTTCAAAGGTGCCAAGAGTAATTTAATTCATGATTCATGTATTAAGTGTTTCTTTATATGATTTTGGAGTCGATGCCAAGTAAAAATTGTTATTATATTAGCTAGGTAAATAATTTACTTGGTGCCGACTTCATGTTCACATTTTAGTAATTATTAATAACTGGCACTGATTAATAGTATTAAATCATAGATTTAACCTCCATTTTTATTCCTCGGATAAAAGTTATCTAACTATTGAATAATCAGCCTTTATCAAACATAATTATTTGATGAGTAAAATATGGTGATCAACGTAACATATTATTTTTTAGAATACCCAATAATCTATTATCAGGAATCTCTGGATAGATTGCATTCAAAAAAGCCGCGGAGATGACACGTGGAAACCAACAAAAACTACTGTAGTTTGTTCCGATCACTTCCGCAGCAAGGATATGTACACTGTCAACAAAACAGGGCGCCGCCGTAGACTTACTTTAATACAACATTCAGGCACAACTCTAATTAAATTAAATAGTGCTTTTTATTTATTTAAGAAAGTAACTAGTTAATAAAAAGACACTACTAAAACTGAATAATTACTAAATACATACACCTAAAAGTTATCTTATTTAATTAGTCCATTTTTTTAATACGATTTATGGGAGAATTGTAGTTGCTGGTATCATTATTCACGCACACAAAGACAAAGACGCACAGTGTAAAACACCGCCTGCACGCACACATACTTGAAATTGTTGCCTCGTTTTATTTGTTTTGATTGTAGGGCGACCCTCCATGTAGACATTATATAATCTAAGTATTTAAACCTCTAATGTAAATAGTAGGATACTATATTATATAGTCGGGTTGGCAACCCTACAAGAAACGCACCTGGACATTACAGTCATCGCATTTCTCGTTGCAAGTCTTCCGGCATTGATGATACCCTCGATCTCCTAACAGTTCGGCCGCACAACCAGCTTTTGCTCGTGCACAAGGTTTGATACATACGTACTGAAAAAAAAAATGTTACAGATATTATGATTTCGCGATTTTACATAAATCTTCAGATATTTCTTACTATAAAGACATTTTCAGGCAGTTCAAATAAAATGGACAGGTTTAAAAATTATGGCACCAAAATTCAAAAAAATATTTAAAAAATACAAACGTCATCTTGGATGCGAACACTACGACTACTGCGAGGTACCTACCGTCCGTAGCTTTCCCAAAGCAGTAAAGTACATAATTTATAATTCCCTCATAAAATCTCACCTGACCTATTTAATTGAAGTCTGGGAATCGCTCAAAATAAAATCATTAAATTACTCTTTCATCTTAATTACTTAACGCCAACCGAAACAGTTTTTCATAAAACCAAATTAATGACAATTGCTCAAATATATAAATTCCATACCTTCCTTACTCTACTATCCTTATACGGAAGATTTTGACAAAAGATACACATTCTCAAATAGTTTTTACTAAAAAAGCGCAAATTCAGACCAAGTTACTCAATATGTTTATTGCTTTACCATAATGTGTACTTATACTCGAAAGGTTTAGGTAGTTAAATAAAGGTAAACAAATCGAAAAAAGGGTTTTTTATAGTAGACAGTTTCTTGTTTAAAAATACGTTACAACAAAATTAAAGTTATTTGCGATTTATACGATAGTTTTCTCTTTTATTAATGTATGTTAAACTTTATCATTTACTCGTAAACTATACTCTTCGTACTTACATGTAATTGCTTCAGCACAATTTTTTTGTTACATTTATAAAATATTATAATATTTTATAATCTGTCTATTGTAAAGAGCCAAAAAAGACAGGTTCCCTGAACCTTTTAGAAAATACAACGAATTAGATAACGTTGCTAAATTGAAGAGTACACCTGTGACGTAGAATGGCAACTGAAGTAGCAGGTATTACGTTTAGTCGGTTAACCAGATGCCTTGTAAGTTGTGGATGAATTAGAAAAAATGTTATTTGGTGTCACTGTATTGCGGCTGCCACCATGCCACACTGTGAGCGCAATTCAATTGAGTTAATATGGGCTCAAGTTGTAGCCGAGAAAAATAAATCTTGTAAAATGTCTGACCTAAACATTCTTTTGCCAGAGGCTTTAGCTAATGTGACTGCTGAGAATTGGAAAAGTTACAAGGGTCATGTAATAAAAGAAGAACAGAAAATGATTAAATTAGACGAATTAATTGATGATATCACTGAACGCTTTATTATTAATGTGACAGATAGTTCCTCAAATTCAGATTCAGAATAGAGCCTATTATTATAATAATAGGCTCTATTCTGAATCTGAATTTGACTCAAAATAATATGATTTTTAACGTTTGAAATAAAAGGTCATCTATGAGTCACGTGGTTTTTTTTGTTTACCTTTATTTAACTACCTAAACCTTTCGAGTATAGGTGGTAACTAATATAATTGAGATCATTATGGACCCTGTAGGGCACAGCAAAAGGGTAGGAGAGAGGAAGCCCTGTTTTAGGAGATCATTAAATTGTTATATAATCAGTCAGGAAATCGCGAATAAGATAGTAACATTTCGCTTACATATGTGTCGGAAATACGTTAAATCAATCGTTTGACTTGACTAATCGGGACACCGGTGCCACCAGATGGCGCTGGACAGAGTCTATAACGCTCAGGCTTGACCAGAGCACAGCAGAGTTCGTTGTGGATGGGTAAGCAGTGAAGACGTTTAGAAACTGTCGCGCGTTCCATATACATAGTTGTGTCGTGTACAGTAAGTACAGTGTGTGATTCGCTAGTGTGATTAATTTGTTCGTACATTATAATTTAATTTGAACTGCAAACGGTTTTTCTATTGCGCAATAACCAACATTACCCATAGTACGCCCACATTAGTGAAAATATGGCTGATAATAACGATGTGCAAATGTACTTAAATATTTTAAATTATTTTTATATACTTGTAGGTACATAATGTATTATAATTCTGTTTATTCATTTGTATACATTGTTTTCCTTTGAACAATTGTTATTGTTATATTATTAATTACTGTATCATTAATATATTTTAAAACATACCTACCTATAAATTGCGTGATTATCATTATGCTATATAAATTACATTATTATTAATCCTTTTTTTCTTATTATTTATGTTTATCATTTAAATATTCATCTAAGGAGTAGGTAATAACATTTATATAACAGTAGTTGTTTAAGGTTACTGAGAAATGTTAACGATATCTGTCTGTACAGTAGACCACGAACCAACTACGGTACTAGAAATATTTAGTATGAGGGTGCCAAAATGTTTAACGAATTGCCGAAAGATAATTAACGAAATACAATCTTTTCCCCTATTTAAAAATAAATTAAAATTCCACATAATGAAAAGTTTTCAATTCTCTTAGTGTAAGTATTTCGTATTAACTCGGAATATTTACATAAACTTTAATATTAATAATAAAAACTATATACAATAACAAACTAAATACAATAACGAATATTTAATGCAAAATTAAAATTATGTTTAAATAAAAATAAATAAATAAAATATTTAAAAGTTTATTCTTATGCTATCAATAGCAACTATGCTATCATAGCTGTTGCTATTGAAAGCAACTGTGTTTCGATACGTAATATGGACGCAATAGTCTATGTTTTTTTTGTAAATTACCTACAACAAGTACCTAAACTAAACATATTTAAAAAAATACCTTCTAAACTCGATCTCATGTAGCATAGTTTATTTTAATAACATAATGGTGCCGCTTCTCTTGTACAGTCGCCAGCAGGTCAAACTACACGAAACTGTCAAATTTCTCCAAACGATTTTAATCCTTAAAATATTGATTGTTAAGTTCAAAATCGAATGTGAAAATCTGACAGTTTGTGGTAACTTGATGTGCTGGCGACTGTACACCGAACTAAACTAACTAAACTATCACAAAAATTCCTAACCCGTAGGTACGCATGTGGGACAGCCTCGACGTGTTTTATATCGAATATTTCACTTCGAAAATTTGAAAAAAAAAATTGTTGCCTGTAGAGTCTTAGGGGTTTAAGGTACTCATTTATAAAGGGGGTGGAAATTTTCATTATTTTTGCGATAGGAATCACCGTTTTCGAGATATAAGCTAAATATAATCAAAAAAGATGCAGTACTTTTTTTGTACCTGAATTCGAGGTGTTGTGGTGAATTTTAGTTCATGACAACTAATTTTATTCCAAACCTTATTAATCGCGATTAAAAGTAGCCAGATCTAGTTAGACAACCAAATATTTAGGTAAAACCCGTCAAATTCAAAATAGCAAAATTGGCATTTTCACTAAAGTAATAATTCAGTGCCATCTTATTGCTGTCAAACTAAAATGTAGTTAAGTTGTGTCACTTTAGTCTATTTCAGAATGAGAAATCGTCGTTTGACAGAAATAAACAATTTTTTTGTGATGTTTAATCTAGTTTAGAGAATTTTGTGACAAGAGAATCGGCACCAATGATAAGTTAATGACTAACAATATTGTTCCTACTACAACTTCAAACATACCGTTCCGATACTCGTTCCAAAGAACGTTTATATGCATGCAACCAGTGTTTCTCATTCTAAGTGCATAATTGTATTCTGTTTTTGGGAAATAAGGGCCTCTTTCACCATCCTCAAGTAAAGTTTCAAGTAGGCTAACCGCCAGTTAAAGTCACCCGTAACATCATGTGCGGATTTCACGACGTTCAAGTAGCACTAATCATAAGATTTATCTGACCCGTAACTTACTTGCCACGACATCTGGCAATTAGCGTGTTTACTTTACAGTTAAAGGTTGTCCATTGTCAAAAATGACAACGGGTAGAGACTTATCAGGTAACATCAACGATTATTTTAAAATATATTAACAAATATGGATTTATTTGACTTAATTGGTCATCAATTGGATGAATTAGAATATACTACAACACGAGTCCCTAGGATTCGTGTATTTAAATTCCTTGTTGATTATATTATGGTATGGTGGATTATCAAATATAGAAACTGATTTTTTTGCTACATTTCGTCTATCGAAGTATACAGTAAACCAAGGTCTTAACTTCGAAATCGTAAATACTTTCCAAATCATCGGTGCTTAAAGTAATCATAGCTTTTATTTGCTCTTCCCACATCATAGTTTAGCGGAGGTGCGGTGTTCTGACCACCTCCGGTACGGTAAAGTTCCGAGTAGGTATATCCAGATCGAGCATTGAATTCATTATGGATGCTTAAAAAAAAGTTAGCACTTCTATCTCTTTTAACTTTATCCATGCTAATTAAAAAATATAGGTCATTAAAGTAACAAATTAAAATCACACGCTTTCCAAACCAGGCACAAAAACACCACAAATGTTAATTGACAACTGCCAATGACGTTTGACGAGTAACATTGACATATTATTGAACGAATATAACGTATGATTTGTAATGTCATTCACTTAACCAGTAAGTTGTTACTCGAAGCTTTATTTTCGTTTGTGAAATTGACAAAAGATACTCGTAACTTTTACTTGCCGATTAACGTTAACTAGGAAGTAACTAACCAACGCTTTAGTTGGAGATGGTGAACGAGGCCCAAAATGTCTTAAACCATAAAAAAAACTTACGTTCTCATGGTCGGGATCGTCGGTCACATGACATTTGCGACCGCAGACATGGCCGCACTCTTCCAAACGGTACACGCAAGGTTCCAAACATATCACGTTTTTTATATCCTGGTGACAATCTTTCTGTGCCTACAGGTAATAAAATGCATTATAAATATTTACTTTACCAATTATGAAGCGTGATCGAACACCGATGCTATAATGCTAAGCACCAATTTCACCAAACTCTGCTGTTACTAAATACTAAATGCCAAGAAGCAAAATGCTTCACGGACGGACACTTTTTATTAGTGAAACAATCCGTCAAATAAATTAACGGGACATTTAGAATAAACACAGTACCTATGGTGAAACTGGTCCTAAGTAAATATTATTTTAAAGATCCGCGTTATCTAGTGGCAAACTTTAGTTAACAATCCATGTTGAAGGCAAGGTTGACGTTTTATAATGCATTGCGGATTACATTGAGAAATACAGACTAAATATTTGTGAAGGAAATCTCTCTTTTCAATTTATGCTATATATTTGTGGATCTACAGACCTACCTTATGTTCACAATTTGGTAATATAACATCAACTTTGGTAAGACACTTGTTCTTCGGGTCTTCGGGATCTCGATGGCAATACATGTTCATTTCGTGACCGCATGGAAGAGTCTTCATTACGAGTACCTTGCACGGCGCACAATCTACTCGGCATTTTAATGGGCAGACATGTCCGAGGTCACATAAAACTCTAAAACAAGTAATGGCATTTTAATATTATGTAGGTAGAAAGGCCTAGTATACCTAAGCATGTTTTTTTGTCATAGTTCGTTCTTCCAGGTCTTGCAGTGGTAATGTACCTTTCGCAGTTCATAGTGCATTTCGTTTTAATATGTCCGCGGTCGTATCCGTGGCAGTAGAGTTGACATTTATGGCCACAATGATACTGGTAGTTGCATTTCTCAAAGCATCCGCCTTCTGGTGGCAACTTGTTGAAATCCTCTGGAGTCGAAATCTGCAACCCAATAATGTGATTTAACGAGTACCTCAGTAAAGCACCCGGCCAAACAATTATCTTCCCAAACCTTACTACAGTATTTTTATCTCACGAAGCGACGCGCGCTTTAATGTGGTATCCAAGTGTACAAACACGCTGTGAATGAGTGCGTGAAGACGAGTAGCGTCAGCACATAAAACACACGCGCGCTCACACTCCGTCACGCCCACACGCACGCACGCACGCTCGAACTCTCGAACTCACGCACGCGCACGCACTTCCGCATACACACACACACACCCTTGTTTGTACAGACACCCTTACGAGGACCTTGTTAGTTCTTGACCGACACGAGGACCCTCCAAAAAACTGGTTTAAATACCTCGTTGGCTTTTTTAACCAACTTCAAAAAGGAGGAGGTTATCAATTCGGATGTATAGTTTTTTTTTAATGTATGTTCGGGCATATCTCCGGCATATATATATATAGACGGATTTGCAAAATTCTTTTTTTGTTCGAAAGGGTATGCTCTCGAGGTGGTCCCATTGCCACCAAGTCAGAATCTGGTGAAACCCATGGAAATCGAGGGAAATCCTCAAATTTGATAAGCACACCTATAGGGATTTTGGTATTTTTTATAGTAACTTGGGCATTTGCTCTCGGAGGGCACCATTCAGTGAAGTGGACCTGATGATGAAGGCCATTGGTGGCAACCGGAACTACTCAATAATAAGTATTTCACGGGCTGCGATTCGATTACTTTAAAATGTTTGCGAAGCAATTTATACTCGTCACAATGGATAGCTCCAGTTCTTTTAGTTCTTACCAGGAGAACTCCTCAACAATTAACGTCCCTGCATCGGGAAAAGGAATATTTTGTAAAAGGTGATGAGCAGTTGACATTAGGCTATTGTAACTTATATAAATTAATAACTGACTCACTAAAAAGCGAAAAATAAAAAACTTTTTTACAAAAAAAAAACAACCGACTTCAAAAAAAAACACACTAGTTACAAAGTGAAAAATAACTTTAATTTCGGAAGTCGGTGGCAAGAATCTAAAATACAGATCCAAAGACACCGACTTACGAAATTGAATTTATTTTTCACTTAGTGATTTTTTTTTTGGAAGTCGGTTGTTTTTTTTGTAAAAAAGTTTTTATGTTAAACACACATGATTGTATCTCTCTGATACTTTTAACGTAAACAGAAGGCGAGTTTTTTTTTTGTCCAATGTCGGTATTTAGCCCTATTAGGTACTCTAAAAACAATAAAAGTGAAGCGATATGATAAGCGAAGTGAAGTTTAGCTAGTTATTAAGTTTTCATGCTTCCCAAATTATTTTGAACTCACTCGTTTATATTTCTTTGAATGTTGTTTTCTAACTAAGCATTGGGCTCCAATGTGTACAATCTTTATGGAAAGCGCGTGCGAAACTTCAATTTATTTTCGCGTAATAATAACGCTTTTGCAAAATGTTACAGCTAGCAAACACCTTTAATTTCCCTAACTATACCTTCTCAAGAGTAGATAACAACCACAGTAGTACTATTAGTCTGCCAGGGTCGCGGATTGTTCGAAAGAGTTACCGTGGCCCTGGCGCACAGGCAATTGAAGGAACACGGGTGGGTTTTAGTCAGTAAGAGTCTGACACGCCCTTCCGCTCCGCCCAGAGCGGGAAAAGTCATTTGATGATTTCCCACACAAAAAACAAAAAAAAAGTAGTACTATTAGTAAGTACTTACTTAAGAATAGAATCGTCCTACAACTGAAGTGTACTGATGAAGTTGGCACATTTGAAGAAAAAGATACTTAAGAATTACTTAAATGATTATTATTTTATAACTTGGATGTTTGTAACTCAAGCACGCTGAAAGGGCTGGACAATGAAATTGGGCACCGACGTGGATTAATATTTATCTAAAATATTACTTAATCCACGTCATAGTAGGTACCCACCTACATCTAGTTTCCGTAGGATGCGAACTTGATGCGAATATAGACGGTGAGCTACAATTTCATTAGTTTTATCTTTATAATGTACTTATATACCTACTTACAAGGTATACTTACCGTTGTTACTTGTTCAGGATGATTTTGACATTTCAGAATCAGAGTTGTTCCCAAGGAGCCATTGATTTCTAAAGTCGTTGCTATTTTGCTCCATAAGCCTGATTTTGCTGATTTCAGCATGTTGATATTGCCAAAAATATAAAATCCTATAAATTATAAAAAAAAAAGATAAACATGTCGCTCTTCAAGAGAAGTATTTTCTTCTATAAATTAGGGAAGCGTAACCAATAGCGGGAAAGAGATTAATATGAATTCGAAAATGAACATCCAACTATCATTGCTTTTAGTACATACCTTCTTTTGCTCGCGACAGAGCAACGCAAACCCTGTTGTCTATCCCCAGAAATCCAATGTTATTTTCTTCGTTATTCCTCACAAGTGACAAAATGATAATTTTGGATTCCTCTCCTTGATAATTATCGACTAATGTGATTTTCGCTTGTGATAACCTAGCATAGTTCTGACGTTCCTGTCACATAAAATATGATATTAGGAGTTAAGACTTTACGATATTATTATGCTTGTTATTAAAGTAGTTAAGTTTCTGTAGGGCTAGCGCGAATGACATAACATAAAAGTAACGTTAAAGCTTAACAGGTGTCTAAATGGATTCAAGGCTTATTGAATTAGAGATAAGTATTTGAGACATTAGCTCACACTGGGCCTACTTGGCGGATTACAGCCCAGTCCCTCTCACAAAGAGGAGGCCTGTGTCCCAGAAGTGCTTATATAGGCTATGATAATTGAAACATTGGTGCTGTCAGGTTCTTTGACTTCACTCTTTACTTACTTTTCTCATGTAAAACATCTGGCCTGAATATGCGGCAAGAATTGTTATGTCATCAGCGGTGTACCCTTGCTGCATCAGATAACTTGCCAAAGCGAGTGCCATGTCCGCTTCTTTGTGATTTGCTTTGCTGTTACTTTCATTAATTTGCCGCTGGAAAATTATGGGTTTCATTAGTTTAATATTTACTTTAGTAAATTGAGGTACCTACACCGTACGTGTGTACCGACACTGTAGTGTCATCATCATCAGCCTACAGCAGTCCACTGCTGGGCATAGGCCTCTCTAATTGCACGCCATTTAGCTCGATTCTCGGCAACTCTAATCCAGCCGTTACCAGCCACCCTGCGAAGATCATCGCTCCACCTAGCCTGAGGGCGTCATACCCTACCGTTTGTCGATTAGCGGTCTCCACTCAAGAGCACGTCTATCCCAACGGTCATCGGTTCTATAGCTTAAATGGCCGGCCCGATGCCACTTCAGCTTGCTTATTCTGTGAGCTATTTCAACAACTTTGGTTCTCTGCCGGATCACTTAATTCGGGATTCTATCCCTCAGAGAGACTCCAAGTATAGCTCGTTCCATGGCTCCCTGAGCAACCTCGAATTTATGGACCAGCCGTATCGTGAGTGTCCACGTTTCGGCTCCGTAAGTCATAACAGACAGGAGCACTGATTGAAGTATTTAGGCTCTGCGGAATACGCGACGAGAAGACTCGACGAAGCTTCCCAAACGCTGCCCAGCCCAGCCGAATTTTTCTTTAAGCCTCGTTCTCAAAGTTTTTTTTACCCAACTGCAGAGTTTGCCCGAGGTAAACATATTCTCGAACAACTTTGAGAGCACCGCCATTGACAGTAATCGGTCCCCGAGTGAGGTGTTCGTTGAACATAACCTGGATTTTGCCCAAATTCATCCGTAGCCCAATGCGTACAGAAGAATCAACTAGGCCGTCCAGCATCTGCTGCAAGTCATGCAGCGATTCAACCAGTATGACGATGTCATTTGCAAATCTCAAGTGTGAGATGTAGGTACTCGCCGTTGATGTAAATGCCGCGTCCTTCCCAGTTCAGCGTCTTAAACAAACCCTCCAACGCGTTAGAGAACCATTTCGGAGAAATAACGTCCCCTTGTCTCACCCCTCGACCCAGGAGGATATGTTCAGTTTGCTGGTCCTGAGTTTGGACGGTCATTGTCGCGTTTTCATAAAGACAGCTCAGCGCTTGGATGTATCGCCAGTTGACTTGGCACCGCTGCAGAGACTCAGAGGGCCAGAGGGCCTAGACAAATGGCATTCCCTTCGGAGCGATTCTATTTCTACAATCGCTCTCGCTTTCGCTAATGTTTCCATCATACGAATCAAAAACTAGCGATAATGCTACTTGGCTATGCATCTCTATGGACGCTGTCGATTCGTTTCACAGAATCGAATAATGTTAACATTGTCTAGCTAATTTCTGTGACCTATAATCACGTGACATTTCGATAGCTTAGGTCAACCCCATAATTTTTTTGGCTTTTCTACAAGCGTCATCGCTAATCGAATGTTACTTTGTCTAGGCCCTCTGGTCTCAATAGAGTCAAAAGTCGTCTCATAGTCCACAATTGCAAGACACAGGGGTCGATTATACTCTTCGGCCTTCTGTATAAATTGCCGCATTGTGTAGATGTGGTCTATGGTGCTGTATACCCTCGAAATCCTGCTCCGGTGGCTGAAACTCGTCGAGTCTTCGCGCTGGAGGATTCGTGACAACTCTTGAAAGCAACTTACATACGTGGCTTAGGATTAAAATGGGTCTGTAATTCTTTAGAAGGGTCTTATCACCCTTTTTAAAGAATGAACCGTCCACGCTCCTTCGCCACGCTTCTGGAGTTCTCCCAGAGAACAGGACAGAGTTGAAGAACTCCCGAAGCTCTTTCAGTATAGAATCTCCTCACAGGTACTGACCTGTACAGTGTAGGTACAGTCAAAAGAGCACCAATTATAGGTGATTGAATTAAAAGTTATAGGCACGCTTAAACATAATTCGCGAAATGTGTGTGGGTACTATAAGTACACAGCCTGCCTACCCCTTTGCAGACCTTATGATGATAAGTTAAAAGAATTATGTTTTAGTTATACCTCTTCTCTGTAATCATGTGTAAAGAAGTAAAGGTTTTTTTCCATCCCAAGCACGTTGTTGAAACCTTCGACAGACGGGTGGTTCGCCAAGTCAGGGTATATGTGTGGCGAGATGAGCGCGGCGATCTCTGGACGCATGCGGTGTTGCACGTTCAGCCGGCGGCTGTGGATGCCGTTCGTGATCATGCGCTCGAATAGTGACACTTCGATTTTGTATCTTTTCGCTAGCTTTATGTGAGACGCCGATGGCCGAAGCTGTTGGTGATCACCTGCAAGTTGTGTTGTAGATAGACTCACGCTGTAACTATAGGTAAGTCAATATAAAATAGAGGCTATTATTGTGCGTACAGTGTATGTGTTTTCACTGTATGTAGGGAGGACAGGTACTAACCAATCAGAATAATATGTTGGCAATCTTGTGTCAGTGAGGTTACTATGTGCTGTTCCAGAACTTCCGCGGCTTCTTCCACTATCACTGTAAAACAAAGCAGCTTTTATATTCCATATAGCAACACACATCTTGGCTCTAACTCTTTTTAGCACAGTGTGCATGGCTAATTTAAAGAAGATCCCAAAGACGTCCTTAATAGTGCGAGATAAACCTGGCAGGATTCAGTCATGTCTGCCAAACAAATGTACCTATCAGAATGGAACGAGTAAATATACCTAAACAAAGTTTTTTTTTAAATTAGGTTCCAGAAGCTAATTAATTAATTAATAATAGAACCCATAAAATTAAATTAAAAACAAAAAAAAAACGCGCGAAATTAAACGCGTTTGATTGTAAGAAAGACTAAGGGTTACCAATTTTTGGTGCAATAGCCTGCAGTAGCTTCCGCATTCTCGCAGCTCCACTAGTAGTCATTCCTACAACTTTGACGCGCTTATTCTTCAGCAATTGCACGTCCATCATCATTCTAGCTTCCTCATACGCTGCGAGGGCCGGAGCTACTGATCTCTGGTATTAAAAACTCGGTAAGTTATAAATGAAAATAAGTTATGAGCTGGGTTCAGACAGAAGACAGTTCTCCTCAATACATAGAAGGAGAAGACAGGAGGAGTGGGTTAGATTCTCGTCTCCGGAACGTTAGTCACAGATGGCTTGAACCTAGATTCCCATATTGGTGGGTATTTTATTTTCAATGTTTTTAATTTCTCTTTTTGAAGTGCTTACATAAAACGATAGTTGGTAGTGCAGAATTATTCCTGCTGTTACATACTTTTTGTTCACAAAGCGATGAAATACTTTTTACGCGTCAATCGGTCAGCTTATTATTAATCGTGATTTTTTAGAAGATTCAAAATCGACAATTGTTCCAAACAAGCTTGTCGGAAAAAAGTTAAAGCGTAATTTTCTGGCGTTGGAATTCTTGAAGAGATTATGTATTTTTATTTTTGTTATTAAAGCAAAAGGATCTATTAAATATGTTATAGCCAAAGAGATTTAATATACTATAGAGAGGCTATGCGAAGAAATGTCATAGAAAAACTGTGATCCCATGTCTCAGTGACGCCATCTAGCATAATATAGCAAAATTAGAGCGGCATATAGGCGTACCACGCTAGACTGAAGGACTTTTGCCCACTAACTAGGACAAATGTATCGGATTACGATTTTGTTCGCTATGTCCCGTCTACATATTGTTGAGTAACTAACTTAAGAGCGCATACACGGGTCCACTAGCGCCACTCCTTTAAAAAAAATATTATCTCGTGACTGAGACGGAATTTTGAAAAACGGCTCAATAAGCGACCTCGGTAAGCGTGGCAAGATTTTTCTAATACCTTCTATAAACTTTCATATTGAGACACGAAGCAACAAAACTCGATCTAAACAATAGCGGCCACATTCATTTAGATCGTATTTTGTTGTTTCGTATTAGAAAATTCTAGACACACTTACCGAGGTCGCTTATTGAGCCGATTTTCAAAATTCCTTCTCAGTCACAAGAAAATATTGTTTTAAAGGAGTGGAGCTAGTGGACCCATGTATGCGCTCTTATTGTCTTTGGTTATAGCAATTGCTAGATTTCAACGTTGAAGTTTCCGTCATGAAGCTATAATTCGTAATAATCGATCGTCGGCCCGTTCTCAGGATACTTCTACTGTTATTTTTGGGTATGTATTCTCTTCATTGGTTCGGTAATCTTTTTAATTTGCGGCTTGTTCTTTAATCTAAGAAGACTTCCTTTTGTCTTAGATTTATCGAAAGGCCACATTTTTGGCTTTACCCAGCCACCTAACTGTCCGCCTGAATCTATCATCATCTGCGGCTGCGGAAGTTCTGATCGATCCAGTTACCACGGATCTGTTGCCGTGTGAGGTCGACGAGTGTGATTAATCTTTCCTTACGTCAGCTGGGACTTCAGGTGCTATCTAACTAGTCTACGAGGCACTATAACGCGCAAAATCCCAATAGACGAGGCGTTCAGTACTAGTTACATCGTCAGGAGACATTTTCATTCTGGATCAACTTATCCTATCATTTTAACTCCTTGCCTATTTTTTAGTCTCCAGGTCTCTTAGTGTCAATTCAAATTATCTGAACACGAATCCGTTACGATTGCAATCGACCCTTAATTCGTCAGAGCGCGTCTACCTACCACAGATTATATTTGGTAGCATATTTTAAGTTTTTCAATCTAAAAATCTAGTTCTAATTATTGAACCTTTAGCATATTTTATTCTTTATTCCAACGACCGAATTCCTATATTATTTTTACCTTTTTTTCTCTTTATTATGTATTTCAGATTGCTTTTAATATGTATACCAATAAATTAAACGTGTTTTTGCGGTTTACAAGTGTTTTCTTTTTAGCTACTTCACGTCGTGGTTTGATTCCCCGACATGACAGCGACATGTTTTACACTGCAGTAGGTAATAAACAATTAAACAATATTTACATATTATAAGTAAGAACCTACTTAAAACTGCATATTATTTAGTTTGCTCATTAGTTAAAAAGTACCTACCTGCAATTGTGCAATTTCCTCTTTTACTTCTTTGTTTTTGTTTCGTATCCACATAAAATACAAACACCATCGATTTTGCACTGATATTAATGAAAAATCTGTATATGGATGTATTTGTAGACGGACTTCACGGTGCCGATAAGTCACCATATCCTAAAATATGCGACAGGTCAAATTATGTCCCAAAGGTACTAGGTACACGTTGTTATCTAATTAATAATATAGTAGAATTAACTGAAAATAAAATACATAGATAAACAGGTAAAACTTACATTGAATAAATTTATCCGAGAATCAAGTTCCTGTATTGCTTTTTGCAACTGATATCTCTCATGAGAATCACCACTTTTTTTAAAAAGCGAGACTAACTTTCTGATTTTCGCCTTAGCGTTAGTTAATAAAAACGATGCGTTACTTCCTATTAAAACATCCAAAACTCTTTGTTCCTGTGATGCATTTTCGTCATCTAAAATCAGTTCTACTCTGTTTTCATCCATGTCGTTGTTTACCAAAACATCATACTCCAAGAGACACTCATTAAAATCTCTTGCGTATTCTGAATTGTAGCCCAGCGCAGCTTCAAACAACCAATATTCCAAAGGATCTTCTACTTCATTTCTAATTTTGTTGTAATAAGAGTCCAGATGTTGTAGTTCCGGAATTTCAAAGCCACCATCGTCGCTAAGGAAGCGGCGGAAACGAAGAACTCCGTTATTTAAAATGTCAAGAGTCGTCAAAGCCAGCTGAAGATCTTTTATTGAATGTCTCAACTGATTCTTTTGGTCAATGAAAAAGCTATGAGTCGACATTAGAGCGGGCGTAAGAGACTGACGTCGTAAGTTTGATAAGTTAAACTGGTCCATAGCTTTGTTACGAGACTGCCCCCCGATGCGCACTATAGATTGAGTAATTTGAGATATTGCTTCAAGAAATTGATCTAAAGCATGATTTGTGTAACATACGATCAGCATGAGGCAGTGTCCTTCTGATTTAACATTCTGTAACAATGTTTTCGCCACTTTTATGCCGATGAAAGTTTTTCCCGTGCCTGGAGGTCCTTGTATAACAGCAAACTCGTGAGTGAGAGCCAAACGATACGCCTCATACTGACTTTCGTTAAAACTGAGCTCTACTGTCGTTGGCCATGTCTCAGGTTTTAAAACTTTGAATTTTAGATTTTTGTGTTTACCATCTATTACTTCTTCTCTGTTAATCTGTTCTTCGTCATTGTCACTGTCAAAATCTATATTATCATGTTCTTCTATTTCTTTCGGCTTGTTGTCCTTGTAAATAACGAACTCTGTATCAGCAGATATATAAGCGGGATGTGTCGAGGCAGCCTGGAAAGGCAAGTTGAAGATATGTAGTAAGCACCAATAAAGTGGTAGCCGGGTAATAGGTACCTCCCATATTATTATTATTATTATGCTCTTTGATAGGTACCCACCAGTCTTATCTACCATGCAAATAGATCTAAGTACTCACATCAACTTTGACAATATATTGCTGCATAGCCAAATGTTGCGGAAAAGATGGTTCTTGTAGAGCTTTTAAAACATGATAATAAGGTTCAAAATAAACTTCGCTTTCTATCATAGTATACGTATCTTCGTTAAATATACTATTATCTAAATCGGTGTCAATTACTGAAACTGGTATCTGAAAACATCGGTAAATTGGTATTATTTAGGATTAGGTTTTTTTTTTAATTTAATCAATACTTTATAGCATAGAAAAATAGGTAAGTAGGTGGTACGCTATTTAGATCTTAGTCATATTTTACTTAAATGACCATCTTTTTTAACTCTGTAACTTAATCCAAATTATCATCCTGCTATAGAGTAGGTAGGCCACCTAATTTCACTGTAGCTATTGATACAGAAAAATCGACTTTGGAAGAGAAGAACAAGAGAATACAAGAAAGTAGTTAAATGTAAACATAAGTAGCACATCCCAGCGAGCACGACTTAGGCCCGTATTAATAAACGTTCCTAAGCCCAAGAGGTCGCACTTGATGACAACCTTGAGATCATGACCGTAGTAATAAACATAATAATTTGTGTACTTAAGTTACGGCTTGGGCTTACGTTATCAGCCGAGTGATGGACTGATTAATAAACGGAACTCTACACATAAGAAGTATACAATAGGTGTGTGTACTCGAGATGCGTAAACCTGAGTGTAGGCAGTCCGTGTTTTAAGGTCGTGATTAGTAGCGCGAAACATGGAGTTTAAAAATATTTTGGGTGAAATTAATTATTACGATGAAATAGAGTACCTACTATGACGATATTTTATGACCGGTTTTATGCTACACCATCATTTCAGGTAGGTTCTTTCATACGATACCCTACATGACACGGTTAACTCACTTAAAAATTTGGACCCCCGTTCCTTGCATAAAGACCCGGTATTTTTTGTGATTTAATTAAAAAATATATGGCTTTCAGATTTTTCTCTTCTGTACTTAGGATTGAAAGTTTTAAAAAATCTACAAAAAGATTTGTTCACCCATACAATGATGACCACGCATATCGTTGTTAACATTGATGTTTGATTACTTTAAATAAAGACTATATTTTTTATGATTTAATTACAAATGTATAGTTTACAGAGTTTTCCCTGTACTTGTAGTATAAATGATGATATTACTTGCCAAATTTCATAGTTCTAGATCAACAGGAAGTACCCTATACATTTTGATTCCCTTGAAAGTGTCGAAATATACGTTTCTTGCGGCTTAACCTGTCGTATCTTTTTTTAACGTTAACATAGAGATTTGATTTTTTCACAGCTTCAAGGGACTTTAGACCTGAGTATATGGTTTTCGTTTTAACTCGATACCTCCACGCGTTCTTGAGATAAAGGGTCTTGACAGACAGACGAACAATAAAGCGATCCTATAAGGTTTCCGTTTTTTCCTTTTGAGGTACGGAACCCTAAAAACGAGCTAAAGTATGATAAAAATAACAGGTACAGGCTACTACCATAGAGTTTTATTATCCTAAGCCACTACCCACCTTGCCAGTACATATTAGATTCACATCGCGGTCTAGAATCGTAGCTGCTATGAATGTAGTACAATGGTCTTTTGTGAATAACACTAAAGAACCGAAACGAAATCTCTTGTTATGTGCCCAATTAATTTTATGGAAATTCTTGTTGGTTTTCATATCGATTTGTGCGATGGCTCCGACTTTCAAGTTGTCAACATAAGGACAGAGAAATTTTACATTATGGAATATCCTAGAAAGAAAAATGATTTGTTTAGTTTAGAAATGACGGGTTTTATTTACAAACGTTGTTTAAAGTTACGAGATGTTACGTCAAAATGTATGGTTAAGTACTGAAGTACACCTACGTTAATCAATTAATCATTCGTAACTTAAGTTTAAGCAACGTTTACTTTTTGTTTAATAATAAACGCCAACAGCAAAGAGGAGAGTTAAAAAAAAACTGGTTGTTTTACAAGGAATAAAAAATGAACATAATATTATTACGAACTTACCGAACGTGATCGTATTTCTTTTTATTAGGATCTCCCAGATATTGATCTGCAAAAAAAAAATATGCTAGATATGTATGTACCAATAAGTACCTACATACATATTCAGCCTTTGTTTCCACTGCTGGGACACAGGCCTCCTATCCGTAAGAGGGAATGGGTGATAATCCACCACGCGGGTCCAGTGCGGGTTGGTGGGTGTCACATGTCTTCGAATTTTCGGTTCTAGGACATTCCGGTTTCCTCACGATTTTTTCCTTCTCCGTTGTGAGAGTAGTGGTGATGAAATTAAATGCAGAGCAAAAGCAACATTAAATTATATATTGTAGAGCAGTGGGGGCTCAGTGGTATCGGCCCTGACTTACGAGTTGTAAGCTGTGAGTTCGAACCCAGGCAGGCACCTATATGTAACGTAGGTAAATATACCTACATAATAGGTGGTGGTGCGCGTGACATACTGATGCGATGCTATACAACATTAATAAATCTATACTCACTTAAGCCATCTCTGAAAGGTCCAAAGCAGTCTTCTCGGAGCAGCCTGAACTGCACGTCCAAGTAGTGCTCCACGTCATTGTAGCCCCCCTCGACAATGTTAGGTCGCAGGAACGGCGTGGTTCCCAGTAAGTCCTCTTTAGTTGGCACCACATTAAGTTCACGAAAGTTTTCTGGGGGCTGTTGCATTTGCGTGTCGTTATTGTCTAACCTCATTCGTTTCCTTGGCGGCTGCTATGACATAAAAAGACAAAGATCAGATAAGCTTACTCGGCAAACTTAGGTACTGTCGGGCGATGTAATGCAGTTCAATAAAATTCCCAAAAAAAAAAAATTTTTACAAAGAAAAACAACCGACTTCCCAAAAAAAACACTACAAAGTGAAAAATAACTTTAATTTCGAAACCGGTGTCTTTGGATCTGTATTTTAGTTTTTTGCCACCGACTTCCGAAATTAAAGTTATTTTTCGTGCTTTTCAGTGTTTTTTTTGGAAGTCGGCTGTTTTATTGTAAAAAAGTTTTTATTTTTCACTTTTTTGTGGGTCATATAATAATTTATCTAAGTTACAATAGCCTAATGTCAACTGGTCATTACCTTTTACCAAATATATCTTTTCCTGATGCAGGGAAAAGAGGAGTTTACCGAGTGATATTAAGAAAATTGTCGTACCTACTGTACCTACGTATATTTCTGTTTTTTTTTTTATGGTAAACTTACTTACCTGATAACTACGAGTATCGTCATAAGATGTCATCTTCTGACGAATTTCATTTAATTTCAAGACATTGGCTTCAGACAGAACGAAATTATGGTGTTCGCTCAAACATTCCAGACAAGTCTTCGTTATGCTTTCTATAAGCGCTCTACATCTTTTATGAGCTATAGCTCTAGATGTATCAACTATATCCCCACAAAATGTTATAAAGTTTTCCCAAAATTCTCTTTGATCATTCCAATATAATCTATTTGAAAGCTTGTTATCGGTATAAGGCAGATCCATTAAATAATTCCGCAAGTAATTAATAAACTCAGAATTGCAAACATCAAAAATCAATTTCGATTTCAATTCTACAAAAGGCGATCGACTTATTTTCGATAATATTCCAATAAGTAACACATAATAATCGAGGTTGTCGGTGTTCGGTGAATTTACAACATTCATAAACCCTTCACGTTTTTCATTTACTTTCTGAAGCACTTCTTTTTCTTCAGCTTGTGCTATTTCTTGTAAGGTTCTAAATCCAATGAACCTAATTCTCTCATTTTCACGGCCCGACCTCATGTTCTTTCCTCTGCCTCCTCTCATACCACCACGTCCGCGAAATGGTTCGTTATTTTGATAGCGCGTACCATGATTTTGTTGCATCGCTGGATCTAAAAAACATAAATTTCAATAAAAAAAAGCAAATAAGACAAAATTAAGTGAGCAATTGAATACATACCACTGTCGTATCTCATCGGTCTGTATTCTTCATTAAAATGTTGTCGACTTTGGCTATTTTGTCTCATCGGTCGGTTTTCTAGACGAAAATTTTGTCGACTTTGTCTAGTTTGTCTCCTCGGTCTGTTTACTTCATGAAAATGTTGTGTAAGACTAGTTTGTCTTTGCATGTTGAGAGGTGTAAATCGGACGCAGTTCCTTGTATGATTTTCATCAGTAAATCGCAGAGTGTTTTCAGTGTTCATTCTAGTTCGATTTGCGCTTCTGCTCCTCCAGGAAGGTCCTAAAATAATCAATAAGAATAACCACCAACTATGCTTGTATAGGTATAGTAGTAGGCCTGTATAGGGTGGCAGGGACATCGACGTGCAAACGTCGTGTAAAAGCTACACCTAATGCCTTAAATAAAATTATGGAATCATTCATCTCGCAAATGACCGGTATTTTTATTTGTTTTTTTTTGATCGCGCAATATATTGCGAACAACGCGATCTCAACGCCCGGCGGTAAATGTTGGCGCGCGCGCGCTACCTAACTACCTACACACACACAAGTCTGTGCCGCCCCGCCCGGCGCCCGCGCCCTGCCAGCGCCACACTTTCGTGAACGTAGCTACAAAAAACATCAAATCTTTTTTGTGTTTGGATAACTTATTTAATTTGAACCTGTATATTGTGTTTTATGAATTAATAGTTGTATTTTATTTTCTTGCTGTGGAATGAACCATAATAAGGCGGATATGGCTAGCCTATAATCAATTCCCATAATATGCATCAGCAATTTAGCAGTCCTCTTTGTTTTGCGCTCTTTCTAAGGTTTGATGTGCCATTTTATCGAAAGGGTATAACTGTATACAGAGGGTATTCTATACTATGCTGAAGTACCACACACTTGTAGGTACCTACCTACCTACCTATCGAGCAAGACCGAACAATCGATGCGTCTCATTTTCATTTGCACGAGTCTCCTAAGTCTCTATACGAGTTTCAGACAAGTAAAGACAATATGGTTGTAGTAGGTCAGAGTTAGAAACGAATTAAGTGGTTTGGCTTCATACAGGGTGACCCAAAAAGTAACGTCACAAAAAAAAAAAAAATCCTCATGCCCAGGGGGGTATCCGAAAATACCCTATGTAAGATCCCGCGATTCTTGATAGTTTTAGTTTTTTTTTTTTATTTCACTTAAATTTAATGGGAACCTTTTCAAAAAAACTATTTATGTTACACGGCTTTCTCACATTCTTGATTTGCAATTTTCATTCTTATGGAATATACTTTCAGATATAAAATAATCATCTTCATTTGGAACTTTATATGTAACAGCCAGGTTTTGTTCTTGAGGGTCAAGCAAATAACGTGTATAAATTGAACAAAGCGATACATGGCTTAAAACAGGCCTCAAATACCTGGTACGATAAGATTCATCAAGTGTTATGTAGTCAGATAGGAAACGCTGACCTCATCTAGTTTTTAAAATATGATTGACGTGTGCCTAAAGCCTTTTATTTTTAAAATATTATTATTGACTTGTAAAAGCCTTTGTACAGCCTTTGTACCTACTTAGAGAAATAAAATCTTTTATAACTAAAGTATGTGAAAAACTGAAATTTCTTAAATCATCATCAGTTCCAAAAGTTCGCGATAGCATATAGGCTCCTTCAAACAGGCGCGACGCGACGAGCGACGCAAAGAGACCGCTCGTCGCGCGCCAGGCGGTGCCTTTGTGTCGCGCTGTCGCGTCGCGCCCGTGTGTACATGCCTTATGTCTACCATTTAGGCGAGCGTCGTTGTTGGCAAAACTTTGTACATTAGGTAGATTGTGTCAAATAGTTTAAAAAATTAAAAATCGCGACAGTGCACGCACGTGTCGCCGCTATGTCATTAAAATCCTAATCATCTTGCAGTATTGTACATAAAATACATTAAAATACTCCAAGTAGGATGAGCTTCAACTACATTTTATTTTAACCCACATGCTCGACGCAACAAGCTCATTATTTTTCTTATGTTGGTGTCACGTACGCGTCGTCCGATAAACCGACCAAGTAAGTAGAATGACATTTAAACAGAGTGTTCGTAATGAAAGCAGCTGTATATCAAAATATTGTGTTCGATAAAACGACTTTGTTTGTTTATGTTTCGTGTATTTTTGAAGCTTTTGTGATTTACATTACTATTGGATTCTATTAATTAAAAATGAAGACAAGTTCGTTCCAATATGTTATGATGGCGACATTTATGATACATTAAGTAGGTACCTTATCTTCCAAGGTTACCGGTTGAGAAGATTTTAAACCAGTTAACTGTCTCAGCTCTCGGCATAAAAAACCTGACCGCTTTCTTCGGAAGCCGATATATTCTCTTAAATTCAGCCTCCGGAAGACCTCATAAGGGATTGCTAGAAGCAATTACAGGCTTTTGCACGAACTCAGGACATGTAATTACACTCATCTTGTGCCCTAGCGGTCTCAAACATCTTCCAAACAAAATATAAACGTGATGCAATAGTTATCCTTAATCCACACAACGAATTTAAATTAAATAATTTTCAAGGTCAAAAAATCGTTTTATCTGCCTAAACAAGACATCATTCAGAGCTTAAGCGTACTGAGTGCGGTTCACTTAAAGGTTGATAGCTTCCAAAAAGAACAACAAACTGGGATAGACACACAAGATCAGAACATTTTCTCAGTTTTTCTTTAACTTTCTAAATATCCTTCATCAAAACATAGCGGGGCTACTAAATAAATTAGATATTTTTATAGTTAAATTAGAAGAGCTCTGTAATACAGGAAACCGTATAGATGTAATCTGTATAACAGAAAATTTTATAGAACGGGGATATGAAGATTTCTTGCAAATACCCAATTTCTGTCTAGCAGTATGCTTCTCAAGAAAGACCAAACGAGAAGGCACCTGTATTCTTGTGAGAAAAGGCTTACAGTATAGGGAAATACCAGACGTAGCAAAACGATCTGTGCTAAACGTTTTCGAATGCTGTGGCATAGTTTAATCTTAGCTTGGGTGCCAGTGGAGATAGTCAGCGATTTAAGCAATTTAAAAAAAATAGTGTCTTTGTATTAACCTATCGCCTTTATGCTAATTGTAAAATTGGAAATAAAGTTATTATTATATTATATTATATTATAGAACTCGTTTCGCATCACGTTATTATTGTATGCGTGTACAGAATACCGAAAAACAATCATACAATATTTTACGATAGGTTAGATAATATATTAAAAAAAAAATGCTCTCAATCAAACAAAAATATCGTTATATGTGGAGATTTTAACAATGACGTCTTTAAAAGAAATAAAATGACATTAGGTCTTCAATATTTTCTCCAACAATATAATTTAAAATTAGCCTTGAATACCCCTACCAGATTGAGTAGCAATACATACATCGATAACTTTGCACATAACTATCGCGCAGGCTCCAGAGCTGAAATAATAGATTTAATTATTTCTGACCACACTTCTCAAATATTAAAAGTACCCATTAACAAAACTTGTAAGTAAACTTAAATTTAGGAAAATAAAACAGCAAGACATTCCGAAAGAAAACTTAATTAAATTTAAATCTTGCTTGTAAAGCTTATCGTTTATGCAAATCTATGATACCAGAGATGCAAATGACACTTTTCGAAATTTTATGGATGATTTTTTTACTCCTGTATAGACTATGCATACCAAAAAAAATAGAACTATTAAAACCAGCAAATCGACTAAATGGATCTTTACTGGAATAAAAACATGCAGCAAGAAACAAAGATGGCTACTTTGGGAGTACAGACATAACCCTAACTCAAAAAATAAGCTGGCTTTAAAAAAATACTCAGAACTATATAGAAAAATAATAAGACTAACGCAGAAAGCCCAAAATAATCATTTTGTAAAGACTTCCCAAAACAAATCTAATGCTGCTTGGTAAATAATTAACAAAACAAAAATAAATTTTCCCCAATAATCAGTATTATTATTAAAAAGAGATAATATGAATTTTACGCATCCGAATGACATAGCAAATGAATTTAACAATTACTTTATTGACACAATTGAAAATAATATTCATACAGATACTACCAATAATAATAATTTTGAAAATCTGACATCTCACTCTTTATTTATGCAACCAGTTACATACATTGACATAATAAGAATAATTAATGACTTAAAAAACACTAACACTGTCGGCTACGGCGGCGTATCTACAAAAGTTATTAAAGCTGTCAAGGAAATAATTGCACCGCCACTAGCGCACATTATTAATAACTGCATTACCGATGGAACATTTCCAAATAACCTAAAAAGCTGTTATAAAACCCCTTTTCAAGCGGAATGATAAAACAGATGTCAAAAATTACAGACCAATTGCCAAAATTCCCATATTTTCAAATATAGTAGAAAAAGTTATTTAGAAAGCTGTGTATAATTATTTTGAAAAAAAAAAACTTTTCTGCACTGAACAAAAAGGGTTTCGAAAGAACACCTCGGTCAATATGGCATTTTTTGACTTAATATCTAATATTATGACCTCCATAGATAAAAGGAATCCAATATTATGTGCTATTTACACTGACATGACGAGAACATTTGATTTTGTTGGTCATAACATCCTACTTCGAAAATTGCACGGCTGTGGAATAAGAGGAAATATCCTCAAACTCTTGGAATCATACCTCAGTGACAGATTGCAGTGTACAGAAATATCTAGAATATGCCCAATCAGAAAGATAAAATCTGTATACACATCTGAATTTAGACATGTAAAATATGGTGTGCCTCAAGGCTGTGTAGTGGGATCGTTATTGTTTTTAATATACATTAACGATCTCCCAAAAGCGATAACACATAAAATGGTTCTCTTTGTTGATGATAGCACAGCAATTATTGAGTGTACTAATCCTAATAACTACCAAAATGAAATCAAAGGTTCTGTAGGTGAAATTATAAAGTGGCTTGATAAGAACAATTTAAGGATAAATTTAAGTAAAACTAAAATAATGCTTTTCTATCAACGTCGTGCAAGCCCAACGATATCCGTTACTTATAACAAGAGTTTGATAGAAGAAGTCACTAGTAGTAAGTTTCTGGGTATAACTATCGACAATAAACTCACTTGGAAACTCCACGTAGAAGATATTAAGCGCATGAGTAAATCCGCATACGCACTGTTCCAATTATCAAAAAAAGTAAACATTAAAACATTATTGACAGCGTATCACGGTCTAGCAGGTTCAATTCTCCGATATGGTGTTATTTTTTGGGGACAATCAACTGATAGAGAGACCGTATTCAGGATGCAAAAGCGTTGCATTAGGTCTATGTGCGGTCTACAAACCACAGACAGTTGTATGCCTTACTTCAAATCATAAAAAACTGTTAAAATTTCCGGCACTATACATATTAGAAACTGCACTTTTTGTAAAAAGAAACCCGCATTTATTTATTCAATTATCAGCAGTCAAGAAAACTGAATTGCGTGCTCAGTACAAAAATCAATTATGTAACTTATAATGTATGACTGCTTTGATGTACAAAAGCTTTTTCGGAATTGCTCCGAGAATTTATAATATTCCGAATTCCATAGGGGTATTGCCATTGTCAAAATTTAAAATCGTACTGCAGAAACTTCTTCTTGACAAATGCTACTATACAATAGACGAGTTTTTAAACGATAAACATTTATAATTATTAATGCTACATTTAAAATTTTCACATCTGTATTTTTTTTTATGACTATTGGAATGTTTGTTTTACATTAATGACATTTTTTAAATTACCTATTTTTTATTTCATTTCAGCATAATTATTTACTTGGCATGTTACCATATTTGTATGTCCTAAGATAAAACATAGCGTGCTTTTTTATATGTATGACCTATTGTATACATAAGTTTCACAAATAAACTTTATGATTATGATAATTCACCACATTCACAAGGCTCTCACTACAAATCCTTCAGTGAACACTTTACTCATTCGAAAGTGAACAAGTTTCTGAAAAAAGTTAACTTCCTAAAAGCTTGTAACTCACACTCGCGATAATACGGAGTCACGCTAATTTACGAGCTCACTTTCGAGTGGGAATCGATCGTCACCATCTACAAAGTAAAATAATAAACCTACACTAACATTTTTTTGTTCTCGCGTATGGCACCAGGTGGCGCTAACTCTGCGCCATATAAATCTGAGTATACTCTAACGCGATGGTGAAGTTAAAAAACTCACACTAAGCACACTGATACGACATTACGTCTGAAAAAAAAGTAGGCATATATTATATGCTCTACTGCCCGTGCAACCCGGGGCGGGTCGCTAGTAAAATGATAAAATTGTTTATTTTTGAATTATTTGATAAAAAAAAATACCTAAATAATTGAAGGATTTCTTAATCAGCCTATAATGTTCCCACTGCTGGGACACAGGCCTCCTCTCGGTGAGAGGGCGTGGAATTGAAGAATTTGATGTCTATAGGTAAATTGCTTACCTGGTTCAGGGCCGTCGTCCTCCATTATTTTATTTTACCTGGAATACAACAAACATCTTCATAATTTTATTATGTAAGTAATTAATATACCTACCTACTTACTAATTATTTGTATCACGACTAGGTAAAGGGCGGGTGGTTACGGTTGCGGCTATGATGAACATAGGTTATAGGTACCTATCTACTTATAAGTACCTACCTAACAACAAAATATTAATTATACGTATACACAAAATATGCGATTATAACATTTATAACTTTGTTTTAGATTAGATAAAACACGCTTCCCTTTCAAAGAATGACGTAACGGAAACGTTGGTAGGTGCTATTAGATACATACAAGTAGGAGAAATAATGAAAAATAATGTAGGTATACAAATAATAAAAAAAAAATATTTTTCACTTTTTAATTGCGGTACCTACCCTACACAAATTCGTATACCACTACTTGGTATGTAAATAACAGTGTCAGGAAATTATCAACACATCATCAATGTAAACTAAGTGGAAAAATATGCAGTAATAAGGATAACTCAAAAAGTACTAGTCAGACCTTGATCAAATTTAAATGGAACCACATTTGAAGGACCAGCTATCAAATAAAAAAAAGAATCATCCAAATCGGTTCACCCAGAAAAAAGTTCTGAGCCAACACACATAAAAAAATAATAAAAAAACACAGTCGAATTGAGAAACACAGTCGGTTAAAAATAAGGTAGGTAAACTAATAGTTGCTCGAAATGAGTTCCATTTTTTTGGTTACATAATAATTTGTTTAAGGAATTCATTTCCCGTAACTTTTAATAGCGAGTTGTGTCTAGATTTGTGCCCGGTTGATGGCAATAGGCTCGCCCCCTATTACATGGGACTTAAACATAACTGGCGAAATGTGGGTGTGCTATAGGTACACCTCTGCCTAACCCTTCGGGGAATACAGGCGTGATGTTATGTGTTATGTGATGAATATTGAATTCTTAGTGTGAACCTTTGAGTAAAAGTGCTTTATCTTGTCCCATTGAATTTATAAGTTTATTTTCATG
Organism: Griposia aprilina; assembly: GCA_916610205.1. Taxonomy (NCBI): domain Eukaryota; kingdom Metazoa; phylum Arthropoda; class Insecta; order Lepidoptera; family Noctuidae; genus Griposia; species Griposia aprilina. The sequence continues at coordinate 10,293,165 of OU744294.1, read as the reverse complement.
GTTTTCCTTACATTTAATTTATCATGTTTGCTAAAGAGATTTGGTCCATATGATTGACCCTATTGATTGATGACATAAAAGTACAGGGTGTTATGTTCTCGGATTTTAGCCGGTTCGATTGCCGTGTGACAAGCGAATTTTCGAAAATTTTTGCATGCTGATTTGTTTCTTATTAAAAATAAAGGAATTTTCTTTTGAGTTAAATTTGCTATCTCCAGTATTTAGAGTACTTTCCCTCCAGGTGAGGTTCAAAAATTCCAACCTTAAAGGTGGATTTTTGAGATGGGGCAGCAAGGGCAGTTGTAGCTACAGGAAAACGGTCTTAGTTATGAGACGTTTGTTTACTTTTTGGGAAAAATCATTTGCATTCACAGATTTTGAAAAAAAATGTACAGTCAGCTGGAAAATGGGCAATTTTCACAAAAACCTTTTGCTATACCAATCGAAAATGTTTCATATAAGGATCAAAAAGCTCTATTGGACCAACTGAGGTTTGAGTACCTACTAGAATAGTCATAAATCGCAAGAAAACTTTTCCCATACATTTCGTAGGAAATGAGACTAGAAGTTACTGTTTTACCATCGATAAACTGACATCTACAAGGAGTAATCGAAAAACAAGTAAAAATAATACCTAACTAAACTACAGTAATCATGTCGAAAAGGGGGGTTCCGCAACTTTTCCTCCCAGGGAGGGGGGGGGGGGGGGGGTTCTACAACGAACATCCTCCCCCCACTCCCACCCCTTAAATCGGCGGCTAATAAAGTCCTACCAAAATGAGTTAAGTAGTATTATTGTATGGAAAATAACTGCAATACCTACTATTTGAAATGCTTCCGTTTTCCTTAAAAGATTACTGTAAACGTGGTAGGAAGCCTTTATTTAAACGCATGTGCAGTATTTGTTTACATAAGTTGTTTTATGTTTAAAGTTTAAATAGAAAAAACTTTTTTACAAAAAAACAACCGACTTCCAAAAAAACACTAAAAGACGTGAAAAATTACTTTAATTTCGGAAGTCGGTGTCTTTAGTTTTTAACCGACTTCACAAAAAGGAGGAGGTTCTCAATTCGCCTTTTTTTGTGTCTTAGCTCATAACTTTTTTCTGGGTGAACCGATTTGGATGATTCTTTTTTTATTTAATAGCTGGGGCTTCACATGTGGTCCCATTTAAATTTGATCAAGGTCTGACCAGTAGTTTTTGAGTTATCCTTAATACTGCAGATTTTTTCCACTTAGTTTATATGGATGATGTGTTACTAATTTCCTGTCACTGTTATTTACACACCAAGTAGTGGTATACGAATTTTTGTGGGGTAGGTACCGCAACTAAAAAGTGAAAAATAAAAACTTTTTTACAAAAAACAACCGACTTCCAAAAAAAACACTAAAAGACGTGAAAAATAACTTTAATTTCGGAAGTCGGTGGCCAAACACGAAAATACAAAACCAAAGGCACCGACTTCCGAAATTAAAGTTATTTTTCACGTCTTTTAGTGTTCTTTTTGGAAGTCGGTTGTTTTTTGTAAAAAAGTTTTGTATTTTCATTTTTGGCCACCGACTTCCAAAATTAAAGTTATTTTTCACGTCTTTTAGTGCTTTTTTGGAAGACGGTTGTTTTTTTGTAAAAAAGTTTTTATTTTTAACCGACTTCACAAAAAGGAGGAGGTTCTCAATTCGTCTGTATGTTTTTTTTTTTTTTTTTTTTTTTTTTTTTTTTTTATGTGTGTTAGCTCATAACTTTTTTCTGGGTGAACCGATTTGGATGATTCTTTTTTTATTTGATAGGTGGTGCTTCACATGTGGTCCCATTTAAATTTGATTAGGGTCTGACCAGTAGTTTTTGAGTTATCCTTAATACTGCATATTTTTCCACGTAGTTTATATGGATGATGTGTTAATAATTTCCTGTCATTGTTATTTACACACCAAGAAGTGGTATACGAATTTGTGTGGGGTAGGTACCGCAACTAAAAAGTGAAAAATAAAAACTTTTTTACAAAAAAAACAACCGACTTCCAAAAAAAACACTAAAAGACGTGAAAAATAACTTTAATTTCGGAAGTCGGTGGCCAAAATCGAAAATATAACACCAAAGACACCGACTTCCGAAATTAAAGTTATTTTTCACGTCTTTTAGTGTTTTTTTTGGAAGTCGGTTGTTTTTTTTGTAAAAAAGTTTTTCACTTTTTAGTTGCGGTACCTACCCCACACAAATTCGTATACCACTACTTGGTGTGTAAATAACAGTGACAGGAAATTATTAACACATCATCCATATAAACTAAGTGGAAAAAATCTGCAGTATTAAGGATAACTCAAAAACTACTGGTCAGACCTTGATCAAATTTAAATGGGACCACATGTGAAGCACCACCTATCAAATAAAAAAAGAATCATCCAAATCGGTTAACCCAGAAAAAAGTTCTGAGCTAACACACATAAAAATATAAATTAAAAAAATCATACAGACGAATTGAGAACCTCCTCCTTTTTGTGAAGTCGGTTAAAAATATGTGTTTTTAGTTGGTTTTTACTTATATAGTATGTTTGCTTAAATCTAAATACTTACAAAATATTTGCAACTCCTTACCCAATAAGCCGAATATTCGACCAAACTACTAAGTACCAAAATTAGTTTCAAAGTTTTCGATAAGTAGTATTGTGTTTCTGCGTGATCACGTTGTTGTAGGTACGCATGTATTGTGTCCGTCAACTACATATATCTTACTAACAACTTTATTTCTCAACTTATAGAATACTAGCTGGTGCCCGCGACGTCGTCTGCGTGAACGCTACACAGTACCAAAAATACCTACGATTATACCTTATAAAATAACATTCATTTACCCGTTTCTTCTTTACATTTCATATCTACAGAAAGTGCAGTAACAAAGGGAGACTGTCTTTTATAAAATTGACCTTCAAAAAATGCTGATTTTCAGCCTGCTTTGAATAAATGACTATGGTGATTCTGCTGAATTAAGTCATAAGTTGTGACTGAAGCAGATGGAGAAAATAAGGAATACAGAATAGGGGAGAAGTCCTGTAAATACTTATACAGGGTGGAATTTTGTAATGCCACCTGGAGGGAAAGTACTGTTAATACTGCAGATAGAAAGTTTTACTCAAAGGAAACATTCCTTTATTTTTGAATAGAAAGCAAACTGCATTCAAAGATTTTCGAAAATTCTCTTCTCCCACACCCGGGAATCGAACCAGCTAAAATCTGAAAAAATTATACCCTGTACTTTTATTGCATCGATCGTTAGGGTCAATTATAAGGATGAAATCTCTCTAACAAACATGATAAATTAAATGAAAACCAGGAAATCTTAAATTAATTTAATTATTTACAAAAAATGGTAAACTAACTAATTAGTTGCTCGAAATGGGCTCCATTCTCTTGGATACACATATTTATTCTTTTAACGAATTCATTTCTAGTAACCTTTAATAAAGTGTTGTGGTGAATATTATAAATCGTATTCTGAACTTCAACTCTCAACTCGTTGTCATTCGCATAAGATTTCATGTAAATTTGATTTTTTACATACCCCACAAAAAAAAATCTAATGGGGTGAGATCTGGCGATCTCGCAGGCCATCTGATTGTGCCGTTTGTACCAATCCAGGTATTAAAATGGTTATTAATGTAGGCAGTAGTGATTCTGCTGTTATGTGCTGGAGCACCATCTTGCTGTAGAATTATTTGGTTTCGCTCTTCCTCGGGGAAACCATTTAACTCGTTTCTTAAGAGATCCAGTATTTCAATATACTTGACAGTGTTTAAATGACCTTCGTACACGTGGACTAACACTACATTATTTCTCATAATTCCGCACCAAACGTTGAAAGAAAATCTTACTTGATTGTTAGTTTCATGAACACGAACAGGATTCACTCGAGACCAATAATGGTTATTGCGGCGATTGTACATGCCATTATTGCTGAAGTTGGTTTCGTCAGACCATACAATGTTACTCAAAAAATTAGGGTTTCGGTCAATTTCTCCAAGCATGTTTTCACAAAATTGTAATCGTCTGTCACGATCCCCAATATGCAATTTTTGCACCAACCGACCTTCACGATAGCATTTATACTTATACTTTTTCAGCACTTTAAGTACGCGAGTGTGGGTTGTTCCTAATTCATTGGCAGCATCTCTACTTGAAGCCTTTGGAAATAATTCAAAGTATGTTAAAGCATCTAGTTCAAAATCGAAATAGTTTTGCTGAATAGTTTGCCGTCTCTTCTTGAAACCACCCGTATTCTTTAAATTTTCTACCATTCTTTTCAATACGAACCGAGTTGGTGCCTGTCGGTCTTGATATCTCTCTCCATACCACCGCAGAGCTAGATTCACGTTTTTGTTATTTAAAAAATAAGCTTCCATTAAATCAAACTGTTCTTGATAAGCCGTTTTCACCGTGAGACAAAATGTGAAATGAGTTGTAAAAACAATCAAATGTGAATAACAACTATGACAATCTAATTTTCAAATTTTAATCTAACATTCCATATTTAAATTACCTCATACACGCAGCTACGAGTATGTCGCAAAGGAGTCTGCATTACAAAAGATGGATGTTAGTTATAGAGTTTAACTTGACTCATTGAATTTGTAACTTCAGATTTCCTGGTTTTCCTTTCATTTAATTTATCATGTTTGTTAGAGAGATTTCATCCTTATAATTGACCCTAACGATCGATGCAATAAAAGTACAGGGTATAATTTTTTCAGATTTTAGCCGGTTCGATTCCCGGGTGTGGGAGAAGAGAATTTTCGAAAATATTTGAATGCAGTTTGCTTTCTATTCAAAAATAAAGGAATGTTTCCTTTGAGTAAAATTTTCTATCTGCAGTATTAAGAGTACTTTCCCTCCAGGTGGCATTACAAAATTCCACCCTGTATACTATTCTGTATGTAAGTATTTATAGGACGTCTCGATAAACAACATTTATACGTCAACAGAGAGTGCCCATCAGGCTGAACAACTCTTGCTAAGACGTCGTTCCATTATATGTTATAGTGTAGCTGGGCTCTTGGAGTTCCACATCAGGTGTTCCAGATCTTCAAATTTATTCTCTCAGCAGAAAATGTTCATCACGTGGAACAATTTTTGCTATGGTGCCATTTTTGTATCTCTTATAGTTTAGCTGGTCTGTTGCGGTTCTGCATCAGGTGTTCAAGTTTCCAAGATAAATTATAGCCTATATGTTGCTCACACTTAATACCTATACAACAAAAAAAAAAAACATTCAAATCCGTTCAGTACTTTTTGAGTTTATCCCGGACATACATACAGACAAACAGACAAAAATTCTAAAAATTTTTTTTTTGTCTTCGGTATCGATTGTAGATCACACCCAAAGTATTCTTTTAAATAAAATATTCAATGTACAGTTTTGACTTTACTACCATTTTATTATATGTATAGATAGCTGCCCAGCCGAGGTCACCGGATTTTGAATATTATCAAAACTAAAAATAAGGAATGTCAAACTACTTAGAAACCTAATTCAAATTCAATTCATAACAACTCCCTTTCTTGAGACCGGTGAATGTTTACCGTTGCCACAACTAATATCTGATGATATTCAAGTAGAACTACATAGCTTATTAGATGGTGAGTAAGATTCTTATTAATTAATGATTCTTCTGATACATTGTCATTGAGCCAGCACAACGATAATATCTCATTACATCATGATAATAGCTTTAAATTTTGTTCTTAATCGGATTTTGGGAAACCAGAGAAAAGGCCAAATTTTGTTGTTGGAGAAAGTACCTCTGACAGTGACTCAGATAGTAATTCGAGTGATTCTTCATCAACGAGTTCAGACACAAGCAACACAACAGATTGTTTCTTCAGGTGATAGTGAGTGCAGGATCCTGATTTAAAATGTTCTGCAAAAAATTGTTCAGACTCAGACTCATAGGTACACAGGATTCATCATTTCAAAATAGGCGTTCTGTTATTGAAAACACAACAGAGCCAAAAGTAAAGAAGTCGACACACAGAACGAAAATGCACATCTAGCCACTTTGTTAAATGATAAATGATTTTATTTCTGTAAGTAGGTTTGTACAACCACTTTTCCACGCCAATCATATTTTAAAAACTTGATGAGGTTGGCGTTTCCTATCTGAATACTCTCAGAAGAAAGGCCGAAACATACTCAGGTCAGTCTCTTTTGAAGTCCAGACATAATCTTATTCATATCATGTAGATTGGTGTCTGAAATGGTCTTTTGAGGAATAACCACACAATGAGTGGACCTGTCCACGTCCAGTCAGTGCACGCATTTGTCAGTAGGTAACATGCAGCTCAACTCAGAACTTAAGGAGCTCAACGATTCGACAAACAATACCAAAGAAAGGACATTTGGGTAGGCCGCATAAATTACTTAAAATTGCCAGCCCATGATTAAAACTAACTGCAAAAAAATAAAACATATCAATGTCAGAAAAATTCATGAATGTCAATGTGCAGGTATATAAAAATCTGGAAATAATCTTGTCAAATTTTCAATGGTCAATATTCAGAAACTGAACGTTGAAGATAAGTCAAACAGCGTGGGATCCCAGGCTCCCAACATTCAAACCTAACAACCTAGTGTTGACTGCCAGTCACCCCTTAGCCTTGAAATTTGGGCAGCACTATCAAGTGTTGACACAGAAGCTCCTAGTTTTGAATCTCCTGTTGATTTGCAAAGAGTGCAAATCAATCAATTTAACACTAGGAGATCAGTGAGAAGATTGCACAGCCTATTAAAACACAAACAACAAATTTTGTTGCAAGAAAAGTACGATTGTTGATTTAGATAAACAACAAATTTTGTTGCAAGAAAAGTACGATTGTTGATTTAGATAAACAACAAATTTTGTTGCAAGAAAAGTACGATTGTTGATTTAGATAGGACTAAAATAAGCATTCTAATAATTTATTTACATTGTGTGCTAGAAATTTATGTACAATTAGGTATATTTTGTTAACTAAGTTTTGGGTGCACTTATTTCTTTAAAAGTATTTTTAAATTGTTTTTTTTTTAAACATGGTTAGGTACCACCGATATTGCATAATTCACTGAAAATGCTGGACATCTTGGGACTAGCTATAGAGATAAGTACATTCAATTAGGGTAGGATAAAAGGATTTTTTTATGTTGCATGTTGGTATGTTAATTTTCTATTTTATTTGTAGGTATTTAGTTCTAATTACTTAAGAACACACAAACAAAATGATTAAAGAATAACCTTTATATAAACTTTTTTCTAAGTATTTTTTCATTGTGACTTACAATAAATTATACTTATTTTCAGTTTGAGTTGTGGCTTTCAATTATTACCTAATCAATAATTGGCCTAACCATATCGCAAATACCAAATTATAGACCATTATAGGCTTAAATTATACTTTCGATGATTTATCTATCACACAGTTACAGAAATGAGAAAATGTGATTTAAAAAAAAAAAAAACGCGAGCATTTCGCGACCGAAACTTTGACGCAGGGTTGGAATTGGGCTCTCAGAAAATTATTGTCTATGGAACGTAAAAAAATAGTATCTGCCCAAAAATGTACTAAGTTTTCTTTTATATCGATTTTGTTATATTTTTTTTCACACTGACGCTTACCGTTGAGGTTCTGCTACAAAACGCGGTAGTTTTTCATACTGTTTGATTATTATAATATATTAATAATATATTAGTTTTTGCTTGCGGCAGAAACAAAATTCGAAATTTGCGGCGCAAAAATGATTTCCACAGATTATTGAAATCGTTTTTCTAGGTGTGTGGTTCAGAGTCAATTCACAGAGTCTTTGAATTTTTTGTTCTGATTTGACATTGGTAACATAATTGTTTCCCAATGTCTATGTCTTACATCTTACTCAGTTTTGCTCAAGGAACATACACTCACCTGTTTTGCTTAGATTTGGGTAAGATGTAAGACTTTGCATATGATATTTGAAAGTAAAATTACGGTATTTTTGTGTACAATCCTGGCATTGCGATACCTACTATATACTACACATCATGAAAATATGTGTACAAATAGTATAATTATATTACGAAATCCTGCTTTGAAGGGCTCTCGTAAAAAAAAAAGACGTGTTTAGCGATTTTTATCTTTATAGAATTGTTGTACTGACAGGTGTCAGGAACGCAATCTTTTGACAGCCAAACTGATACGAATCTATGAACGTTGTATCCAGGGTCTGTCAACTCTGTTCTACGAACAGTATGTAGGCGGGCCTGCAAATTAGTGAGAGACAACAACATCAGTGTAAACGAGATGAATATATACGTAATCATGGACCTACTAAACATAATATACAAATGTTGCCACCAAAAATACAATTTTGTATTCTCTATAATAATGAGCTTATTTATTGATTTTTAAAGTAAATTGCCCTTGAGAATACCCTTTGCTATTATTCTAATGTGAAACAAATATATTTTGTTAAGAAATATAACATATAATTTGATTATTCCTTAATTTAAAAAAAAATGTGAACGAATAATGTGTAGCAACATTAACGTTTGTACGTCATATTGATTATGACGTTAATGACGGCACGTCAGAAACAAAACTTCACAAGAAAAATGTCTGCCGCCGGTTGCGCACCATTTTGTCTTGTACTTATGTTTATTTGTAATAAATAAACTAGTTCCATTTAATTCTACATACATTGATAACGTTGAGTCGAGCTTGCTCCTCCGTGGCTGTGTATTGGTGAAATTAAGTGTGTATTTGTGAGATATAGACTCGGTGTTGAGACAGTGACTCTTGTTTGATTTTGTGTTTAAATTCGCGATGAGTTCGCAGAAAGAAAACACTAGAATCTGTTGCATGTGTGGATCTTCACCTTCTAAAGATCCCAGCATCACTTTGCATCGGTTTCCAAAGCCTGGCTCTAAAAATATTCTGCGGTATGTATCTACATGTACTTTCCATGCTATTCGTTTTAAACGACATAGAATACCACATTTACTATTAATCCAGCTTCAAACTACCACAAACTAACGAGCATGTATTCATACCTAATGTACTTGATACCCTTTGCTAAAGTCCCAACTTTCGTTACCAAAAGTCATTAGGTACTTACTATGAAAACTTACTTAACAGTCCCGTATTTAATATTGTACATCTTTTTCAATCAAAGATAATACACAAAGTTTAGATTTTTATTTTGTTATAGCTTAATTAGGAATGTGATTATCATGGTATGTAATTTTGATATTTTTTAATTTCCAGTTGTGAATTATGGGCAAAGTATTGCTTCCCAAACGAAGCCTGGTCTTCACCAAAATTCCAGAATGGACTCCATTCCAAACATAAGATGCTTTGCAGCAACCATTTCAAAAGTACATGCTTTATTGAGAAAAAGTTGTTCAGAACAGCTGTACCTAGTGTTCAATGCCATAAGGTTAGTACAATTAACACTTGATAAGTGTATTTAGATACAGACATTATGTGTAACACATATCATTAGTATTATAGCAGAATGATGATGTTGTTAACATCCGCCTTTATTTATAAACGCTGCTTAAAGTTAGGGAATGATTAGCAATAGTTTAACTAAACATTTTTGACGTTTAAATATCTCTTAACTTTAATCATCATTATTTATTTAAACCTCTATAACCAGTTTATCCTACTAATCGCATTCTTATCTTATGAATGTGAAAGTAAGTCTGTTTTTTATTTTGTAACTTTTCTGAACTTCATTGAATCGATTTTTATAAAGTTTGGCAGAGAGCTTACTTGAAGAAGGCCATAGGCTAGCTTTTATGTAAAAACAGTGAAAACTGTAATTCATGTAGATAGATATAGTCAAACATATCACACAAGAGCTAGTATAATTATAATATATCATAAAGCTTAATTTAATCCTACCAAATTTCTTATAGGTGGCTTACCTCATCTATGACTTATTTTAAATTAATTTAAGGATTTTAATCAACCTTTCATTTTCAGGATACAACAATTTTTAATCTGCCAGATCAACCTGCTATATTTGTACCTGTTGCCGGTCCATCCAGAATTGATCCTTTAAGAGAACATAATGCAAACATTATCACTCCAACCAATTCAGGAATATTGGAGTGCAAGTCTGTAAAACAAGGTGATCAGAAAAGCAAAATGTTGATAAAGAAACTGAAAAGTAGTATGAACAAGGTATACAGATTACAAAAAACTGTAAAACATTTAAAAAATGAAGCATTTTTAAATGTTATTGGTAACAACGAAACAGTCAAAGAAATCCTCGATAAAAAAATGAGTTCAACATTTGCACTGTTACTGCAAGGAGAACTGCAGAATTATAAGAGGAAGAAACCTGGGCGCAGGTGGAACATGGAGGCTAAAATAATAGCCTTGAGGCTTTACAAAAGGTCACCAACAAGCTACAAATTATTGAGGAGAATGATTTGTTTACCAGCACCCAGCACATTAAAATCCCTCTTAAGTAAATTTAAGATGAATGTGGGGACACACAAAACAATACTGACAGTGTTGAAAAACACAACAAAACACTTTGGGCCATCCGAACGAGAGTACATATTGTTGTGGGATGAAATGTCCTTAAGAAAAAATGTATGGTACAACTCTAAGACGGATTTTATTGAAGGTTTCCAAGACCATGCTACACAAGGGAGATCTCCACAGCCAGCTTCATATGCCCTTGTATTTATGGTAGTAGGAGTTAGGAAGCAAGTTAAGCAGCCAGTTGCTTATTATTTATCAAGTGGTTTTGTCAAAGCTGACAGACTATCTGCTTTGATTAAGGAGGTATGCATTTCTTTTTCATTTTACATGATGATCATGCTTATAACTCATTGCTGGACTATGTTAACTTAAAAAATTATTTTAGTTTATTTGTCACTAATAAACATAACATCACGCCTGTATTCCCCGAAGGGTTAGGCAGAGGTGTACCTATAGCACACCCACATTTCCCACGTAATAGGGGGCGAGCCTATTGCCATCAACCGGGCACAAATCCAGACTCCAGGCTGCTACCGAGAAATTCCAGATGGAAAACCCAATAACACTGCCCGACCCGGGAATCGAACCCAGGACCTCATGCTCAGCAGTAGCGGTTGCGACCACTAGACCAACAAGGCAGTCAATAATCTTCTTTGAAATACTTTCAGGTTTTAAATTGTTGCTTTGATGCTGGACTTAATATATGTGCTTCAGTTTGTGACTTGGATGGAGTCAACAAGAGAGCTCTATGTCTTTTAGGAGCTTCTGTAGAGAATCCCTACATAGAAGTGAGCAATCACAAAATTGTCACACTATTTGACACACCACACCTGCTGAAGTGCTTCAGAAATCTTTTCATGAAATATGATGTAAAGTTTAGGACCAATATTACATCAGACAACAAACAAGGAATTGGTAAGTCATTTGTTATTTAGGTTTAGAAAAATAATCAAAATCAAAATATTTTATTTCACATAAACCTAGATGGGCACTTATGAAACGTCAGAAGCTAGGTGCATGGTTCCAATTGGTTGTTTCCTATGGAGAAGAGCCAGCAAGAAACTCCACGGTTACTCTTTTAAAAATAATGGTGCTTTTACAATGTTTTCAAATTACAGTGTTAATAGGTATGGAAGGACAGTATAGGCCTGTTAACAAGTAAGAGGTACTCAATAAAATAGAAAAAGGTCTACAAATCTTGTCTTTAAGTTAGGCCTACAATGTCTCACATTCACAAAAATATAGAAGAATCTTTAAAGAAGATACATAAAATAAAAAAAGGCTATGTAAACTAAATGCATGATTGCCATTACAACTGTAACAAATCTGAATTAAAATCCTGTATAAAGACTTGAAATAGGAATTGGAGGTATATAATGTCAAATAATGAGAAAATTGTGTCTAAGAAGAAACTAAACATTTTTTTTTTAATAAACTTCTTTATTTTGAAGCGGTTAATAGATATTTACATAGTAATGCCGTTAATAACCTCATTATCCTGCCCTGGTACAGTCAGCAAAAGAGATAAGTATGCAGGGTCGCCAGATATAGTTGAAGTTTAGTAAGAAACCGATGAATGTTTTAGAAAATAATAAAAAAAAAAATAGAAAACAAACTGTTCATTTATCAAATGAAATTTCATTTGAAAACATTCATCGGTTTCTTACTAAACTTCAACTATATCTGGTGACCCTGGATACCTATCTCTTTTGCTGACTGTACTACCAGGAAAGCCTGAATTACTTTGAATTTGTTTCTAAGAGACTCGCGATGACCCATTTTATAGATCGCGTGGATTGTCCTCTTTTGTAAAATGAAAATTGAATCTACGTCAGCTGCCGAATAATGTTTCTGTAATATTTAATAATAAATATGTACTGACATAGAGCTTAATATTTTTTTTATAAAATAAAGAAAATTTATACTTAATAGTTATAATACTTTTGATAATTTCTTTACAGGAATTGCTAAATGGAGCCACATCAGGCAATTTTATGAATTGGACAATAATAATCCCAATTTTGTATTTGCACCATGCTTAAGTAAAGAACACCTTGACCCGAATTCAAAGCAAAAAATGAGGGTAAAACTTGCAGCACAAGTTTTAAGCCACTCGGTTGCAGCAGGAATATATACCAAAATAGCTGGAGGTAAGAAACATTTTATAGTCAAAACTAAACTCATTTAATCACTCAGATCATAATTATGCATGATACTTATGAACATTTAACGACAACACCCTTTCTTACACATTTTGTTTCAACAGTATGGTAATGTGAGGTTGTCTCTTTAATAAAGGATTAAACCATCTAGAAATTATATTATACTTTTAATTATTACTTAGTCCCTTAGTCCTGTATTGAGCAAGTAACTAGCCCCTCATATTGATTTCATTTGTTTATTGTGAATTTTCAGGAGACATGCCGACTGAAGCCTTGGCATCGGCTAATTTAATTAACAATATGGACGAACTGTTCGATGGTGTAAACGCGTCGACACCAGACCTTAGAAGAGGAAAAAAAATTTCCACAAACATAAAAAAATCCTCAGAACATCTGCAAATGTTCATAAAAATGAAACATTTTTTTAAAACCCTTGAATTTTTGGGCTGCAGGGGTAATCCCCCATCAAAAGATGGGTGGATTTGGACCCTCAATGGGATAGAAATGGTTTGGAGAATCCTCAGTGCCAAACATGCATCAATTAAAAGTCTGTCCACAAGAAGACTCCAGCAGGACCCACTTGAAAATTTATTTGGGTGTGTACGCTTCAACTGTGGGTCTAATAGCAACCCGACAGTTGGACAATTCGTTGCTGGATTAAAAACTGCTGTGATAAGCAATATGGCACACACTAGCTCAGGCAATTGTGAGCTAGATAGTAACAGTGCCATATTAACAAATTTTAAAACGTTCCTGACACCAGCCACAGACATGCGCACTGACACGGAGCAATCCGAGCATATAATATTATACCAAATGGAAAAAGAAATTGAAGAAAATATTACTTCTTCCCTGGAACAAAACTTGGAGGAAGGAAGTAGCGAACTACAAGCATGTGCGTATGTCTGTGGCTTCATTATTAAAAGAAACCAAAACAATTGTAATAATTGTAAAAATATTTTAGTCTCCGAAACGCCAGAGGAAGTGCATAATTTTATAGAGTTTAAAAATTATGAATCTGTAAAAAAATCTCTTACATACGCCTCACAGAATTTAATAGATTGTGTAGAAAAAAGTGCAAGCTTAATGAATATATTTTTAGAAAAAGAGGCGTATAAAGAGAATATTAAAATGAAAATAACACAATTGCTAAAGGACTCTATAAATTATGACTTCCTCGAAAATTGCGTGGAGCACAAAGAATTAAATATAAGTTATATAATAAATAGTGTCTTCCATATTAGTATTAAGAGATACTGTATATTAAAAAACAGAATGTATTCTGAAGAGGCGTGTAAATCTGCACTAAAAAGAAAAATGAACATAATTATGCATAAATAAATTTACGCGTAAGCACTAGCCTAGCACTTCGTTCGCGTGAATTTCGGACTTTTTCACCCGAAATGGGAATACTAAACCTTTTTTATTTTGGGTTATAAATAATATAACTATTCGTGTTCAATACTCTATCTTCAAAAATTCCAGATTTCTGATACAAACTATCAATCCTTATTTCACCCCCCCTTAGGGTTTTTTTTCAAAGTCGCACAAATACGTATTTCATTGTTTTTAACCGAAAGCCCAAATACCAATTTTCATTGATTTTACTTAAAAAGTGAAGGACTCATACAAATTTCTATCCCCTATTTTACCCCCTTAGGGGTTGTTTTTCCAAAAAAAAATTCTTAGTGGGTGCCTACTTCACAAAAGGAACCTACTGTCCAAATTTAAATTTTCTAGCGTCAGTGGTTTAGGCTCAGTGTTGATAAATCAGACAGGTAATTATTTATGTATGGTTATGTTCATTTTTCTTTTCTTATTATTTTAACACCTTGTTTTATTAGTGTACGATATTTTGCATGGGCCTCAGTCAATGCTGAAGATAGACGTGTAATCATCAAAATTGTTTAAACATGAAACAAAAATGTCAGGTCTGTCTGCCTTCAACCAAAATAATAAGTATCTCTCTTCCTAACCATTTCTTTTTTTAGTTCATTAAACTGAAATAATACACATTAAATAATATGATCTAATAATTAAACCATGCCTGTGTTTGAGCTTGCCTAGGTTTTCATGTTTAAGTTGTATGCAATAGGCCTGTCCATACTTTTTATTTTGGTCGAAAATGTCTGCAATACTTTAACTGATTAAGGCCTTTATTAATAAACGTTCCTCAATGACGTGCCCAAGTACGCAATCATTTGATACGCCATTATTACGAAATCAGCATCTCAAGATAATTGCTAATTAATAAACACATGAATACAGTATCTCAGTTACCAAGATCAGCTCCTCAATGCGCTGTACTTGATGGCTTGATTTCGTGAACGATTACGTCACATTGACCGAAATTTAGAATGACATGCATCACATTTCATTATTTTATGTTGTAAGATTTATTGAAATACTTGTATTTTGTTAAAACTTTAATGTATCACTGTAACAAAGTTGTTTTCTACCCAAGCAAGCCATAAATTGTAAAAAAAAATGTGTTTTTGTTTCCCAATAAATGAAATAATTTTTAAAGAAAAAAAGTTTTTTTTTTTTGTTTTTTTAAATTTTTGTATTTGATGCTGCAGGTTGTGATAAATGTATTATGTCACCATAAACAAGCTGAAATATGAATTTATTAGATTACTTTTTCACATAAATATATTGGGTTTTAAAATTAGATTAATTGGATTTATATGGTACCTACTACTTTTAAAGTTTATTTATTTATTAAACTTTATACAACTAAAGAAGTACATTTGTGGACTTAAGGGCTTTGTGTTATACCTATAAATAGTAATTAAATAAATTTTATTATAAAAAAAACAAACATTTATTTCAGGTTCTCCCATATTACAATCACAAGTTACAAATCACAATATAAAAATAAAAATAAATACAATGTCATCAAATCATAAATACAATGTCAAATTAAAATAAAATTTAAAAATAATAAAAATTAATGAATTATACTTATGATAAATGTATTTAAAATATTTACATAGGTAGATAGGTACCTACCTGAAATGATGCTGTAGCATAAAACCGGTCATAAAATATCGTCATAGTAGGTACTCTATTTCATCGTAATAATTAATTTCACCCAAAATATTTTTAAACTCCATGTTTCGCGCTACTAATCACGACCTTAAGTCACGGACTGCCTACACTCAGGTTTACGCATCTCGAGTACACACATCTATTGTATACTTAAGTGTAGAGTTCCGTTTATTAATCAGTCCATCACTCGGCCGATAACGTAAAACCAAGCCGTAACTTAAGTACACAAATTATTATGTTTATTAATACGGTCATGATCTCAAGGTTGTCATCAAGTGCGACCTCTTGGGCTGAGGAACGTTTATTAATACGGGCCTAAGTTTCTGTATTATCAAATTTTCTGCATAATCTTATTTATATTTAAATATTATATTTAATTTGTGTTTTATATTTGCCGACGAAATTTGTGATTCAGTATCATTCATCATTACATACAAAAACTTGTGATTTGTGAACACCTTTTGTATCATATTTCTGGAAATTAATACAATAACTCATAAATTTATTCATGTAAAATCAGTCATAATAATAATTATGTTACTTAAAAATATGAATGTCTGCTAATAAATACCATGCTAAATAAAAAAAGTCCAAGTATTAATCTTTGTTTTATTAGACTGCTCTTTATAGATAAAATTTTAGCATTTTATGCACAAGTGCACAGTGTTTCTCGATAGTGATTCTGAACATGGGCCATTTTGTAGGAAAATATCGAGAAACGCACTGTACTTGTGCATAAAATGCAATACAAAGATCTTTAAATGCACTGTAGTTTAAAATTCCCGCTCTAGTTTCTACTCTCTAGTTTGCGTGGGTGGATCACAGATGGCGGTAGTCGGTAAGGAAATTTTTCCTCATAAAATTTGTATGGAGTCGTTATTCTTCCCCTTTAGGGGTATATATGTTCTGTGGTTGTATCGTGTGACATCTCGAATGTTTTGAGTAAACATTCATGTACCTACCTACTCACAATCATGTTAACTGCTTTTTAACCAAAATTAATGTAACAGTTGGTTGCCTACACAAACGGCTACGAATAATAGGCGCAATTTGTAACAAAACCTACCGTTGTTCCATTTCTTCTAAAAGTTGCAAAGCGCAAAGAATTCCTAAATACCTAATTGTACTTAAAACTGACAAACCACAAAGTTGACTACTAAAGTATAATAGAACAAAAATATTTATAAACGAATACCGTACGTAGGTACTTAGATAAAATACATACGCAATACATACAGCGAAACACAATACGAGTAGCCACTTAACACTGTACAAACATAACTACAGATTGGTCTCATCTAGAAAGTTACCTTGATGGTTGCAAAAATATAATAATAAAACTACTTACACTTCCACGTTCGCGATATAGGTTCAAAGGGTTGAACCGTCTGCTCAAGGATGAGGGTTGCAAGCAACTTGCATCACACCACACAGATTCACAGACACATGAGCCACAGCGCCATGGCAAAATAAATTAAACAGTAACCTCCTTGCATAGTCGCTAGTCGCTACAGACTGGTACTGTAATCTGTATAACTGTTAGTGATGGGCGTTGAATGAACGAACTCGTTAATACGACTGTCGATGTACTCTGAACGAATCGACAGTTCACCGATAATCGATGGACTAGTCGAATCTGTGAAGGCCTCAGATGGGTAAACTGACTCGCAACTCGATGACCAACGTGAAAACGTAGTCGGGTAATACAAATTCATTCGTCCGTTGAAATAATCAGGCAAACAAAATTAACTGTACCTACTATTATGTATTCTGTGACTACAGTCCATTCACAATTATTTTACCTCTGACAGCAGCGACTCAATAGCAACCATAAATAAAGTTTATAGTTATAGATCATTGTGAATTTGACAGATTTGTCATTGGCAGCAACTCAATAGCAACCCTAATGCAACGGTACTAAAGATCCTTAGGATTATGACAGTGATGCCAACTCTAGAGGTACCTAAAATAACGGAATGGACTATAATGTAGGACTTGTTGTAACATGCCGAAACAATTATTTCGATTCCAGCAATAATAATAATAATAATAATTTTGTTTATGCAGACAAAGTCCATAATTGTTAGTCACAAAAAATATCTTACAAACTAAGTTAGTACAGACATATTACAAAAAGGTGATGATACATGAAAGGTGTGCAGTCATGAAACCACCCGCTCGAGTTCAGGATAGACTGCCACGCTATCTGACCAGAACCCGAACGAAAGCCCTCATGACTGCCGAGTCATACTTATCCGCAATTACTTGAAGGATACTGTTAGTGCTGCCCCGCACTCTGCTCAGTAGGGAGCCGACTCGCTTGCGCATTATAGCATGGAAGCCATCAACCCGAGCCTCCACAAACATACCTGAAGCACTACAAAAACGGGGCAGCCCACAGCACATACAGCATCCTGAATCCATTATTGTA
The DNA here is from genome assembly GCA_916610205.1 of Griposia aprilina. NCBI lineage: Eukaryota > Metazoa > Arthropoda > Insecta > Lepidoptera > Noctuidae > Griposia > Griposia aprilina. The sequence goes on along the minus strand of OU744294.1, from coordinate 10,275,026 downwards.
TTGGACACGCAAGGCATTGCTCAACCTTTGAGTACAGCTGACCCACAGGCTACTCGTGAAAAAAGTTTGGCAGTAAGCTTTAAAAAGTGTAACCTTTACCTGTTTACTGCAGCGAGCGAACCTGCGTTCCAGCATATTACTTTTAACCGCCAATGCCCTGCGCTCCCTTTCAATATCAACATGATCATCAAGATCCTCAGTGACATAGTGCCCTAGGTAATTGAACTGGTAGACCCGTTTCAGCAAACCACAAACAAATGCAAATGCCGAAACGGAATTTTATGAAACCTAAAGTTCATTCACAAATTCCTATCATTTTATTTCATCAAGACAACTTTCTCTGACAAAGAGTTGGAAGGTATTTTAAAAACTTACTTTAAATCTATGTAACTGGTCGGGGACGGGCTTATTTACCAAACGAGCAAATCAGTATTAGGTGTTTATACGAATTTGACAATTTTAACTTAAAATCGATAACAACAGGTCAAATTAATTCAAATTTTGAATTTCAAAAAACAAATGCGAAAACTGAAGAAGTTTCGTGTTCATCAGTCACATCACTATTCTAACAAAAAATAGCATAGAATGCGCTCACCGATCCGTCACTTATCGGTAAACCCCCACCATAGACTAATAATAATAATGTAGCCAGGTTTAATGCATGCGGCATAAACAATTTTTTTTTTGTTTTGGCTATATTGTACTTTAGTTTGATCTATTTATTTTTTTAACTTTACTAGTATGTAGTCAACTACCAGTAAAGAGGTGTTACGTGACACGTAGAAAATCATGCTAATTTGACACACACAGCTTTGCTAGTGAAAACAAAGGCCATAGGTGCATATTTCATATAAGTTTACTAGCACCTCCACAGAGCACGGAATCGAATCGTCACGCCGCGCGCCGAACTGGCTGCATTTAGACTTCGTTAAGGGGGACGCGTTAAGGTAGCCCGCGAAATTCGAATTTACTTACGTTTTTTGTATGTTGTATGTTGATTATAATATGATTCACGACCGTAACAAATATGGCTTTACAGAATTGTAATAATTAAAATCAGCAATACAACTCCATACAGTCCTACCTACTTATCTGTGAACTGAAAGAGGACGGCACGGTCGATTCAGTGTTGCTAATTAATATAAGGTGCCCAAAATTGAGTAAGTTTTCAAGAAGGAAATTTCACATTAGACAATCGTTTAATAAGAATTACAGTTTTTACAAATTAAAAACAATGATACCTATATAAAAATAATAAAATAAATAAAAAGAATTTGATAATATAGAGTTACGTAGGTACGCTAACAGTTTAGTCTCTCAGCAATAAACAATGGCTTTATTTATATAGTAATCCAATGAAGTGGAAATTCAGCAGATAAAATGTTCCACGGGGGCGATACAACTTTCATTTAATGCGAAGTTAAGTAGGTACACTACCCTGCAAGAGGTACCTGGATGTCTAGCATTTAGCTATGACCGTACCTAACCCCTAACACCAGATTTGACTAATTATAATTAGCAGTGGTACCTAGTGGTAGTGTAGTGTAATAAAAAAAAAAAACAATTGCTTTACAATAATTGATTGAAAACCAGGTTTACAGTAATTGTGATCTTTAGATGAACCTGCATACACAATTTCATCCTGGTTGTGAGGCCATACTCCGCTTATTTCCGTACCACTATCATCATTATCACTATCGCTTTCGGTTTCAGTGTCACTTACCACTTCTATAATAAAAGGTTTATCTAAATACAAATCATGTTTTAAGTATTCTCCTTCTAACCTGCGAACGATGTACGTTACCGTTACGCTAACCTGAGGGCCTAGACAAAGTAACATTCGATTAGCGATGACGCTAGTAGAAAAGCCAAAAAATGTATGGGGTTGACATAAGCTATCGAAATGTCACGTGATCATAGGTCAACGTATAGAAATTAGCTAGACAATGTTAATAATAATGTCATCATTCGATTCTATGAAACGAATCGACAGCGTCGAACGATTACTTCCATAGCGATGCGTAGCCAAGTGGCACTTTTTGACAGCAAGAATAGAAACGATTATTTCGGGGACTTAAATAATTATTTATGTATCGGGTAATTTATAAAAAGAAAGTTGACAACACTATCCTGTCGCTGCCGAAATTCGTTTGTAGGGTAAATACGCTAAATGTCGGCCCCCTTACGGGTTTTCTGACTGGATCGCTCTGGCTTGCATCAGTTTGCAACGCAAGGATAGCTTGTATGCGGTTTTAGATAGGTTGATAAATCAATTTTATGTTTTTATGCATATGGTTGACTTTTCTACTAAAAGAAAAAGTTTTAAGGTTTAAATGCGTCGAGAACGAAAAAACCCTAAAGTCGGCCGTTTACGGCCCATGGTCAGTCGCGTTTTTCCCAAATGTCGGCCGGGTATAGGGGGTTTTAAATGAAGACATTTAAAATATGATTTATTTTGGCAGAAGTATAATATCACACTAAGTATACATTTGTATTTGTTTAATTGTATATTAAACGTTTGATTTGCACTTTAAACATGTTACTATAATTATTATAACAAAGTTAATAAACATCACAATAAAATTAAATAAAAAATTAATAACTATGTGATAAAAAATAGAATTTAAAACAGAATAGAATATTTAATGAGTCAAAGGGATTAAAATAATACATAATGTTTACAAACATAAAATTCTTTTGACGTAAGAAACTACTAGGCATCTATAAAAGAATCTGAATCTAACCCAATTAAAACGCAATGGTGACAATAAACTCTTTAGCCGCAACTTATGAATATGGTAACCCCTTTTTGAGTCGTACATTATAATATTTACTTATTAATAAATTATAATAATATATATATATATAAGCCAATGGATTTGGTAGAATCGAAATTTATAAAACAGACTGCATTTACTTTAAGTCGGCCCCAGCCGAGAATCCGGTTTTAAGTCAAAACTGGTATTCTAATGGCGGCCCCCTATTTTCCCCTTAAACCTATACTCAAAACCTTGAAAAAACTGTCTCAAAATATAGTTAAAATAACGTTTTAGTGATAACAAAGCTTAAAATATTAAAAAATAACGTCTTATCGTTGTAATATCAATCCCCGGAGCGTGGGTATTCACAGCAAGTAAGCTACTTTAACTACGAAATTGGGACTTCAACGGCACCATCGCTACTGAAGCTCAGTGTGCGAAGAGCGTGTGACGTAATCGGATAGAAACGTTTCTTACGTATAGAGTATGAACTAAGGTTGCAATTCGAGTGGAAAAATAGGAATGAACGCAAGCTGAAAATGTGCAGACGGCCGAAGTTGGCGTATTTACCCTATATTTGTTTAATGGAATAATCGGAGACCCCGCCCGAGCTTCTTCTTCAAAAAAGGTTTAGAATAATGTTTCGAGCATCACTTTAGCTTAGCTTAGCTTTCGGCATATTTAAATTTATAAATTCAGCAATATCACGACAAAACAACCAGAGAACCCGAATGTAGTAGACACTGACAATCGAATGACATTTCAACATGACGGCCGTAGTTCCAATTTTCGCCATTTCACAGATAAGTTGGTAGGAGTGTATGTGCACAGACTACATAGGTACCTACATGGACCTAATATACAAACTGGACTGAGCTCTCGTACCAAAAACACGAGCAGAGAGAGATATTGCATACCGAGCATAGACATATTCCTATCTCAATGATACCGAGGCTGTTTATCTCTTTCTAATAGGGTGACCAAACATTCTTATAACTGACAGGAAAGTTCGTTTTGAAAGAGATAATTTGTGTCCGGTTGATACTAAGTGATTTCAAATTATTGTTTTGTAGCGGTATCTACACCGCCACATGCGAGCTACACGTCACACTGACGTCACGCAAATCCTGCATCGCGCAAGCAGAGTTTACCGCGCGACTAGCATATATACAACAACCCGACATCAACCGTCGGGCAGTTGTCCACCAGACACAACACCCGCCTGGTCGGAGGATCCTTCCTTTTCTATGGAGGTATGAGTGAGCTTTACACCCTGTTCCTCATATCTCTATAGTTTACTTAACTTCATTGTAAGTAAATTCATTTCAATATTTTTGTTATAAATTATCAATTCACTATTTGATGTTCAATAGTGAAATAACAATTTATGAAAAAAAAAGAAAATTAAACCTTTAAAAACTATACATATCGGAAAAGACTTTTTCTCGAAAGCTGATTATTTGAAACAGACATTGTTGTATACTTTAACTAGTATACCTAGGTCCCTAGGGCCTTATCGATTTCGGCAACGGCGACCCTTTGAAATTATTATTTCCTAGCGTGTGCCTGTTGTATACTATGTCGGTGTTGTGTCGTGCATGTTTTAAAAAATAAGTTATGATACCTAGACTACAATATTGTTGAGGAGACACATGTCTTGTGTGGAATCATCAAATATGATCACGTATACCTACGTGGTTTATGATGACGTAGGCAAGCTATTTAAATGAAGCAAAGGGAAATAAAACTAAGTGTGTGTGACAAACATTTTTTCAAACTCAAACTCGAAGCATTTATTTCAAATAAGTAAACCAATAAACCAATATAAAAATCTGCCGGCTTGAAATGAAGGCTGCACACAACAGAATTTTTGGTAGGTAATTGTTTGTGATTCGGGAATTACATCCAGCCATCTTTGCTTCATTTCTTCTTTTGATGGTAAGCTGTAACCAACATAAAAATAATGCTATTTCAATCGATGCGATACATAGGTGCAAATTGTATTTATTATACGCATTATATTAATAGTTTTAATCAGAAATACACTAAAGCGTTGGTTTCTTCCGTCTACAAAACTTCTAGAGCATGGCATACTACTTATTGTTATTAAGCAAAATCTTTGTAATTCCTTACCAATGAATGAAATGCCACAACCAGCATACGATTCACTTTTACATGTCTTGATACAACACTTTTTCACCATTTCCACCATAAAAATTACAAAAGAACCGTAGCTAAAAGTTTAAATGCGATGCGTCTTCACAAAATAACAGAAAAAGTCATTCGCATGTCAGATTTTAGTTACAAGAGTAATTTTATGATGACTACCAAACAATTATTATTTTGATTATTTTACTTAAATTAAATGATTTACTACTATGTACAGATTGTAAATCTTTATATAAAATTATTTAAAACTAATCTAAAAGCTAAAAATATTTATACGTAACTTATTTTACTTGCAGTTGGTGAAATATTTTCTACCATCTATAACATTTTTATTTTCTAACAATTGAGAAAAAGGGACAAACAGCCTCGGCTTTGACTATCTCTCTCAGCTCGTTTTGCCTCGGCTAAGGTAGCCTAACAAAAGTAAACCTAAATGTATGTAACAGTTGTGGTTCAGTTTTGTATGATACGATTTTTGGAGAGCTCAGTCCAGTTTGTATATTAGGTCCATGCATAGATATGGTATGTGCTCAGGGTATGTGTATGTGCTTGCAAAGTCAATTTTGTTTTTAAATGTGTAAAAAATTACAACTCCTAAATTCAGTATTTAAAAAAACTAACAGCCATTTCGAACTTAGTTTTATTTTAAAAAGTTCTATAGCTTACACCCTTTCAGTATGCTACGTGTCATAGAAATCATTCACTATGTTGTAAAAATAAGGGATACTAGTTTGCCACTGCTGAATTGCACAAAGGAGAATTGCGTAAGCAGGTAAAAAGTTTTGTCTCTTTCTTGCGCATGATTCTGGTCTTTGTCTAACATTGGTCGTATTGTAAGTTAGGTTAGGGATGTGACCAGTTTGTCCAGGTTCAGTCGAGCTCTGAGAATCTCAGCTGTTGGAAGTTCCCGTGAATTTCACAAAGTTCCCTTTTTTCGTTGGGTTTCGTTTGTTAAATATTGTTATTGTTATTGCTTGTTGTTATTTCTTGTTGTGTTTTCTTGTTGTGTTTGTCTTCGTTGCCGATGTTAAAATGCCTAACTTTAGTAACAAAGAGTATGCCGACACGTTACTTGCGTATGGCAGCGCTAACTGCAATGCGCGCGAATCACGAAGAATTTATCAGGGGCGAAATCCTGATCGACGTGTACCACACCACGAAACCTTCTCTACTACTTATCGACGTTTGAGAGAGACAGGAAACCTACATTATCAAGAACTTCGAGTGAGTGCCACTCAACATAATGTAGCCGTAGATAAGATGATACTTTGAGCTTTTGATGAGAATCCTACATCAAGCATATACGAAATTAACCGTATGGAAAGTCTGGGCGGTTCTTTAGGCAGATGGGAGAAATGCATTTCATTACACCCCTGTTCAAGGTAAATAACACACTACTTACTTTTTAATGTAACGAAACACCCGTTTTAACCGATTTCAATTTTCAATGAGGGGGGTTTGTACAGGACATTTCGTCAAGTAAAATACTACAGTTCGTTTTTATTTTTTTCTGTTCCATAAATCGACACCTGCAAGGAATAACATTGTAACTAATATTTAGTAAATTAACAGGAGACCGCGACAAAGATTAAAAAAAATCTCTCAGATTTTGGTTAAGTCTGATAGGATAGAAGTATGATAGGAAAATGTAGCTATTCCCTCGTTGACTCATATTTTCAAGGTTGGTTGGCATTAAGACTTAACCGTAATCTAAGAGATTCATTTTAAATCTGTGACGCGCTCTCCTGTAAAGTTACTAAATATTAGTTACAATGTTATTTCTTGCAGGTGTCGAAATGATCTATTAACTAGCTGCGCCCCGCGGTTTCACCTGCATAAGTCTTGATCTCGTATGAATATTGGGAATCTTAGCGTTAAGCTCCTGGTCACCACAGATCACGATCACCCCAGATCGTGCATCTATATCACAGGTAACCTTAAAACACAGCTTTTAACCGACTTCTGTTCCAGAGATGTCTCTGCAGCAAAGTTGATAACACAGCGTGCCGACGCCATGGGAATGGTGATCGTTTTCACCTCGGGCTACAAGCCCGAGGTGGAGGCACCGCCTCCGCACTATCTCGGCCGCCTCCTGGGCCATTGCGAGAGATGCGGGTTTGAGGTCATCGTCAGGGCCGACGCCAATGTTCACCACCAGCTGTGGGGTATGGACACGCAAAACGAGAGGGGTAAGGTATTGGTTGACTACTTATTCTCGACTAACCTATCCCAACTAAACACTGGCTCTGAACCAACTTTCGTAACCAGGCGAAGCCGCACAATAGTAGGCCTCACTCTGGCAACAGAGGGCGCGGCGGAAATTACCACTGGGTGGCAGGTATCCAGGGTGGCCTTCTGTTCTGACTACAGGTGGATCCGCTTCGACATCCAGGGTCTGTGTTCCGCCAACACCACCATGGCGTAGTCCGCGTAACACGGATCGTGCCACCTATATAAGCAGCCTTGAGGCCAAGCTTGCGACACTAAGCGATCCGACGACATTTGCTGACACGACACAGATTGAGGTACAAGTAAGCCAAATGACTAAATCAATGATAGACAGCTACCAAACTGCCTGCCCAGAGACCACCCCGCGTAACACTCCGGGTAAACAACCCTGGTGAGGCGCCGATCTGGAGCACAAGCGCGGTAAGGTAAGGAAAGCTCTGATATAGAGTCTGATATAGGAGTCACAGACAGTCCGCTGTGCAGGGCCTGTATGGAGGACGACGAAACAGCAGCTCATGTGCTTCTAAACTGCCCGGTGGTCTCCACGTACAGGGCAAAGTACTTCGGTAACGGATTTACCCTACGTGAGATTGTCAGCAACACCAAGGCGTTGCTGGCCTTCTTCGAGAAGCTGGGGTGGATCGAATAATAGATTTTCTCACCCGTACGCAAAATACGCGCATTGACGTGGAGTTGCGGACACCAGCCCGTATTACCTATTACCTATGAATATTGCGATAAAAAGTCCTATGTATGGTCTTCCCATGTGCCAAATTTCATTCAAATCTGTTCAGCCTTTTTTTCGTGAAAGCGTAACAAACAAACAAACTAATTCACTTTTGCTTTTTCATATTAGTTAAGATATTTGACTATCTTTCTAGCTTAGTTTTCAGAGAAAAAAACTATCTTTTGAGCTATTGTTAGAATCTCATGGTTTTAAAGGTCTCGAAGATGCTGACAATACTAGGCTGCTGGATTTATGCAGATTTATACTACATACGGACCAGCCCCGGATCTAGAAGTTTTTTGAGGCGGGGCAAAACCTGTATTCCGCCGCCCCCCGCCCCGCCAATCCGTGAGCCTTTTACATGAAGACTTATTTATTTTACATGGACATCGAACAATTATTTAAATTAGGATAGAACATGATATTTGAAATAAATCGTGAGATTATAGCATACTAGCTTCTGTCCGCGACTTTGTCCCCATGAAATTTCGGCCCCCAACCCACCGCGTCGCTGCGCATCACTCGCCCACGATATTACTTCGGTTTCCGTTCTTTCTAACATTTTTTTCTTACTGCTCGGTTTCTAAGGGTCGTAGCGTGACGTTATAATAACCTTCTTCAAGAATTGGGCTATCTAATGCATAAAGATTTTTTCAAATCAATCTGCTCGTTTCAGAGATTATTACTCTTCAACTCTATTGTTAGTAGAAAATTAGAATACAAAAATTACTCTTTGAGCCTTTTGTTCTGCAAACATATCGATGGCCTTGTCATAATTAATCTGATTGTCTTGTTATGATTTTCGATTGCTAAGACCGCGACACTCGACTAATGCAAAAAAGCTTAACACCAAATAAGACAATCTAGAATGCGCGCGAAGCAAGCGCGAAAATTTTAACACTTTGCCTCAGACAAGTTAGATTTTTTAAGTCCTTAATCAACATAGGTAAACAGAAAAGTTTTAAGAATTAAGAATTGCTAGGCTGTAAGAGCAAGCAAAATGAGCTCGAATATTTTGCCAGAAACATAATTAGTAAAAAAAATTCTATCGATAATGCTCCAATCCAACAGCTGCGCCAGCGCTATGGTAAATAAGTAAAGGAAATCGTGTTGCCTTTGCACTTACAGGCGTCGGGAAAGGCGAGATGCCAGGCGCGCTCGCTACGCGAAGCAAAATTTCTAAAATAAGGGATTTGTTTCTTAAATTTTTGGCCACAGAGGTGACAGAGGTGCGAGAGAGGAAGAAAGAAAATAAATTTAATTGACCCAGGTTAAGGCACACAATATTCACACAAAAAAAATAGGCCAATGGGGGTATACTACGTATGTATGGGGGGGGGTAATGGGGGATATTACTAGGTGACCGCACGCTAAGGGCACCCCCTGTGGGGTACGAAGTTCGGCTTAGGGCATCACTGGGGGGAGGACAGCAAGGTGGGCCAGGCTGGATCGAATGTTGCAAGGGATAGAAAGCTAACCTTTTTATATCGCCAAATAAAAGTGGAGCATGTGCTTTAAAAACGGAGAGTGCCTTGCAGAATTCAACTGCTCCGCCCGCAACCCGCTCACATCGTTTGACGACCTATGCCTACGCTAACTCACGTAGTGATTTCCTCAGTGCGCCACCCGCACTTATCGCAGAGTTGCGTTGCGCTGGGTGGTGCACTAGTCTGCCATGTTTGAATTTGCCGCCCCCCGAAGTTGGCGCCCAGGGCGTGGGCCCCGGTTTGCCTCCCCGAAATCCGGGGTTGACGACCGCATACTGAATTGCTCGCGAGATGTCTTGGCCCTGGTCAAGAACTCCTTAACTGATATTTTGGAGCCTTTCAAGCCTGTTTTTGCCTTCCAAACAGAAGACTTGCCTTGGGCTCCAAGTCTGTGACAGGTTTTAATTGAGGACGCTGAGAGGTCCTTGAGAGCAAGCTTAGTATTGAGAAGATCGAGAGTTACTGCTATGTTGTCTTCGCTCTCCACTGTAGCAAGACCTTGGAAAACGAATGCTTTCCGCCGGTGCCTGGTCTCTAAGCCATTAATTTCTTAGGCACACTCACTGATCTGACTTCGGAGCAAACCAGGCATAGAAAATATGAGCTCAAGGAAACTGTGAAACTCTTCAGCTATCTTTGCCACTGAGTCCTTGGCAGGACCGGCGCACTGGATTTGTGCTTCAAGCTCACCCATCTTCCTCCAAAAGTCATCTTCAAGGATTTTCTGTGCAGCAAGGACTTTCTGTGATGTGAAGTTCTGACCAAAGTTGGGTGATACTGCAGTTGATGAGTTGGCAGGTGGTGTTTATAATGTGTCTATGTCACATTAATGAAGTTAATTTAATTAGTATTTACTATTAATTATATTATAAATAAAATACCGAATTTGAACAACGTTTATACTTAAGTATATACTTTATTACCACCTACCTCCGAAAAAAAGAGGCAGAGTGCTAAAATTTCACTTCGCTCTACGTAGTATCTGTCTGTGCTTCGCTCGCTCGTGCATTCTAGATTGTCTTTGTTGGTGTGCGCGGTCAGAATAACTGTAAGTACTAGATCTGTAGTCGTGTTTAGTGTGTACATGCCAACAAACTCGAGTGATAATCTTCCTGAGTTTACAGCCTGTCTTAGTGCTATTCGCTCAGTTATAGAAGTAGAGGAAAATAAAGGAATTGAGGCTTTTTACATCATAGGACACTATAATGCACATCCGAATGAGTTGTTTTATAACGAAATGATAAATTTTTGTTCAGATCAAAGCTGGGTCAGTGTAGATGTGGAGATGTGTGACAGTGATACCTACACTTCCACAAGTGAATCACATGGCTGTAACAGATGGTTGGACCACTGCATCGTTACTAAATCTGCCCAGCAATCAGTCACTAGTGTCACAGTACTGTATGACATGTATTAGTCCGACCATTTCCCGATTGTGATTGAATGTGAATTGTTAAAAATTTATTGTAAAATTGTAGAAAGTAATAATCATGTTAATCGTGCTGTGTGGGGTGAGAAGACGTCTGAGCAGATAAGCGAGTACCACGACCTCTGTCACTCTAAGCTGAGACTTATTGATATTCCTCGGGAGCTGAGTGATTGTTGTGATAAGTTTTGTAGACGCAAAGAACATTGTTCAGCTCTTGACAAAATGTACTCTGATATTGTGAATATACTGGAACGGGCAGCCGTACAGACTTATAGGATAAAGTGTCGAAGGAAGGGTGGCTATGTCACGGGGTGGAACAAACATGTCGCAGGCGCTCACCGCGAGGCCCGGCTTAGATTCCAGGAGTGGACAATGGCTGGTCGCCCAGCCAATGGTCCTATTTTTCATGATATGGCGGAGGCAAGGAGACATTTTAAGGCTAAACTCAAGTGGTGTCAGAATAGGCAGGACCAGCTTAAAATGAATCTCCTTGCTTTCAACCACGCGAACAAAGACTTTCGGCGTTTTTGGAAGAACACGAATAACATGAATGTGAGACCGGGTCTCCCGGTGAGCGTCGGTGAGTTTACTGACCGTAAGGATATTGCGGATGGTTTTAGGGACCACTTTTCTGTGCGGTCACTCTTGGGCTCGGCGTCTCGTGGAGTAAACGGAGCTGAGACCATTGAGACTGAGCGGAACGCGAAAATACCTGCCAAGAGTGTGGCTTCCATTATTTCGAGGATGCAGCGTAGGAAGTCGCCGGGTCACGATGGTCTCAGTGTCATACATTTTAAACATGCGGGAGTCCATCTGCCTAGAGTTTTATCACTGTTTTTCACTTTGTGCCTTGGTCATTCCTATTTACCGGAACCACTTATGCGGACGATTGTGGTCCCTATAGTTAAAAACAAAACTGGTGACACATCCGATATGAACAACTATCGACCCATCTCACTAGCTACCACCATGGCTAAGGCGCTTGACGGTTTGATGAAGGGCTGCCTCTCAGAACATGTTAAAGCGCACGACGCCCAGTTCGGATTCAAGGCGTGTCCACCGAGAGTGCTATTCTCGGCCTGAAGCACACCGTCAATTACTACACCATGAGGAGGACGCCGGTATACGCGTGTTTCCTTGACCTGTCGAAAGCTTTCGACCTTGTCTCCTATGATGTGCTATGGGACAAGTTGAGGGGCACGGGTGTGCCGGTGGAGTACACAGCGCTTCTCCGGTACTGGTATGCTCACCAGACAAATCGGGTGAGATGGGTCGGTACTCTGTCGGATGAGTATCGAATGGAATGCGGTGTAAGGCAGGGGGGTTAAGCTCCCCCCTGTTATTTAATTTATATGTAAATGAGTTCATCGAGCGACTGAGCAGCACACGTGTCGGCTGTCATATAGACGGTATATGTGTCAATAACATAAGTTACGCGGACGACATGGCGTTGCTCAGTCCCTCGATGAGTGGACTGAGGAAGCTTCTCACGATCTGCGAGACGTATGCGGAGGTGCACGGCCTTGAAATACAACTTTAAAAAAAGTGAGGTGTTAGTGTTTACGGCACCTAAACAACAGCCCCGTCGTGTACCTCCAGTATATCTCAACGGCGGTGAACTGAATGTGGTAGGTAACTCAATTTAAATACTTGGGTCATGTTGTCACCAGTGACCTACGTGATGATGGGGACATAGAACGCGAGCGCAGGGCGTTGGCGGTGAGGAGCAATATGCTCGCCCGTAGGTTTGCTCGCTGCACGGCAGACGTCAAAGTCAGTTTATTAAAGCGTTCTGTCAGTCCTTCTACACGAGCGGCCTATGGGTGTCATATACGAGCCGAGCCTACAACGTCCTGCGCGTGCAATACAACAATGCCTTCAGGATGTTGTTGCGGTTGCCGCGACGTTGCAGTGCGTCGGGAATGTTTGCTGAAGCACGTACGGATGGCTTTCACGCCGTCATGCGTAAGAAAGCGGCTTCCCTACTGCAACCTTTGCGTAGCACTCGGAACGGCATCCTGAAAATGATTGTTAGCAGAGTGGACTGCCCCATCCAAAGGCACTGGGTAGAATTAGGTATAGGTTTATGTTAAATAGAATTAAGTACTAACAACAATAACATAGCATGTAAGCACAGTTTGTTTTAACCACTAACTACGTATGGACTGCTTAGGTCTGAAACAAAGATATTTTTTATAAGGTTTTCGGCATGTCGAGTCTCGGGATCACAGAGTACGATATACTATTGCTCGCGATCTTAGCAGTCGAAAATGATGACAAGTCAATCAGATTAATAACAGTCAGATAACAAGGTAATCGTTTTTTTTGCAGAAGGCTCGATGAGTAAAATTGTAATTCTAATCTATAGTTTTTGCCCAGCCTCGAAAAATATTCTGGATCCGGGGTTAGCGTTTGGTGGGCTATTGCCTGACGATTAATGACCTGACGTTATAAAATTATAATTATGCTTGTCGTGCGGTATTCTTTGCTTGCGCGATACTAGATTTTGCGTGACGTCAGTGTGATGCGTAGTTCGCATGAGGCTATGTAGATGTCGCCACAGTCCTATGAGTTTCTTGAGTCTTTTGAGTCCCGAGAGTCGTTGAGATGAACTGAGGCACCAGAAATCAAATTATGAAATCACTTAAGAACCAACTTCTGTCATTAATATAAAATAGTTATTTGATAAGCAAGGCTGCGAACTTTTGCAAAGTTGTTTTTTAGCGTGTTTATTGAAACCTGAGCAAGCGAAGGATTCTAGGATTGTATACCACGAGCGAAGAGTCTGGTTCAAATACAGAATTCTGAGCGTAGCGAGGGTTTCAAAGGTACTAGATGCAGAATACCTTTGCTGCCGAGCGAAACACAACTTTTCACCTCACTAGGTACAGCGAAGAAAATGCTAGGTGCAATAAAAACAGCTTAAATAATATATTAAATTAGTGTTTATTTACTGTAAAAATTTAAAATAAAATTACTACAATTGGTAATCTCTTATGATTTCTAACGATTTTATCAAAAAACAAATCAAAATGATGGAAATTGAATTGAATAGAGAAGAAAATATTCTAAAGGATTTTTTTCATTCATTTGTCGTGCTGGCCAGTGCAATTATTCTAAAAATGACGTTGGCAACTTGGCACACTGACATGAAATAAGTATGAATGCATTTTCGGTTTGCACTTACTTAATGGTTTCTCGTAGGGATAGACACAGCAATAAAATAAAATATTGGAAGGCTACATAATTATTATAGGTACCTACTCATAAACCTATTAATATAATTTATAAATCAAAGAAAACCCTTCGGGGGCTGTCATTCTCTGCTTTGCAATGAATTGAATATACCTACGTAATTTTATGAGTTTAACTAATATAGTAAGAATTAATTAATGGAATTTTGAATTATATAATATAAGTTGATATATAACTGAAAGGAACAGACGGAATTGCATCTCCCGGAGGGTTCTCTTTGATTTATAAATTATATTGAGTATTGAGTATTAATAGGTAGTTATATGAGTATATAATTTTGTAGTAGGATGTTACCGATCGGGAATAATCGCCAATATTTAATATTATTGCAGTCTACCCCTACGAGAAACCATTAAGTAAGTATCTACGTACTTACCTAATCGTAGAAAACTAAGAAGATTCATAATTAGTTGTGTGTATGGCAGAACTCGAAACAAAACAAACATTTTTAATGGGATTTTATATTTAATCAGTCCTTTCATATTTACCTCTAGTCGGGGACCATCAAAAAATTTCAACACCCGGAGTGGGTTTTTTAAATTCTTGCTCTTTGTATAGAGCCGGGCTTCTATGTGTTTGTGACAACGGTGTTCCATACACTCTTAAAGCAGTTCAATATTAGACGAAAAGTTTCAAACGATTTTGAGCCATGATTATTTTTTGAACCGGTTGACTTGCCCTGCACATCATAGCATCATCATTCATCAATTGCAGGGCAGTTGCCCTACCAATGATTATGGTAAGACTGGCCTCAGTGTAAACCCTGATGTTGATGGATCTTTATATCAAACCCTAGCATAAGAATCATCACCATCAGTCATTGAATAAGGCTGTTTACACACTTGGCGTTTGTACAGCGCAGGCGTTAACTCTGCGCGCACGCTATTTACTTTCAATATATATTTATTTTAACTAAATTGATACCATACAGGAAGCATGGCTATTAATAAATAAAAAAGGACTACAGCATCTCAATAACTGCACATAATGGAATTCAACGAAAAATCAAAACAAAACATCACTATCATAAAACAGCTTTATTAATTAGAGCATTACATGTTAATATCTGAATTACTTAACATTAAAACACACGCCTGTAATCCCCAAAGGGTTGGGCAGATGTTTTTCTATAGAATACCCACATTAGAACAATAAACTACAATTTCTGGAACAAGAACATAATGTTATACAATAAAAAAATCATTAATAAGAAACCCTAGAGGGCCTAGAGGGTGTTCAGACGTACCACGTCTGCGCACCGCCCCAGCGGCTAGTTTAAATTATGTCGCGCGGTACCTACTTAAAGTGGCAGCCACAAAATACGGAACGGGACCAGCACAGTGGGCAGGCAACTTGTGCAAAAGTGCCGTGAGGTTAAAAAATGACAAGTGAAAATTGTAGTTTGTATTACGGTCAGAAACGAGAATCAATAATATAACACACTACACAGATCATCTTTCACACAAAAATATTCGATACAATGATTTTCAAGCGCAGCATTTCGAGTGGGCACCTACACGATTTTTTTTTAAAGTAGGTAGGTAAGTTTATAAAACTAAAGTGTTAATCGACTTCCGTGCCTACTTGCGTATGTTTAATGTCGACGTTTTTTTTTACAATTTCGTGCTGGCCACATTTTTGCCGCTAATGTGGCACGTCTGAAGAGTCCCTAACATGAAAAAACATGCAAAACTGCAAATAACAACGAATATCAAAGTTACCTATTTCTGAAATCGTCAAATTATAATAAACCACTTTTAGAGAGTTACTTTAGCTGCTTTTGCCACTGTAGTCAATAGGTAGGTACGATAAGAGTAGTAAAATTGAGTCTTATTGATAGTATACTTACTTTCTAAATAATGTGATGAAAACAAAAAATTCAAACTTTAAATGATGAAACGATTTTGTCAGTACCTACCTACCTACTTAAATGCGATGTAAAAACCTTAGAACTATTTAATTATTAAAATCTATTTCACTTTACTACCTACACAACGAATTTACTATGCTAAATGTTGGTGGTACCCAAAAGCTATTATAATTCTGTTGGATGTTCACAGATAAATAATCTCACTACATAAACGTAATTTTATACTGAAATTATAGAACATCTCTTAAATCAGTATGTGTTAAAAAGAATTTAGATTTAAACATTTGGTCCTGCAGCGCATTCTGTAAAGTAACACATGAAACATGTATGTACGTAAGTAGAGATGAAATGGGAATAAGAGTGTAGATAGAGTGCGAGGTGGGTTTGTTAAGGTACAGAATATACTAGCTGACGAACTAATAAAATATGAAAATGAACTTCCAGTACCTACAAACAAATAACAAGGTACCTACTTTGGTTTATATGTAGGTATATCTAAAGTACCTATATCGTCAAGATTAAAATTAGCCAAGTTGTGCAGTTCCGACCATGCTGCATGACTAGCACCGTCCATTTATGAAGCAAGGCTGTTCTCGGCAGTGAGCGCATGATTCCTGCCACCTATGCGCGCCCCACACTCCGGACACGAACTCTTTGCCATTGCTGCGCCACACTCACCAATGTAATACATGTGTCCATTCGGACATTTATACCAATGGCCACCTTTTAAACTAATAGCTCTATCAATTAATGCGCGCTCGTACTTAGAGACAATACCGCTTGTTTTGATCGCTGCTTGCAACTGCGTAAGAGACTCTAAAGCCTCGTCTTCATTAAACACAGATGGCGAGAACACTACCGCTTTGGTACTTTCGACTTGTTGTGTTACTTTAAGTTCATCTTTCATACTAATCGCGAGATGGAGAAGCGTAGAAAGTTGCACCATGGCATTCAAGCGTTTAATCTCATTGCTGATATCCTTTTGCTGTTGTTCGCTTATTTTGATAGGGATCTTGGATTTTGGCCGAATCTTGAGCACATCCAGTAGTGTTTTGATATGATTTTGCAATTCATCCTTTAATGTAGTTATTTGCGGTTTCTGTGTTCGATATTTTAGCCAACATTCTAAGATCATTTCAAATATATTTAAGTATACGCATTCCATATCCACTTGCAAGAGCGACACGATTTTTTGTCTTTTTAAAAGTGTTTTAAAACTCAAAAACGTAGCTGTCATATCTTTATAATCTGGAAAGAAACATAGAAATTAGTTCTCGCCGGTTATTCACCAAACTCTGGACCTTGAGGCACCCCGACTCGGAGTACGCAAAAAAATAATTGTGTAATAGTTTAATACAAACCGGCCATATGTTGTTCATTTTCTTCCGAAAATGTATCCACTTTGAGAATTAATTCAGTAATTTCCATTTGTATCTGCGCGTCAGTTCCGTGAACTCGGACTTTTATAGGATTGATATCATTCTTGAACATTCTATTCACAGTATCTTTGTATCTATTAGTATTAATAATCGCTTTACGACAAAAAGGACAAGTGCGTATTTTTATGTTTTCCTGGTCTCCCAGCATTAAAGTGTCCATGTTATCGACCTCCAAAACATGATCACAATCTTGAAGTACAATAAACCTGAAATTACAAGGCGGATTGAATGAAAATGCTGATTGAAATCTTCTACAGGCAGTAACGAAACAATCAAGAACCATGTTCTACGGTGATGTGTATTGTCCTAGTTGCTAATTACGATGTGATGAGTTTAAAAAAAAGGTATTCGATTAAAACAAAATTGCGCCCGGGTTGATATCCTCAAAGACCGTCGAGTCAGTGAAAGTATTTTGTAGGTAATTTAGTTTCAACGTAGCCGTGACTCGAGGCTGACTGCGCTTGAACTTAGTATTGTTGTTGTTGTAAAGTTGTAGCAAACGAAGGTGTCTCACTTGTCGTGCTCTCCGTACTCGTCGCCGAGGAAGTCCTTGGGGAACTCGTCGGGGCGGCACAGCTGGCAGATGGGCGGGCAGGGCTCGCCGCACAGGCCGCGGCACATGTGGCCGCACGCCAGGCGCCGGCCGCAGCGCGCGTCGCACGGCGCGCGGTCGCACGGCTCGCCACAACGACGCGTGCACTGGCCGTGCTTGCAGCGACGACTGCACTTCTCCTGTAATGCCGTCAAGTAGGTTCGGAATTATGGCACTTCGAGTTTTGAAAGTTTGGCTTTGTAGAGCGTCGTCTCCGTTACCCTGTGATAGTTTATTTCTAATGTTTGATGTGTTATTAGGGCCGGGTACTGTAGGTAACTATAACCATATTTAATACCCACACACGATATCCGTTCAGAACTTGCAATAATATTAGAAATAGTAGGTACTCAGTCTGTCAAATACTGAACTAGCTGGTCGATGCGTTTGATCTAAATAACATCACACATGTTTTATTTATTATTCATCTCACATCATACGCCTCGAAGGACAGAGAAAGCCAGAAATCTAATAAGTAGCAGGCACACCCATATATCTCCATATGAAGGGATTATAGAGGAAGCCCCATAAACCACGCAAAAAATCAGAGTTCGGGCTGTTACTAGTAAATTCCTATCGGAAACCCCAATATCTAACACTGTCCGAGCTGGAGGTAGACCAACGAGGTAGTCCCCTGATCTGCTCAAAAACTCATGCTGGTTTCAGTTTTTCGATATCTTTACGAAAGCAACGCGGCGTGATTATAACACCCAAAAATTAAAGTAAGTATACCTACTATAAATGGGAGCTAAAGCCAGAGTTTACTTAGACAACACAATTGTTATTCACCCGACATGGCGTGCATGGTTCGCCGCACAATCTCTTGCAGTGCGAGTGCACGCATTTAACTTCGCAGAGCATCTTGCACGGTGGGCAGATTTGATTACATGGCTCCTGGCATCTAAACAAACATTCAAATCAAGATATCGTATAATAGTCCTGTCATTTAAGCTTAAATTAGGTACGAATCTCGGAATTCGAGATACCCAGCTGTAAGTCTGTAAATACTTGTATATTGACACCCTAAGAGTTGTCTCAAAACCTACATATGGTAGGGTGTACGCATCTATTAAATTTCAAGGTCAAAGGTCACAAAAATCGGTTTTTTGCGCTTTTTTTGTAAATATCTCATTTCCTATGGGTTTTTTGCTATTTGTATGTACTATCAATATCGTAGAATACAAAATTCTCTACAAATTTTGTTTAAAAAATTTTTTTATACGGCGAACCGTTTTCGAGATAGAGGGCGGAGAGCGCGCGGTCACAGGATCACTTCAGGTCAATACAAGTATTTACAGACTTACAGCTGGGTATCTCGAATTCCGAGGTGAACTTACTATAATGACTGGACTATAAAGTGCAACTCACCAACGTTTAAAATAAAACATAACACCACGCCTGCATTCCCCGAAGGGGTAAGCAGAGGTGTATACTTAATTGTTACATTCGGCGACAAAAGTCGGCTCGATCATTTCAGACCGACCATGGAACGGAACGCGGCACCCTACAACTACGAGTTACGACCATGCTCAAAGGTTACATACCTTTGAGCGTGGTCGTGCTATACCCAGGTAAGCTGGGACTACTAGGCATCCACTCTGTAAGAGGAAATGGGCGTAAATCCAACACGCGGGCCTAGAGCGGGTTGAAGTTACTAGCAGATGCGGATGCCTTTTTTTTGTGACGGTTTAGAAATCCTCATGGATGACCTCCACCCTGGGGCGGACGGAGGGGTCTGCCAGACTTCTACGGACTAAAACCACCCCGTGTTCCCTTGCACACATGCACCGGGGGCTTCGGGGGCACTTAAGCACTCTTCAACGCAACCCCCAACTGGTGCCAGCCCGCCCCTGGGGGCTCCGTCTGGTCAAGCGGGGGGAGTGAGGTGTTTGACTCCCCTCGCGACGTCTAAGAGGGGCGCGCGTGGAACATTACGCGCCGCCACCTCGAGTCTTATATGATGCGGCGGCGGACATCCCCGAGTCCGCCGTCTCTGGACCCATTTAGGCGGGCCGGAAGAGGGCATTAAGGGCATTATCTGCCGACGCCAGGTGCGCCTGCTGCGGGCCGGGAGAGCACTCGACATCTCCCTCTCCCTTATCGCTACCTCCTTCTGCGACATGACATGTTCGCAGAAGGAGATCACCGCGTCCCACGAAGCTGCGCCGCTGCGCAGCGTCGTGGGACGCGGTGCGCCGACCATAGAATGAATCACAGCCGGCAGCGATATGTCGCTTCCCACCTCCGAAACGAGGTCACGGCGTGGCTCCTCCCAAGCTGCACACTCTGTAAGCGTATGCTATGATTTCTACAGACTTTACGTCAAAATGCAACGTAAGTAGTTTCAGCCTGATACGTCGTTGTTATTTAAAAAGCATTACAGGCGCTAGTAAGTCGAACTTCCTGTCTGTCAGCTATGTTCCGTGGAAGTGTTGCCAGACTTACTGGTGTCCACAGATGTTGTCCTGGTTACAAGTCTGCGTGCAGGGCTGGTGCAGCCGGCCCTGCAGGCAGCGCGCGCACGTGCCGGCGCACACGTGCCCGCACGCCAGCGTCGCGCCGCATGCGCTCGCGCAGTATTGCAGCAGCTGCTCCGGCTTGACCTCACCTGCACACTTACCATTATTAGTTGCAATTTTACTAACAAATATAACATCACGCCTGTATATTCTAAAGGGTTAGACAGCAGATGTATATAGAACAGTCCGACTCGGGTCTAGGTAAATGAGCGTTATGAAATAGAGATTCGAACTAATCAGCTATGTATACTAATACGAGTTTGTTTGTTTGAACGAGCTAATCTCTGTAACTAACTAGGTAAGTAGTCGCAATTGCAAAAAAAAAATTGCGTTTGACAGCCCAATTCTTGAAGAAGGCTATAGGCTATTTAACTACGCGCCCTTAGGAGCCGAGCAAAAAGAAAAAACACTCAGACAGAACGCTAAGCTGTGTTTGTACAAACCTACTTACAGAAATAAAATCATTATCATTAAGCGAAAACGAAGTAATAGCGCGGGCGGGCGATGCGATGCGACGCGGTGGGTCCGGGAACCGAAATTTCACGCGGAGGAAGTCGCGGGCAGAAGCTAGTAGGTACCTATCTATATAAATAAAAATGAAACTCTGTTCTTTGGTAAGCAAGCGCATCACTTGAGAACGGCTGGAGCGATAGATAAGGCTTTTTCTTGTTTTAAAATGTTTGTAATATTCCGAATTAGGTTTTTTTTTTCAAAATCGTGGCATTCTGAACGTCAATTTTTTAACCGACTTCAAAAAAGGAGAAGGTTCTCAATAAATTCGACTGTATGGTTTTTTTATGTGTGTTAGCTCAGAACTCTTTTCTACGTGAACCGATTTGGATGATACTTTTTTTATTTGAAAGCTGGTGCTTATCGTGTGGTCCCCATTTGATCAAGTTCTGAGCAGTAGTTTTTGAGTTATCCTTAATACTGCATATTTTTTCCACTATGATGTTTTAATAATTTCCTGACACTATTATTTACATATCAAGTAGTGGTATTCGAATTTGTGCAGGGTAGGGACCACAACTAAAAAGTGAAAAATAAAAACTTAAAAAAAAAACAACTGAATTAATTTCTGAATTCGGTGGCAAAAAATAAAATACAAAAGCGAAGACACCGACTTCGAAAATTAAAGTTATTTTTCGCTTTTTTGTGTTTTTATTGGAAGACAGTTGTTTTTATTTGAAAAAAAGTTTGTTTATGGATTTTTTTTTGTAACTCAAGATTACAGGACTACCTCAGCTATTATGAAATATAGATACTGGATTTGAACGGTTTCGTAGACACGTACGTTCATTTAAAGCCATGTCGCACTGTAGGTAGGTTCACCCTTATTTAGCCAATTATATAAAAGTCCCATGTTACAGGGGGCCGAAGGCGCGGGCCTTTTGCCATCAACCGGGAACTGCTACTGAGAATTTCCAAATGAAAACTCTACATTTATTCATTTAACCAAACTAAACGCGCAAGTGGGCCTTAAATTAATAAATGTAGAGTTTGTAAACTCGGAGATAAGTAAGTAACATTTAAACTCTGATTATGCGTTGTGTCTCTAAAAAGTAACACCAGCACCCTAATTACGTAACACACTATCTATCACAATCTGAATCATTTTGAAGCCTATTCTTAATCCATTGCTTCATATGTTCGAAAAATTTGTCTGCTCAACAACGTAAATAAAGCAATGAATATTGTTGAACTGCCAAAATGAAACCCATTCCTACTGCTAGTGTGTTACGTAATTACCCCGCGGGTTAGTCAACCAGACACTAGTGTTTTTTGAGTTGGGAACATTGCAGTTCCATCGACGAAACAAAATAGAATTGCAATATCTGTGCCCTACTCATATGTAATTCGACCAAAAATGAATGAACGAACAATGAACGGAAATTGTATACCGATCTCTTTTACACTACATTACGATACGTAATACTTTTTTGTCTTTGAATTTTACAACATGACATTTCATTTTAATCGTATTAAGTATATGTAGTTTCCATGGAGATTTAGTTTATTGATTGACGAAAACATCAGATAAGAAAAATAATTTGTATTTATTTTTATATGAGTTCATGAACATATTTTACTGCGAATTTTCACTTACCAGAACGCTGAACAATATAAAATACAACATAAGTTATCAGCGGTACTTCATAATGTCAATTTATTTTGACATTACTAACACTAACCCAGAGTTCACGTCGGTGGGTTTAATATTTAAAAGTTTAACTCTAGGTTTACCTCTAAGTCTCAAGACGAATTATTTGCCTAACCCTAAGTTAGCTGTTAACTCTTATTTAGGATAACCCATGAACGCGCAAGT
The DNA here is from genome assembly GCA_916610205.1 of Griposia aprilina. NCBI lineage: Eukaryota > Metazoa > Arthropoda > Insecta > Lepidoptera > Noctuidae > Griposia > Griposia aprilina. Next base: position 10,252,225 of record OU744294.1, on the reverse strand, counting down.
GGGCCGGTAGATACCTACTAACGGCGGCTAGCGGCTGACATGTTAATCCATGTTTAACTACGCCTACAATGGTTACCGTGATGGGTATCTAATTAGGTATAATCTGAAACATTTGTATTGTTTAGTAGATTGACTTCATTTGCCCGTTTGACGTATTATAGTATCTATAACCATACCTAAGGATAATTTAGGTTGAAATATGTGAATTTGCTAAATATTCCGTTTTCCTGACTATAGCCACATGCATATTTCGGGGATGCTTCAAACTAAGTTCACAAACCGATATATTGCACTCGGCTGTTCAAGAGCATGTGATAACTTGCACAATGATTTCACAAATTACCTTTATCGAATAAACTTGATACATTGCACGGTAGCTTCACTTTGTGGCCGCAAGGAGACAAGACCTCGCTAGACGAAGGCTTGGTGCACTTCGTGTGGTCACACGCAGAACCGCATCGGTCCATGCACGGATGCCCACATGAAAGGAGTCGTTTACATTTCTCATAGCAAAGCTCACGACTCACACTTTGCGTACACTGTACTTTTATTGTATGGAGACACTCAAGTATTAATCTGTCGACCTGAAAAAAAATATATTGGAAAATCAGTTCATTGCAAGAAAGCATTGAGGCTCGAGCACACTGGCGCGACGCGACAGCGTACACAAAGGCAGCGCGTGCAGCGCGACGAGCGGTGCCTTTGTGTCGTGCTGTCGCGTCGCGCCTGTTTGCGGGAGCCTTTGATCATGCGGCCGGTGCTTTGACGCTGCGCCTGCGATGAGCTACGGCGTAGAGCTCTGCGCTAACCATAGCGCAGACGTTGGGCGCTACGAGGTATTGTACCTTTTAGTGCCTCAGCCCTTAGGGCGCTTACCGCAGTCAGTCGGGTAGTGAAATTACGTGAATAAGGGTTTATTTTTCTATAGTCATATAAGTTTTATCTGTGGAATAAATATGAATGAGCAATTGAACGGGTACAAAATAAGCAAGGTAACATACCATTTGTGTGCAATCTCCGCATGGTTCGCCACACTTCTTCTTACAGAAATGTCCACAGGCCATGGTACGTGTGCAATTCTTATTACATGGAATCTCGTCAACTGACTTGGAGCATGCTACGGTGTCCGAGTGCTTGCAAGTCGATCGTTTTTTCTTAACCTGAACATTAAAAATACTCATTAATGTTTATTTGTATAGGTAGACACATATACCATATTCATATATCACCGCGAAATCACGATCACAAGAACCAACTACTTTCGAACAATAAATCAACGAGCCCTAAAAGGCCTACCTATGTAAACCTATAATATTAAGAACATAAGGTAAGACAACTTTTGATATTTTAGTACCTAAGTACCACGAAATCCAATAATATTTTTTTTACTTATACTCGAAAGGTTTAGGTAGTTAAATAAAGGTAAACAAATCGTAAAAAGGGTTTTTATAGTTGACACTTTCTTGTTTAAAAATACGTTACAAAAAAATTGAAGTTATTTGCGATTTATACGACAGTTTCCTCTTTTATTAATGTATGTTAAACTTTATCATTTATTCGTAAACTATACTCTTCGTACATGTAATTGCTTGAGCACATTTTTTTTGTTAGATTTATAAAATAGTATAATATTTTGTAATCTGTCTATTGTAAAGAGCCCAAAAAGTCAGGTTCCCTAAACCTTTTAGAAAATACAACGAATTAGATAACGTTGTTAAATTGAAGAGTACACCTGTGACGTAGTATGGCAACTGAAGTAGCAGGTATTACGTTTAGTCGGTTAACCAGATTGCTTATAAGTTGTGGATGAATTAGAAAAACTGTTATATGGTGTCACTGTATTGCGGCTGCCACCATACTACTGTGAGCGCAATTTAATTGAGTTAATATGGGCTCAAGTTAAAGGGTTTGTAGCCGAGAAAAATAAAACTTTCGAAAATGTCTGACTTAAACATTCTTTTGCCAGAGGCTTTAGCTAATGTGACTGCTGAGAATTGGAAAAATCGCGAGGGTCATGTAATAAAAGAACAATAGAAAATGTTTAAATTAGACAAAATAATTGATGATACCACTGAACACTTTATTATTAATGTGACAGATAGTTCCTCAAATTCAGATTCAGAATAGACCCTATTATTGTGGGACTCAAAATAATATGATTTTAACATTTGAAATAAAAGGTTTAACATCTATGCCTCACGTGGTTTTTTTTTGTTTACCTTTATTTAACTACCTAAATCTTTCGAGTATAGAAGTATTGCGAAGGCCGATCCGTTCAAGTAAAATAAAGCAGATAATCTGGATCAACTTGAGATAACGCCAAGAGATGACTAACAAATTCACTCGCCAATCCTTTTACCTATGGTGATTGTGACAAATGGAACCAGGCGCGGTCCGACGGGGGGGGGGGGGGTCATGGGGGTCATGACCCCCCACCCAAAACCATTCAATCTGTCGAAAGCCTGAATGATTTGCCTTGGCATTATAGGTATAAAAAATTAAGAACATAGGCAGTCATGAGGACTGCCGACAGAAGTGAAAACTTAAAGTTATAAATAAACAGTTGTTTCTTTTTTAATTTTCAAATTAATTGTAGTATCAAAAACTAAAATTTCATAATTTGTAAATTGAAAATATTATTAGTCTGGTCTTTACATCAATCGGCACTCCGAGCAACAACAACCGCAACACATCATATTAATACTGTTAACATTAGCATTTCCCCACCCATAAGATTTTCCCCTACCAAATATGGTTCAACGCGCCAAAAGAAGTAGGTATTTACTTCAAAAAGCCCTTTATCAAATATAGAATCTAGAATGCAAGAGCCAGCGAAGCAATCTCGGGAATTTGGGCACCCGCTCGTACGTAAGGTTTGAAATGCTAAAGTTTAGGCCAGATTCCAAAACCTAAACTGCTGTAAAACACGTTTAAACACTTCGTCTTTTTTAACTTAACAAAGTAAGTTCTCTTTCTGTATAATAGTCCAAAGAAAACAGAACCTATTCAAGGTAGGTTGCTAAAATATCCAGGCTCGCTTCGTTCACTCTTGCATTCTACATTCTCTTGATTCTTGAGCTTTTCTTCATAAGTCGACAAACCAACTAATTCCTAGTTCTTTTGGAATGATCAACAGAAAATCTAACCTATCCGAGAGTGAGAAAAAAAATTCGAGCTCGCTCTTACATTCTACATTCTCATAGTTGCTTGGGCTTTCCTGCATGAGTCGACAATGTAACTGCTTTTTTTGTTTGAAAACATAAAACAAAACCTAACCTAAACGAAGTGGGTTGTTAAATTTTTCGAGCACGCTTCGCTCGCTCTTGCATTCTACATTCTCATAGTTGCTTGGGCATTCCTGCATGAGTCGACAATGTACCTCCTATTTCTGCTTGAAAACATAAAAGAAAACGTAACCTAATCGAGGTGGGTTGTTAAAATTATCGAGCTCGCTTCGCTCGCTCTGGATACACTACATAATCTTCTGTTCTAATACCTACTATTTATCAAAAAGTGCTAAGACCAATTTCCCAGCATTATTCAATATTCCCCTACCCCATGTAAAATCTGTGTCCCTGAATAGCATGTTAAGTAATGTGGAGCTGGAGATGTACACTAATATTAACATAACATCACGCCTTTAATCCCCGAAAGGTAAGGCAGAGGTGTACCTACATATAGTACACCAACATTTCGCCAGTTATGTTTAAGTCCCATGTTTTAGGGTGCGAACCTACTGCCATCAACCGGGTACAAATCCAGACTACAGGCTGCTTCAGAGAAATTACTGACGGAAAAACCCAATAACACTTTAACCGACTTAGGAATCGAACCCAGGATCTCAGGATCATACTTAGCAGTAGCGATTGCGACCACTAGACCAACGAGATGTACCTCCCTAAAAATATTCCTCGGCACCCATAGTGACCCCCCCCCCAAGATCTTGGGCTGCGACCGCGCCTGAATGGAACATGCGACCGCGATTGCCTTCTGTATTTAGGCGCCCTCTCACATCTGGCACCGCTTCTTACCCAGTGGGCTTAGCATGACGCTATCTATCTCTTCGAAGAATAGAGACGGCTATTCCCATACAAAGTGACATTTCGTTTCTCTATTTTTGACATCGCACCGTAAAAATCCTTCTAAAATCTGTCATTTTGTCGTCCGTTTATGCCAATCGTTGTCAAGGTAATTTTTAATGTAGATATTTTAGAAGACAGTTGTCTAAGGTAGTGAAGACAATTTGATTTTTAATCGCCATGCTAAAGACGGTAGAAAACTTTTTACTCGACGGCCACAAAGTATTAAAATGGAAAGGAAAAAAGGAAATTTTCACTTTTTGTATGGAAAATGATTACCTACATGTTGAGTTTAAGGGGTTTAAGGGTATCATCAAGGGGGTCGAAATTTTCATTATTTTTGCGTATGGACACACCATTTTCGAGATATAAGCAAAATAAAAGATAAACGTGAATAAATTACTGAATTTCGTAAAAAGTGCAGTTGACTCTTTCTACTTTGCTGCCGTCGTACTGTCTTCACGAAACGTCATTTTTGTCTATTCTTCCGTCGACAAGACGGTGCTTGTGCTAAGCCTGCTGGCGCCTAGTTTACAGGGTGGCATTGACAAAGACGCGCAAACTGTAACCATGAATTCAAGACATGATTCTAGACACCTTAGCGTACATTTTTAGTGTCGGTTATCAAACACAAATCTGGTGTTTCATAGAAAAGTGCAATAACTGGTGGTACAATGTTGAAAATTTATGGAAAACCTTTTTTTTTTTTTAAAAGGACGGAAAATGTAGAGCCCGCGTTCAGAATTATATACTGAATCCTGTAACGGGTCGATGTCCCTGCCACCCTATAGACTGACGCTAATTTCGCTTTCCCTCAGTGTCGCCGCTAGGTACACACGAGCGGCGCGCGTCAACGGCAGAGGCAACTGCAGCCGCGACACGCGCCTTAAGCGCCTTATATGTATTACGGCGCCCCTTCATATCTGGTGCCGCTTACCGCCTCTCGTCTCGATCTATCTCGGGGTCGCCTCTAGTTACTCATTCACGTAATGACAGTAGCTTAGGAAACTGAAGGTATTATGTTAGCAAGAAACGCACCTGGACATTACAGTCATCACATTTCTCGTTGCAAGTCTTCCGGCATTGATGATCCCCTCGATCTCCTATCAGTTCGGCCGCACAACCTGCTTTTGCTCGTTCACAAGCTTTGAGGCATTGGTACTGAAAAAAATGTTACAGATATTATGTTTTCGCGACTTTATTATTTATTTTTATTTTATTCTTTTTTTATGTCAAACAACTCACGTTCTCATGGTTCGGATCTTTGGTCATATGACATGTGCGACTGCAGACATGGCCGCACTTTTCCAAACGGTACACGCAAGGTTTCAAACATAACACGTGTTCTATATTCTGGTAACAATATTTCTTTGCCTGCAGGTAATAAAATGAATTATAATTATTTATGTTACCAGTTTGTAAAGCGTGATCGAACACCGATGCTATTATGCTAAGTATTATTTTAAAGAAGCGCGTTATCGAGTGACAAACTTTAGTTAGCAATCCACGTTCAAAGTAAGGTTGACGTTTTTTAATGCATTGCGGATTTAATCACGAAATGCAGAATAAATTATTTATGAAGGAAATCCCTCTTTTCAAGCTATGCTGTGGATTTATAGATCTACCAACCTGATGTTTACAATTTGGTAATATAACATCAAATTCGGTAAGACACTGGTTCTTCGGGTCTTCGGGATCACGATGGCAATATATGTTCATTTCGTGACCGCATGGAAGAGTCTTCATTACGAGTACATTGCATAGCGCACAATCTTCACGACATTTTAATGGGCACACATGTCCGAGGTCACATAAAACTCTAAAACAAATAAGGGCTTTTTATTATTATACCTATAGGTGAAAAGGCCTAGTACCTATACCTAAAAATGACTTTTGTGAGAGTTCGTTCTTCATGTCTTGCAGTGGTAATGTACCTACCTTTCGCAGTTCATAGTGCACTCCATATGTTCGCGGTTGTACACGTGGCAGTAAAGTTGACACTTATGGCCGCAGTTATACTGGTAGTTGCATTTCTCAAAACATCCGCCTTCTGGTGGCATCTTGTTGAAATCCTCTGAAGTCGAAATCTGCAACCCAATAATGTGATTTAACGAGTACCTCAGTTTAGTACCCAGCCATACAATTAACTTCACCCAAACTTGCTACAGTATTTTTATCTCACGAAGCGGCGCGCGCTTTACATGTGGTAACCAAGTGTACAAACACGCTGTGAATGTGTGCGTGAAGACGAGTAGCGCCAGCTCCGGGGTGGTCAGCTTTCTTAGTAGGGGTGGTCAGCTTTCTAAGCGGCCAATGCCAACAATGGAAGGATTTGCAAAAAAAGGATAGCGCTGTACGAAAGAATGAGATAGTTGAATTCATAAATTTACAGACCCGATTGAATACTTACGTACCATTTTGGTAGTTTTTGTTATTTGAAATATATAGATGATGGACATTTAGCGAGTGTTTTTTAAAAGTAATTTGAATTTATTATAGAAAAGATGGTGATAAAAATTTGAATATAATCATTTCTACAATATTACAGATTTTAATTTTAATTATCACAACCAAATTATGCTCGGACTTATAGTTTTACGAGATGGCAACTTTTACTAGTTGTCACTGGGAGACGAATTCTTTTCTCTGTTTTCAGCGGCTGTTTTTGTGTTTTTGCCGGTTTGTTTATTGTTTTTTTGAATATTACGAGATACAGACCCCTGTGTGAAATTGACACTTTTTGTGTTGTGAATTCAATAATAACGAGTTAGAGACTCGTGTGCGAAATTGACGCTTTCGTGTCTGAAACCTTAGATTACGAGATAAGAGACTCGATTCTTTTCGTGCAATACCTACTGACGATTTTGTGTTGTTTTTCAATGGTGGGAAAAGGGAGTGTTAAGTGCGCAAAATGCGGTATAACTTTAAAGAAAATCGAGGATTTGTTGAGGAAGAATAAAAAAAAACTTTATTAAGAAAAATAAATATCCTGAAACATCTTTAAGAAGCTTTTATTATTTGGCATCACTAAGAAATTCCCTACACGAAGAATTTTCGTTTGATGTTTTTGCACAATATTATTTTATTTTTTATAAATGTGCCGAAACAGGAAAAGAAAATTCTATGACTTAATCGATACCGGAATTTCAATAGGCGTAAGTGACAATCAATTAAATGTGCCATTTAATTGATTGTCTTTTACGCCAATTGAAATTCTGGTATCGAAACATAAGAAAGGAGATTAAAAACACCATTCAAATCTCCCGCGTTATCAAAAGTTACTGATGGCATAAACGGCAGCGCTAGCGTGCTTCAATGTAAGCATTTTTAGAGTATGAAGTTGACGTTCTTCCCTTTAAGGTATATACACTTGGGAGCAAATAAATCGAGCCACTTCCTTTTTCACGCATTATGGTAATTATTTTTGGTATTAAGGAACGCATCGATTCGAAACATATATCGCCTAAAAGGGTATTTAATAACCTTTACAATGAGGGTAGTTAGTTGTCAAAATTTCATTTTTATTAAAGTTTAAAGGGTAGAATAAAATTATCGCATTTAATTTGCTTATGACATTTTTATTGTACTCTGTTAAGAAAAGATTAAATTTGAGGTTTTTGTTAATCATACCCATATTACTTGTTATTGTTGTCTTTATCTGTGTCTGTGTAATCAAAATAACCTGATAAAATGGATACTACACCGACGGAAGCTGCCCAAGTTGTAGCTTTACTTGAGGTTGGACACGGACAACGTGAAGTGGCACGCAGACTTCATTTGAGTCGTTCAAAGGTACAGCGGGTATACCGCAGGTATCTGGAGACTGGTGCTTTTGTTCGGCGACCTGGAACTGGCCGACCACGGGCAACAACAGAACGTGACGACCGCTTTATTGCAACCAATTCGTTGCGCGACCGTGGACTTAATGCTGTTCAGCTACAGCAAGCGTTACGTGACGTTCGAGGAGTCGCAATCAGTAGGTGGACAGTGAGACGAAGACTAAAAGAACGAAATTTAACATCACACAAACCAGCAACTGGCCCAAAATTGACTGTAGCTCATCGCCGATCTCGCTTGGAGTTTGCTCGAGAACACATTAATTGGACGTTAGAAGACTGGAGGTCAGTTTTGTTTTCTGACGAGTCAAGAATCTGTCTTTTTAGCAATGACGGGAGAAACCGAGTGTATAGACGTCCTGGTGAAAGATTTGCCCAATGTTGCATTCGAGAAACGGTGAGTTTTGGTGGTGGTTCTTGTATGGTGTGGGGAGGAATTTCTCTAGACGGAAAAACGGAACTTGTCTTCGTCGACCCCGCCAACGATGGCAGTGGTAGACGTGGATTAACAGCTGACCGATACATAACTGACATTCTTGAAAACCACGTAATGCCGTATGCTGGTTTTGTCGGAGAAAATTTCTTGTTTATCCATGACAATGCGAGACCTCATACCGCGCAGATCGTTACGGAATACTTGTCTGCGATCGGGATTCAACAAATGGTATGGCCAGCACGAAGTCCCGATTTGAACCCGATCGAACACCTATGGGACGAGCTAAAACGGAGAGTCCGAGCCAGGGTTCCCGCTGTTTCATCCATTCCCGAGCTTAAAGTCGCTGTGCTTGAAGAGTGGGAGAACATACCACAATATGTCATCGTAACGCTGATCAGATCGATGACTAATAGGCTACAAGAATGTATCAGGGCCCGGGGGGGTAATACCAGTTATTAAGAATATTTTTTTTGCAATAATTTTGTTTTTTATTGTTTTTATGGACTGTTTTAGCCCTACTAAATTTTCTATCAAAATTACCATTTTTCTTGCAGAGCCAATAATTTATCATTCAATAAGGTTATTATTCAATAATTTACCCTCATTGTAAAGGTTATTAACTAAACTTTTAGGCGATATATAGTTCGAATTGATACGTTCCATATTACCAAAAATATTTACCATTTTACGTGAAAAAAGGTAGTGGCTCGATTTATTTGCTCCCAAGTGTATGTTCTGTGGTCAGCACATAACACACACACACTCACACACTTCCGACTTCGCCATAGTCTCGGACGGTACCGAGAGCTCCTGCGCTTACACACACATTCACAGAGTGTTTGTATACTTGGTAAACACAAGTAAAGCATGTGTCGCTTCGTGTGAGATAAAAATACTGTACAGGCAGCAGGCCTACCCGGGCGCTACAAAGACACATCGAGATTAAGCAGAAGTTCGGCATTATAGAATAGAGCCTCATCCCTGACATTTGTGTGCCAAGTTAACGGCCCGGATCTGCAAAAAGTTTTTATGAAGTATTTGTACGGTCAAGATCCTGTTTTGGACAGCGTTCAACGTCTAACCAAAAACAAAATTATATGATTAATAATTAAGAAAAAAAAAACCTGCCAAGTGCTTGTACAGCAAAGGGTTTCGTAGTTGGGATTAATATTTAGGTAGGTACGCATTCACAAAGTAAGAAATAAGTTGGTACTTACCATGATTAAAACTAAGTAAAAAAAAAAAAACAATGACCCACATAGTCTTCACATTCACAATATTACCTAATATATTTTGTAAAGTAAATATTCATGTAAATATTCATCCAGTATCTGCAAATAACACTATTTCATGACTGTTCTGTAACTGTTTGATACTCAATGACGCTGAAAGGGCTGAACAATGAAATTGGGCACAGACTATGACGAGGATTAATATACAATATGTAACAAAAACCCTGTTGTTCTTTTTATGGACGTATACATTTAACTACAAGCACAACATTAATTAAATTATAATTTAAGAAAATTAAGCATTGGCTAGTGGAGAGGTCAAAAACAAATAACAATTAAAATCGACAAATTCAAAAAAAAAAAAAATATTTTGATGTAAGTACATACTATTAATATTATTTGTAGAATCTGTAATAAATGTAACAAAAACTTGAGAGGTGTCAAGGGACACCCGGACGGAACGAAGTTCCATTTAAAAAAAAAAAAAACATAACTGGCTTGCTTTCTATGAGAGAGAGAGACAGAGAGACCGACAGAGAAACACGCGCACGCCGCACGGCTTACAACTATTGCAAAAAGTGTCGTTACAACTTTTGGTCTAAATTTTTTCCGTCTAGCCCCCTTTCGCAACACGCGATAAGGAACTTCGTTCCAAAAGTGTCGTTACAACTTTTGGTCTTAATTTTTTCCGTCGAGCCCCCTTTCGCAACGCGCGATAAGGAACTTCGTTCCAAAATGTTTAGAGTATCTGATTTTACAAGTACATCTTTCTTTCGCTAAATAGCCTACGACCTCGGCGGATTTCTTTTTGATGCGACAGAACATGCCGCCAAAACCTAGCCGCGGCGCACGGGCTCCGGGTCGGTACCACGCGCTTACCAACCCCTTTACCCCGCCACCCGCTGCCCTGCGAATCAATTCCTTTCCTTTGTCTCCCGCGCACCTTACTTCCGAACGGATTAGAATATTTTAATATGTTAATGTGTCTTGGGAAAAGTGACTGCAATTATGCAGAAGCACGCATATTCTACCAAGAACGTTTTGCGAGTCTACCATTACCGTTGGCGATGGCATTCCAAAGTTTGCACATGCGAACGTACAATACCGGCAGTGTGCACGGACGAGAACAACATCGAGCTGACGTAGGCAGACCGATGACTCGAGACAGTGACATTGAGGAGCAAGTCTTGGACTTGTTTGAGCACGATCCAACGCGAAGTACGCGCTCAGTGTGACACGAACTTGGAGTAAACCATAAGCGCGTTTGGAGAGTACTCAAAGAAGATGGCCAGCACCCATTTCACTATCGTCATTCCGTCCGTTCACTACCTCCGTCCGACTAAGAGCCTAAAAATTGTGTATAAAAATACCGTGTACACCAACATTTTCAAAGATTCATTCGTTAAAGTGAAACAACAGCAAACAAGGTCACGAACTTGTGTAAAAAAATAGGTAGATAAGCGGCAGCGATGCACCGGTGCGGCGCGGCGCGGCGGCACCGATCTAAGTTTGGCGGGAACGTTCTACTTCTTTCTGGTTTCGCGTCATCGGTTCATACAGAATTGCAGAGGTAAGAAATCAGTTAAACATTACAAATATTAATAATTAAATATTTATTTAAATTATTTTTGTTAAACAGTTTTTTATAAATGACTTGCTTTATTACGTATGTATACCGATTCTTAAAGCGTAGGTAGGTAGAAGGAACAACAGGGTTTTTGTCACATATTGTTTATGATACATACTTTTTATCTGACTACCTACATCTAGTTTCCGTAGGATCATATGATGCATATCAGACAGTGAGTTACAATTTTATTTGTGTTATCTTTTTATTTTAGGTGTTTATGTACCTACTTACTAGGTAATACTTACCGTTGTTACTTTTTCAGGATGATTTTGACATTTCAGGGTCAGACTTGTTCCCAAGGAGCCATTATTTTCTAAAGTTGTTGCTATTTTGCTCCATAAGCCTGATTTTGCTAATTTCAGCATGTCGATATTGCCAAAAATATAAAGTCCTGTAAATTATTTAAAAAAAATCAGCTAAACATCACGCTCTTCAGTAAGAGAAGTATTTTCTTCCAGAAATAAGGGCGGCGCAAGAAAGAGCGGAGAAGAGATTATGAATTAGAAAATGAACATCCAACTGTCGCTGCTATTACAAACCTTCTTTTGCTCGCGACAGAGCAACGCAAACCCTGTTGTCTGTTCCCAGAAATCCAATGTTATTTTCTTCGTTATTCCTCACAAGTGACAAAATGATAATTTTGGATTCCTCTCCTTGAAAATTATCGACTACTGCGATTTTCACATCTGATAACCAAGCATATTTCTCGCCTTTCTGTCAAATAAAATACGATATTATGAGTTAGGACCTTACTTTATAATTATGCTAGTTAAATAATGGTTAAGTAGGGCTAGCACGAATGACACAATACACACATCAACATAATTAAGTGATATTTTAGTTATTCATGTATTAAAAAGAAACTACTTAGAAAATCTTATAACATCTAACTTTAAAAAATGCTTTTACGCATAGTAGACATAAACAAAAGTTAGTGTACAAAAAAACGTAGGTGCGCCCAAGATGGCCCTGTTTCTAAGATGGCGCACTGTCAATATTTAATACTTTTATATGTCCGTATGAGTTTAAATTTCGCGCCCATGCCATGTTCGGTTAGTAGTTACCATAAACATATTAAAGATTTGAATACTTAAATAAGAAAAGGAATCATATAACAGAATATTTATAATCAGCTAAATATATTTCTTTTACTTTTTTGGTTACAGTCACATATATTTCAGTGTAGTCAGAGGTTTTCCCTCTATGATAGGCATAGAGTGAGGCTAAGAAGAAGGCTTTATGCCTTAACATCCGGCTCTGTTTTGAATGCCTGCCATCTTGCAGAGTTCCAGAATCCTGGGTCCATAGAGGGGCTTCATTAGCATGTCAGCAAGCTGCCGAGTCGCAGGGACTTTGCATACTTCTAATATGCCATCTGTAACACATTCTCGTATAAAGAACGATCTTATATGGATGTGTTTTGTCCGCTGATGACATTCATGCGGTGGATTCTTGGCTAGCCTGATTGCAGACTCATTATCGATGCATAGGCTTGTTGGATAATCCTCATCTGTGATGTCTTTCAAGATCTTCTTTAGCCATATGATCTGTCGTGCAGTTTCACTGGCAGCGACTAGCTCTGCTTCGGTCGATGAAATAGCAATGGTAGATTGTCGTTTGCTCTGCCATGAAATTGGTCCTCCAGCATACAAACATAGCATTCCAGTAGTGGAGCGCCCTGTGCTGTGGTCACCACCATGATCGGCATCGCTGTAGCAATCTAAGCCAAGAGTTTTATCGTTTGTATAAAAAGTCTCAAAAAAGTCTAATCTTTCCTTTTGAGAATATCCCTTGATCACTAATCTGGCCTTATACTTGTCTAGAGTACCGTCAGGATTGGTCTTGATCTTGAATATCCATTTGCAAGGAATAGGCTTTCTGCCTTTTGGTAATTCAACCAGTTCCCAAGTCTCATTCTCCTTTATCGAAACAATTTCATTATTGATGGCCTCTTGCCATTTGTCCCGATCTGCTCTGGACATAGCCGCTTTAAAGGTTGTAGGTTCATCACTGGGAACACTCGATGTCATGTTACAGATATAATCTTTGTATCGACTCGGAGTTCTGAGATTAGTCCGGTCTCTAAGAGTCATTTGACTTTCGCGTTCAATTTCATCTTGAGAGAGGTCCTCATTATTTTCCGCTTCCTCACCTTCAGATTCTACAGTGTCATGAAACTGTTCAGATTCTTCGGTGTCGATCTGATTTTTCTCTGCTGGAACATCATGCTCCTGTTGTGCATCTCGCTCTACATGAACTCCCTGCTCATTGATACCATTAAAGTGTGATGTCAAAGTTGAATCATTTGTACATGGTGGGCTGTTCTGGGCATCATTCTATACCGTGTTTTCCTAAAATCTCTCTTGTTGAAGATCTAGTAGCTCGTAATGATATATTCTGTCAGTTGAGGTTGAAGGTTGAGTATCATTCGGTGCGTCTTTCTTGCTAGGGTATCCAAGCAACGGTATCTCTCCAAACGTCACGTCTCTAGATCTCATCAATTTGTGATTGATTTTATCCCAAATCCTTCATCACCATCGTAACCAATTAATATTCCTTTTTGAGCTTTCTTGTCTAGCTTCTTGCGATTTGATTTAGAAATGTGGGCGTAGCATTTGCAACCAATGATTCTCAGGTGTTTGATACCCGGTTTCTTTCCATGCCATAACTCAGAGGCAGATTTTCCTTGTACACTTGACGAGCCAGTCCGATTTAGGATGTACGCTGCAGTGTTAATGAGCTCTGCCCAAAGACCTTGAGGTATCTCTTCATGAGCATGCATCATCGCTCGTGCTGCTTCTACTACTGTCCGATTCTCTCTTTCAACGCAGCCAGCTTGTTAGTGAGTATGGGGCATCGTCAGTCTCTGTTTTATGCCATGTTCATACAGGATCTTTCGAAATTGTTCATTATCAAATTCTCCACCGTTATCGCTCAAGATTTCTTTTACAGTGTGACCTGCAGTTTTGACTTCAACTAGCATTTGTTTGAGCTTTATCCATGCTTCAGACTTCTGTATCAGAAAATATATGTAACGATATCGAGTAAAGTCATCCTTGAACATTAAGAAATATCTAAACTTTTGTATTGAATATGCAAAAGGTCCACATATGTCGGTATGGATCAGCTCACCTGGTTGAGTTGCTCTTATCCTTGTACCAAACTTTTGCCTATGGGCCTTTCCATAAACACATCCTTCGCACAGATCTGTTTGAGTGCCTTCCACTTTTAATCCAAACTCTTTCTCTAGGATCTGTTTCACGTGTCTCTTATTTTGATGAACGAGCCTCTCGTGATAAACTTGTAGAGGATTAGTCATTGCCATGTTAATTTCAGGTTTCGGCAACAGACAATCAAGTTTCAGCTGGTAAAGTCCGCCATTTCTCTGCCTTGTTCCTATTAACTTAATGGTTCCATCTACTTTCAGTCTACTCTTTTCTGGCGTCGACTCAAGGATCGTGTTCAACGCGCGGTCGTGTGCAGCAAGAACAGAAAAAAGATTCATTTTTATATTTGGGACGTACCATACATCTTTGAGTAGAATTTGCTGTCGTCTTCCACAGATATCAGCCTCAGCACGGATGTTCCCCTTTCCTATTGCTTGTACGGTTTGACCGTTGGCTGATGTCACTGTGTGTTGGCCTTTGAAGTATTCAAATGTCTCGAAAAAATCACCTGTATTCGTAACATGGCTCGTCGCACCATTGTCTACGAACCAATTTTCTTTATCTGCCACTTGAGTGTTTCCTATGGCCAAGACCTTTAGGGTAGCGTTGACTGTGGTCGCCTCTTTGGGTGGCCTTCCGTCAGCAATCCATTTTCTACATTGTCTTACTCTATGTCCAGTTTGTCCGCAATAGTTACATTTAATATCTTTTTCTTTCTTCTTTTTACTTTTTGCAGTTTTCACGAATAGTGCTTCATTAGTACTGTCATTTACGGTTCTGTTCAGTAAGGTTTTTTCATGGGCACAGATTTGGGTAGTTAAATTTCTATAGTTCTGTCTTTCTTAGTCATAAGTAGCCAACTAGATTTAAAGGCGAAGAATTCTGCTGGTAAAGTATCCAAAATCTTGCAAATCAGTAGCATGTCTGGTAATTTTGAATCTAACTGACCATATAACTCATGCCAGATATTCTTCAGTGAAGAAATATGATTCGCCATACCATGTTCTGGTTCTTTCTTGTAACTGAAGAATCGAAGACATAGATCATAGCTTTTATTTTCACTACTTTCGCCATATAATCTATTAAGTTCTTCCCATACCTCTTGTGAACTTGTAAGACGCATGACGTGATTCAGAGTTTCATCTGTCATATTTGTCGTAATTAGAACTAAGGCTGCACTGTCAATATTCATGAATTCTTGCAAATCGTTTTTATATTTAGCTTGCTCAGCTTCTGCTGCGGGTGGTTGTGGTCTACATCGCCTACCTTCGATGATCTCTAAGGCTCCAGGGATGGCTTTCATTACAACCATTATTCTCCATGACTTGAAGTTCTTTGAATCGAGGTGTCCTATCTGCACCCTTGATGCTTCAACAATTGCCCTATCCATAGCGGTTGATAGCTGGTATCAGATTTCACAGTATGAAAATTTTCTTCTCCCGGAACAAAAGAAAGAAAATATTCTTTCCCAGAATAAAACTTCTGTCCTTATTCAATAACCTCACGCTCTGCTACCATATTAAAGATGTGAATACTTAAATAAGAATAAGGAATCATATAACAGAATATTTATAATCAGCGAAATATATTTCTTTTACTTTTTTGGTTACAGTCACATATATTTCAGTGTAGTCAGATGTTTTCTCTCTATGATAGGCATAGAGTGAGGCTAAGAAGAAGGCTTTATGCCTTAACGAAATAAAACTGCAAGTTCATAATTTTATGGATCTCTTCACCATCCATCTTCACCATATTTGCAGTGGTTGACAGTTTGTCAGTGACGTTGCAAATGGCTTACGATTTATAACCTCATGCTTACAAAAATTTTAGTATTTCTTTAGAAAAACAAACGGTTTTCGTATTCTTTTTTAATACAAAGTTTGTAGATTTATAGTCACTCCTGGAAAGGTAAGTGTTGTTTGTATTCTTTGATAATTTTCATTTAAAAGTTGTTCAATTTTACCTTTGGACATTGACTCAGCACTCGGCCCGGCTAACGCGCGGCCCAGTTAAAATATTGATTCGGTTGCATCTCACATGTATAAAACACAAAGAATCTATATAATAGTGTGTGTCAAGAAATTGTAGTACATAAGCTGTAACATATTGTTAATAAATCAGATTTGAATTTTATATTCTTGTCTCATTACCCCTCACTGTGGCCAAGACACCTTTAGCCACCTCTGATCCGTCTCGTGAGTCTGCGGGACTGGCAGTGAGTGTACCCTTGCCGAACCTGGAAATCCTGTCTACTGTCCGTCTGTAACCTTAGGTCGCATGGTGCAGACATCCTGAACTTATTTATATATTTATATATCATAGGTATATGATAGGTTAGGGCTGTAGGGCTTATAGGGCATAGAGTCGTAGGGACTGTTAGGTTTTTAGGTCTTAGCAACTTCCTTAGCTTATATATTTTTCATGTATTGTCACACCCTTGACAGTATTGCGGCCTTACGTGACGTTTGTTAAGGGTGGATGTACAAAAGTAGTAGTCCTTGTTACCGGGTAAAGTCCCTATCAAGGCCCACCATGCGGGTTCCCAAGATGTCCCGGGCCTTATTAAGACTAAAAAATATCATAGTTTCTTTGGGGACTATAAGAGCAAAAGAGTAATTTTGGTTTTGGTTTTATTTTTAGTTAGTATTGTTTTAGTGGACCACTGCAACTTATTTTAAACTTTGGTGTATACCTACCTTGTTTATTCTAGTTTAGGTTTGAAATTAGAAGTTCTCACATCTTTAGTGTATTCAGTCGAATCTTTAACCTTTTTTGATATATGTAACCACTTTGCGTGATGCTAAATAAAACGATCGTTTTTTTTTTTTAATATCTTAAAATTGAAGTTTAGTTTATTTTCAGATTTTACAAAATGGAAACAATCAATATGAAGCGATGTGATGAATGGACTGAGCAACAACTTAAATCGGCTATTGAATCTGTAAAAAAACAGCCGTATGTCTCAACGAAAGGCAGCAGCTACTTTCAGTATACTAAGAAACCCTCTAAGAAATCACCTAAAATCTGGCAGTTAGGTAAAGGTCGAGCAATTACACTAACTAAAGCCACGAAAAAGATTTAGCAAGACAAATAATCCGACTGGCTCAAGTAGGCGTGCCGTTGACCCGCAAGATTGTAAGAAAGCAAGCCTACTTATTTTGTAAAGCGTATGAAATACCAAATTCTTTCAATGACTACAAATGCATTGCAGGTAAAAAATGGCTGAAGAATTTTCTGAAACGAAACCTTGAAATTTCTGTTTGCAAAGCACAGTTTATGAACTCTGAAAGGGCTCAAAAATTAAATAAGCACATTGTGCAAATATTTCACGGCAATTAAAAAAAATATGAAGAGTAAGACATGCGTCGACATCCAGAACGTTTATACAATTTAGATGAAAAGGGCTGCCGGCTAACCTTACACCACCAGCAACAAGTTCTTGCACAAAAGGGGAGCAAGCGTGTCCATTTTATTGCACGAGTACATGCTGAAAATGTCATCATTGCCACGTGTGTCAATGCGTCAGGTAATTCAGTTCCACCTATGATAATATTTAAGGGTCGTTTTCAAAATTAATGTACATTTCTTTTGTGTTATCGTGACACAAAAGTAACACAAATGAAGAGTAAGGGCAGAGTCACAACGATGTATTTAAAAACCAATTTGGTTGTAGTAAATCAGTTTAATTATATAAAATTTGCCAAAATCACTTGTAAGAAACTAAGAAATTAATTTAAAAAACGAGGTATTTATTTATGTCTTAAACATAACAGGGTCATAAAAATCACATTTAAAAACGAATTAACGATCTTAGCAGCCGTGCAGTTTTAACACACGCTTAAAGTTTTAATCATATTAGTTTTAGAATATTTGACAATCATTAACTCAAAAACCTTTTATTTAACCATACAGAAAAAAAAAAACTTAATAATTTGTCAATCTACAGTTTTTATCCGTCAGTTCCGTGTTTGGCTTCTACCGAGATCGGACGTGTATCATTCGCGCGCGGGTGCTCTACTTTAGAGTAATTCGCTGGCGCATCACAATAACACCGTCATTGCCGCGTTGCGATATCGGTTTATGAAGGTCGCCACGATGACCCAGTTATTAATTATAGTGTAAACAGTGCAACTAAATAATTGTTAAGGTGAAGTTTTTACTTACCTTACTATTTGTCTCCTACAAAGGTAAAAATTAAAACTGATCTGGAAAAGCTGTTGTATGACAGTTACATCCAAGAAAAATTGGAGAGAGAACAGCTGGAACTTCTGGTTAATGATCTGAAAATCCAAATAGAAGGCCTCCAGCGACAATTTCAAAGCCGCCAAGAAGAAAATCTCAGCTCAAAGGGACAAAGAAATAATGTCCCTAAGGAGTCGGAAGCAAAGAGCAACATACAATTTGCTCAATCTGGAAAAGGAAATATCGAGTACTGCACAGACGAGGAAGAACTCGCTAAAGAGACTGAGTGGATTAGGGCTAAAAGTAGGAAGAAAAGGAAGCTAAACATTTCCCTCTCTCCACCACAAAAACCCGGAACAAGCGCCCAACAACAACAAAAATGTGAGAAAGAACAGACATTAGTCAAAAAAGTGCCTCCACCACCGCCAATCATAACAGATGGAGTTAAGAACTACCAAATGTTTTACGACTCACTAACTGAAACCCAACCAACTGAATCATTCACCGCAAAAATGATGAATGGAGATTGTGTGAAGATCAACGCTAAAACCGAGGACTCTTATAGAGCGATTGCTAGGCTTTTGTCAGAAAAAGAATATCTTTGGCATTCATACGAGAACAAACAGGCTCGACCAATAAGAGTAGTAGTGAAAAAAATACATTCTTCTTGCCAGCCAGATCGAATCAAAGACGATTTAATATCGCAAGGTCTAAAAATAGAAAAAGTTGACAACAAGTTGAGCTGGAAGACTAAAGAACCACTCAATATGTTCGTCTTATCATTTAATAATGACGAAGATGTCAAAAAAAAATATGACATAAAGCACATTTTAGGGTGTAAAATTGAAATTCACCCTCTCAAAAATCCGAAACTCATTCCTCAATGTAAGAGATGCCAGGCATATGGACATACTCATAACTACTGCATAAAAGAGCCAAGGTGTATAAAATGCACTGACAAGCATCTTACAGCCACCTGTACTAAATCTCCGCAAGAGAAACCAAAATGTGTCCACTGCGGCTTACCCCACCCTGCCAACTATAGAGGGTGTGAAGTAGCCAAGGAAATGCAAATTATGAAAAACAAAAACCTTAAAAAGAAACTTGTTGTGCCAACTGCCCAACAGGGTCCATCCATAAACAATCCTAACAAACAGGCACGGAAAGACACTTTTCAGACAACTACAAACCCTATTCAAGCAAGTAGTTCCTATGCACAAGCTGCAAAACAAGGCACTCAACCTTCGAATCTGGAAAATAAGATAAATCAGATCTTGAAGTGTATTACTACATTTGACAAAAGATTAGAAAAGCTAGAATCCAGCACCAAAACAGCTGTTTTTAATAACCAAAAATGAGTAACATACTAAAAATAATGGCGTGGAACACTAATGGGCTCCTCAAACATCAGAATGAGTTACAGGCAGTCCTAGAGACAGAAAATATAGACGTGTGTTTAATATCCGAAACGCACTTTACTAACCAATCTTTCATCACATTTAGAGGATACAAGGTATATAATTCGCTCCACCCTAACAACTCCGCCAGAGGCGGTAGTGCGGTTATAATCAAAGAAAACATCAAGCATTACGAGCAGAGTAAATTTGAAGAACCAGACATTCAAGCCGTGACAGTATCTGTTAAAACCAAATTTTGTCACGTTTCCATAGCAGCCGTATACTGTCCTCCAAGGCACATGATAAGAAAAGAGCGATACTTACAATTCTTTGAACTTCTAGGCCCGAGATTCATCCTAGGCGATGATTTCAATGCCAAGCATTCGTACTGGGGATCAAGACTTACTACAACAAAGGGAAGGCAGCTTTTAAATGCAGTTAAAGACACACATTGTGAAGTTATGAGCACAGGCAAACCAACATTCTGGCCTACTGAGCACCAGAAAATACCGGATCTTATAGACTTTTTCATAATCAAAAATATATCCACCAATTACATTCATTTGGAGGAAGGTTTTCACATGAATTCGGACCACTCCCCGATTATCCTAAGACTAACTCAAAAAATCTTACTAAGAGAAAGCCATTTAAACCTGGTTAATAAGTCTACAGATTGGGACAGTTTTGCTCTTGATCTGGATAATATTATCGACCTAAAAACTCCGTTACTAAATCAGAATCAGCTGGACTCAGAAGTAAACAAATATGTTGTTAATATCCAACAATGTGCGTGGAACAACACGCCCGAGTTAAAACGTAAATATAAGGGGCATATCTATCCCAAGGAAATTGTGAGATTACTGTCTCAAAAAAGAAAGCAAGGAAAGCGGTGGCAGCAAACAAGATGCCCGCGGGATAAAACATTATTAAATAGCCTAACTAAACGATTAAAAAGGAAAATTATACAATTTGAGGATGACTGTCTGAATACTAACCTTTTGCAGCTAACCAACGACAAATCAACGGATTTCTCTCTTTGGAAAGCGACAAGAAAACTAAAAAGGCCGATTATGCAAATACCGCCTATCAGAAACAGCGACGGAAAATGAGCCATAAGCAATGAACAAAAAGCGTTTAGGTTTGCCCAATACTTAGAAAACACTTTTCAACCCAATGAGAGCTCCATAGAAATATTTGAGAGTGAAAAGTTATCACACAGTCAAAGAATTCAGCTTGTGACTCCTAAAGAAGTTCTACGAGAAATTCAAAATAACATAAGTTCGAAGAAATCCCCGGGTTACGACCTCGTAACAGGCGAAGTTCTAAAACACCTCCCGCGCAAAGCCATAGTAAAGTTGACTAGACTTATTAATGCCGCATTTATGCTAAAACATGTGCCCGAGCCTTGGAAGGTTGCTGAAGTCATTATGATTGCGAAGCCTGGGAAACCACCCCATGAAGCATCAAAGTCAAAGTCAAATCGTTTATTTCAAATAGGCACATAAAAAGGCACTTTTGAACGTCAAAATTTACAAAAAATAGAATTGATTCTAGTTGCCCCTTCCAAAAGGTAGTTTCGTATGGAGAAGAATGGGCAAGAAACTCCACCGTTACTCTTTTAAAAATGTTTTACAATGTTTTACATCATCATATAGACCCATTTCCCTGTTGCCAATATTATCAAAACTATTTGAAAAACTGTTATTAAAACGGTTAAAACCTATAATAAAAGAAAAAGACCTAATACCAAACCATCAATTTGGCTTCAGGGATAAACACTCTACAATAGACCAGGTACACAGGATAACTAACATCATTGAAAAAACACTCGAAAACAAGCAAGTCTGCGCCACCGTATTCCTAGATGTCGCGCAAGCTTTTGATAAAGTTTGGCATGAGGGTCTGGTATATAAACTCAGACGCATGCTACCGCCAGAATTTGCAGACATTCTAGAATCATATATAAGTAATAGAATGTTTAGAATAAGGCAAGAGGATGCATATTCCGAGCTAAAAACTATAAAAGCTGGGGTGCCACAAGGAAGTGTGTTAGGCTCATTCCTGTACTTGCTATACACATGTGATATCCCAGAGCTGGAAAACAACACCATTGCGACCTTTGTAGATGACACTGCCATTATGGCTACCGGATCAAGCCACTAAGAAGCAGTAGAAAAAGTTCAACTAGCTGTAAACAAAATTTATGACTGGACACAAAAGTGGAAGATCAAACTGAATGAGTCAAAATCTATTCATATTGACTTCACTAACAAACACTGTGTTTACCACCCAATCTATATAAACGGCATGCAAGTGCCATATGCTAATACAGCCAAATACCTTGGCATAACTCTTGACGCCAAACTGCGTTGGAAATCTCACGTCAAAAAGAAAAGACAGGAACTCGACATACGTTATGAAAGTATGTATTGGTTACTCGGAAGGAAATCCTGCCTATGCATACGTAATGTATAGAGACCCCCTTCATTTTAACAAAAAGGCACCAAATTTTAACATAGCTAAGCATTGTTCCAGATATCAAGCAGTCGAGTTATTTAATAGGTTACAGACTGATTTAAAATTATTAATTTATAGCTCTCACTCATTAAAAACTAAATTAAAAGCCTTCTTATTGAAAAAATGTTTATACTCGGTATCAGAATATATGTCAAATGATAAATGATAAAATGTATATGTATGATCATAATAGTCACCTATAGTAATAGCAGTGAACAAGCTATACGATAAATTATCTTTTGACCTAAACACTAGGACCATTATAATTAATACTCTCAATTGTTAAAAAAATTCTTGACATTGAATTTTACATAATTATCTACTAATATAAATTTGATATTGTATTTATTTGTTGACATATTTTAAATTAATTTGACTCTTTAACTAACTTTTCACTTCAATTTTAATTAGGCTTTTGAATGTTTTTGTTTCTGCATGTGATAATTTTATTTAATATGTAATGTTCAACACAATGTTAATTGTTAATGAAATAAATGAAATAAGTTAATTTTAATTTATATAATTTCTGGATCTATGTCCAATTAATTAATGGACCAAACGAAGGCTTCCTATTCCTTCCTATCCTATTCTAAATTGCACTGAAAGTAAACTGTAAAACTCATTCTATATTAAATAATAATAAAAGTAACGATTTCAATCATCCTCTTTTAAATTTTTAAGGATATTAATACGAGTAAAAAATGGGCCGACTAGTCGGCGGTTGTTGCCGACTAGTCGCCGACTACTAATAAGGCCGACTAGTCGGGGACTAGGCGGTACATCACTAAATTATACATACCTTCCATTTTTCTAAAGAAGAAACCTGCTCCCAAGCTATACACAAATATATTTATACATTCGCTTTTAATTCATTGTTAATTGTTAAGTATTTTCTGAGCTACATTTATAACTTAACTAATAGACCACAGCATAAAATATTTTTCCCATTAACTCGGGTAACAGTTGAGCAGCTGGTAACACAATTCTTCACGCACACAAGTTGTCAATATCAACTGACAAATGTCAAGTGACGATGTCTTACACACACTACATTAATGAGTTGCCGCATTCACGGAACTATCGTTTTTGGATAACGCGGTATCTAGTCAAGCGCAGCGAGACCAATCATTAATCTAGGGCCAAATGGGTAAATGCGTAGTGAAAGAGTGCGATTCAAGACCACAAAAACATAATTTAAATGAACCGGAATTACTTTCCACATGTAAGTCTATTGTTTCTGTGTTTATATCAACGAAAAAACGCAATAAAATAAATTGTAAATTTGGTTCAGTGTTACCACTAAATACTTACTTTTAGTTTTCCACATTTGTGGGACAGTTTTTAATTCATAGAATATGTGCGTTTTTTTTTTATAATAACAACGTTGCAGGGTGCCTAAAGATGCAGCACGCCGTGATAAATGGGTGAAAATAATCCGATTGCTGAGAACAAAGACTGACTGGCTACCTACTAAATCTACTGTCATTTGTTCGAAGCACTTTCGTGATCAAGAAAGCAAATTATTCACTCAAATTTACAAAAAAGAGTCTAAAAGGCAATTGTATACAAAACTAATGTTACATAGCGGAGTATGATTTCACTAGTAATAAATAAAAAATATTCAAAAATAAATTGTCTTCATTATATCATTATTTATAAACTTCTAATACAACCAATAAGAAATACATAATTCAGATATTTAAAAAATAATTTAGCTTAAATGTATTAAAAATTTGTTACGGCTTCAAAACGATGGGTAAAATTCGCATGGGTAGGCA
Organism: Griposia aprilina; assembly: GCA_916610205.1. Lineage (NCBI taxonomy): Eukaryota > Metazoa > Arthropoda > Insecta > Lepidoptera > Noctuidae > Griposia > Griposia aprilina. Next base: position 10,227,971 of record OU744294.1, on the reverse strand, counting down.
ACCCCATCCCGCCATTGCATGTTTATATTGCGGTCTTTGTCTAATCTAAGCGACGGTATTATTCTTGCGACGTGTGTAAGTGAGACAGATATATGTTTACTTTTAATTGACTAGTGGTTTCAAAGCTACGTTGTTGCATTCAAATAGTGGTTACAATTTTTTTGACAAATTTTAATGAGGTTTGGCTTCTCTAGATATATAACTCAATGTTCACGCACGTAAACATTACCACTAAGACGCTTACATAACAAATTTTATACTCCATGGTCTTTGCATATAATGTTTGCAATAACAAGAAATCCATCGTAAGTGTATAAGTAAAATTCGGTATTTTATATCCTTTGAACCAATGCGCAATGAGCCAAATCATCCGAATGTAAAATACCAGTGTTGCGGATCATTTAACTGATCCAGATGCAAATGTTCCAATCACAAAAACGATAGGTAGGTACACTTTGCCCACGCCTATTTCCTATTATAGGAAAAAGCACATCAAACTTGTGAGAAAATTAACGTTTCTATTAAAAACAATTTAGTATTAACACAGAGAAGAAAATCTATAGTAATAAAGTTAGTTTAGTTTTTCCGCCTCTGCCATTTCTTTTTTAATTTGAATTTAGAATACAGAAGAGAAATGTAACAATAATAAATTGACGTTAAATTTTTTTTTATGGCCAGTACTTTTAAAGGACCCTAGACCTTGTTGACGTGTGTATTAACATAACGGTAAGGTTTAAAAGGTGTGAGTGGATCCAAGACTTATTGAGTTAGAGATAAGCCGCATTGCCCCACACTGGGCCCGCGTGGCGGATTACGGCCCTGCCCCTCACCAGAGAGAAGGCCTATGTCCCAGCAATGTGATCATTATATAGGCTGATTAAGCTATGCTAATTGAAACATTGGTGCCGTTAGGTTCTTTGACGTCACACTTACCTTTCTCATGTAAAACATCTGGCCTGAATATGCGGCAAGAATTGTTATGTCATCAGCGGTGTACCCTTGCTGCATCAGATAATTTGCCAAAGCGAGTGCCATGTCCGCTTCTTTATGATTTGCTTTGCTGTCACTTCCATGTTGTCTCTGGAAAAATTATTAGATTAATATTTGCTTTAGCAAAATGAGGTACCTATTTCGTGTACCTACACTGTACAGTGTACAGTACAGTCCATAGAGCACCAATTATACCTATATAATATGAGATGATTGAATTGAAAGTAATAGGCACGCTTAAACGTAACTGGCGAAATAATAGGTTGGGGAAAAAGTTTCTTCTCATTTTTTAAGAAAATTCAAAACATTTTTTAATATAGTTTATTTACATTTAACTAAAGTATGTAGGTACCATTTTGTTCGATAACTTTTTGCCATCTTGTAGGTAGGGACATGATCCCATTGCTATAGAAATTTTGGGACTTCTGATCAAAATACCGCGAATAGTGGTTATGGCAGTCCTCTCGTGATGTTAACCTGACACTGCCTAAAGAATTCTGAAGAGACCGAAACAGGTGGAAATCTGAAGGTGCAAGGTCAGGACTATACGGCGGATGCATTAACACCTCCCAGCCAAACTCTCTTAATTTTTGCTGAGTGGCTAAAGATGTGTGAGGTCTAGCGTTATCATGATGAAAAACCACATTCTGTTGATTAATTCCGGCCCCTTTCTCTCAATTTTTTGCTTTAATCTCATCAGTTGTTAGCAGTAGAGTTCAGAATCGATGGTCCTGCCTGGTGGTAACAGCTCATAATGAATAATGCCCTGCCAATCCCACCACACACACAGCATCACCTTGTTGCGAGTTAACCTGGGTTTCGCAACAGTCTGTGAAGCCTGACCGGCCTTTGACCACGACCCTTTTTCGCACGTTCTTGTCGTACGTGATCCACTTTTCATTACCAGTTATCAGCTTCTTCAAAAATGGTTCGGTTTCATTACGTCATAATAAAGAATTACAAATGAGTACACGGTTCATTAGGTTTCCTTCAGTGAGCTCGTGAGGTACCCAAATATCGAGCTTTTTTGTGTACCCAGTTTTTTTCAAATGTGCCAAAACTGTTTTGTGGTCAATTCCCAGTTCTTCAGCTACGTCGTAACTACTGATTTCAAAAATGGCATCCATTTTATCCGTAATAGGGCGATCAGAGCGACGTGCATCTTTGACATCACTGCACTAGGTCCATAAACATCGCAATTTTTTTTCGCGGCTTGCGTTGCATATTTACTTTATTTGCAGTAAAATTTTATAATGTATCGAATTTCTTCATTAGATTCACTCATCTTGACAGTACGAAAAACAAATGAAAATCACACATTTTCCTTATTTGAATTTGGAATTATGTTCTTTAAAATTTAAACTTTCAATGATACCAAAACCAGCCAGCTACAAATAGTATAGCCAAAGAGATTTTATTACAAGTTCATACATACTATAATGCGAAAAGACTTATTCCCCAACCTAATATGTGTGTTTAATATAAGTACACAACTCTGCTTTATCTCCTTACCCCTTTGTAGACCTTAAGATGATAAGTTAAAAGTATGATGTTTTAATTAGTCATACCTCTTCTTTATAATCATGTGTAAAGAAGTATAGGTTTTTTTCAATCCCAAGCACGTTATTGAAACCTTCGACGGACGGGTGGTTCGCCAAGTCAGGGTATATGTGTGGCGAGATGAGCGCGGCGATCTCTGGACGCATGCGATGTTGCACGTTCAGCCGGCGGCTGTGGATACCGTTCGTGATCATGCGCTCGAATAGTGACACTTCGATGTTGTATCTCTTCGCTAACTTTATGTGGGACGCCGATGGCCGTAGCTGTTGGTGGTCACCTGCAAGTTGTGTTGTGTATAGACTCACGCTATAACTATAGGTACCGTACATATAAAATAGGGGCTATTATTGCGAGTACAATGTTGTTGTTTTCACTTTATGTAGTGAGGACAGGTACTAACCAATCAGAATAAAATGTTGGCAGTCTTTTGTCAGCGAGGTTATTATGTGCTGTTCCAGAACTTCCGCGGCTTCTTCCACTATCACTGTAAAAAAAAAGAATAACAAAGCAGCTTTTATAATTATTTCATATAGCAACACATATTATCTTGGTTCTAACTCTTTTTAGCACAGTGTGCATGGCTAATTTAATGAAGATCCCAAAGAGGTCCTCAATAGTGCGAGATAAACCTGGCAGGATTCGGTCATATCTGCCAAACAAATGTACCTACCTGAACAGAACGAGTAGGTATATCCAAACCAAGTTTTTTTTTAAAATTATATTGTAAGTAGTGCCAGAAAAACTAAATAAAAGCGTTTGATTGGCTTACCAATTTTTGGTGCGATAGCCTGCAGTAGCTTCCGCATTCTCGCAGCTCCACTAGTAGTCATTCCTACGACTTTGACGCGGTTATTCTTCAGCAATTGCACGTCCACCATCATTCTAGCTTCCTCATACGCTACGAGGGCCGGAGCTACTGATCCCTGGTATTAAAAACTCGGTAAGTTACAAATGATAATTGGAAATAGTGGCTGGATCAAGAGTTTCAGAAGGCAGTTCTTCTCAATACATAGGAGGAGACAGGAGAGGAGTGGAGCAGATTCTAGTCTCCGGAGCGCTAATCACTGGCTTGAACCCTGATCCCCATATTAGTGGGCCCCCTACTTTATTTTCAAATGTTATAAATTCTCCTTTTGAAGTGCATACATAAAACAATAATTTGTAGGTAATTAACAATTAAACAATATTTACATTTTACAGGTACATATGTCCTACTTAAAACTTTACATAATATTTAATTTGCTCATTAGTTAAAAAGTACCTACCCGCAATTGTGCAATTTGCTCATTTACTTCATTAAATTTGTTACGTATCCACATAAAATACAAACACCATCGATTTTGCACTGTTATTAACGAAAAATCTGTATTAGGTTGTATTTGTAGATGGACTTCACGGTGTCGATTAGTCACCATAACCTAAAACATGCGAAAGGTCTCATTATGTCCCATAGGTACTGGGCACACGTAACGTTATGTAATTAGGTAATAAAAAAAACTTTTTTACAAAAAAAAACAACCGACTTCAAAAAAACACTACAAAGTGAAAAATAACTTTAATTTCGGAACTCGGTGTCTCTGGATCTGTATTTTAGTTTATTGCCACCGACTTCCGAAATTAAAGTTATTTTTCACTTTGTAGTGTTTCTTTTGAAGTCGGTTGTTTTTTTCTGTAAAGAAGTTTTTTATTTGCACTTTTTAGTGAGTCGGCTATTAATTTATCTAAGTTACAATCGCCTAATGTCAACGACTCATCACCTTATACAAAATATTCCTTTTCCCGAAGCAGGGACGTTAATTGTTGAGGAGTTCTCCTGATAAGAACCAAAACAACTGGAGCTGATGGTGAAGCCACCATCAGCACCATTTCACCATATTCATTGTGACGAGCGTAAATAGTTAGCTAGCTTAGCAACCATATTAAAGTAATCGAATCGTAACCCGTGAAATACTTATAATTGAGTAGTTCCAGTGGCAACCTCTGGTCTTCATCATCAGTTCCACTTCACCGAATGGTGCTTTCCGAGAGCGAATGCACGAGTTACTATAAAAATTACCCCAAATCGCGAACATACATAAAAAAAAAAATATATATATATATATATATATATATATATATAAACATCCGAATTGATAACCTCCTCCTTTTTGAAGTCGGTTAATAAAGTAGAATTATTGAAGTCGGTTAATAAAGTAGAATTAAGTGAAAATAAAATACATAGAAAACCAGGTAAAACTTACATTAAATAAATTTATCCGAGAATCAAGTTTCTGTATTGCTTTTTGCAACTGATATATCTCACGATTATCAACACTTTTATTAAAAAACGAGATTAGCTTTCTGATTTCTGCCTTAGCATTAGATAATAAAAACGATGCGTTACTTTCTAAAATATCATCCAAACCTCCATAGTCATCCAAAATCAGTTCTGCTCTGTTTGTATCAATATCGTTGTTTACCGAAACATCATACTCCAATAGACAATCATTAAAATCTCTTGCGTATTCTGATTTGTAGCCCAGCGCAGCTTCAAACAACCAATATTCCAAAGGATCTTCTACTTCAATTCTACTTTTGTAATAAGAGTCCAGATGTTGTAGTTCCGGAATTTCAAAGCCATCATCGTCGCTAAGGAAGCGGCGGAAACGAAGAACTCCGTTATTTAAAATATCAAGAGTCATCAGAGCCAGCTGAAGATCCTTTATTAAATGTGTCAATTGATCTTCTTGATCGTGGAAAACGCTATAAGTCGAATAAGAACACTGACTTCGTAATTTTGATAAATTAAACTGGTTCATAGCTATGTTACGAGACTGCCCCCCGATTCGCACTATAGATTTAGTAATTTGAGATATTGCTTCAAGAAATTGATCTAAAGCATGATTTGTGTAACATATGATCAGCATTAGGCAGTGTCCTTCTGATTTAACATTCTGTAACAATGTTTTTGCCACTTTTACGCCGATGAAAGTTTTTCCCGTGCCTGGAGGTCCTTGTATAACAGCGAACTCGTGAGTGAGTGCCAAACGATACGCCTCATACTGACTTTCGTTAAAACTGAGCTCTTCTGTCGTTGGCCATGTCTCAGGTTGTAAAACTTTGAATTTAAGATTTTTGTGTTTACCATCTATTACTTCGTCTCTGTTAATCAGTTCTTCGTCACTGTCAAAATCAATCATATAAAATCCTATAACTTTTATAATTTTTTCGTCCTTGTAAATAACGAACTCTGTATCAGCAGATAAATAAGCGGGATGTGTCGAGGCAGCCTGGAAATGCAAGGTGAAGATATTTAGTAGGTAACCAACAACGTGGTAGCCGGGTAATAGATACCCACCAGTCTTATCTACCATGCAAATAGGTCTAAGTACTCACATCAACTTTGACAATATATTGCTGCATAGCCAAATGTTGCGGAAAAGAAGCTTCTTGTAGAGCTTTCAAAACATGATAATAAGGTTCAAAATAAACTTCACTTTCTATCATAGTATACGTATGACCTTTGTTAAAGATGCTATTATATAAATCGGTGTCAATTACTGAAACTGGTATCTGAAAACATGGGTAAGTTGATATTATATGGGATTATGTACCTACACAAAAATACATAATATTAGTAGGTACACACGGCAATCATGAATCAATACTATAATTGGCACACGCCATATTGGTCTTAGCCATAAGAACTTCAGTTTATTGACAATTTTTTTTAAACTTTGTATTTGAAATTTAATCCAAATTACCATCCTGCTATAGAGTAGGCCACCTAATTTCACAGCAGCTATTGTTATAGGAAAATCGACTCTGAAAGCTGCATGCGCACAACAGAATACAGGAAAGTAGTTAAATGCAGCTGCCCAAGCTGCCCACAATATTGCCTAGTAATGAGCAACGAACTGTGACCACACCATTGGAACCTAATCACGTGATTCTTTACGTTGTGTTGTGCTGCGTTGTAAATTCACTATCGTAAAAAAAAAAAACGAGTTATAGTATGCTAAAAATAACAGGTATCTAGTAGGTAGCTACTACCATAGTTTTATTATCCTAAGCCAGTACCCACCTTGCCAGTAGATAGTAGATTCACATCGCGGTGCAGAATCGTAGCCGCCATGAAAGTAGTACAATGGTCTTTTGTGAATAACACTAAAGAACCGAAAATAAATCTCTTGTTCTGTGCCCAATTAACTTTATGGAAATTCTTGTTGGTTTTCATATCGATTTGTGCGATGGCTCCGACTTTCAAGTTGTCAACATAAGGACAGAGAAATCTAACATTATGGAATATCCTAAAAAGAAAAATGATAAGTTTAGTTTAGATATGATGGGTTTTATTTATAAACGACTAACTTATGCCCGCAGCTTCGCCCGCGTAAATGTCAGAAATTATCCCACAGGAACGTGCTGCCGGAACAAAAAGCCTATGTTGTTCCCCAGGATGCCATCTATCTCCTTGGCAAATTTTATCGAAATTCGCTCAGTGGTGTAGGCGTGAAAAGGTAACAGACAGACAGACTTACTTTCGAATTTATAATATTAGTGTGGTATGTAAGTATGTTATGTCCAAATGTATGGTTAAGTATTGAAGTACCTAAAGGTACCTACGTTAATCATAACTTAAGTTAAAGCAACGTATTATCTACAAATTAGTAGGTAGAGATCGTCCATTTCAAAGCTGCACGCCTCTCCACAAAAAATTCGTGCGGTTTTAATTTAGATGATCTCTATCTATAGGTAATAATAAACGCCAAAAGCAAAAGAGAGAATTAAAAAACAAATTAGCTGGTTGTTTAAGGTTAATGATACGGTCTGCTCTTTGCCATTTCCCCGTTAGATGGCGCTGAAGTCAACATTTTCAGTTTATTTTGTTTTATGTGTAATTGGAACATTAATAAGTCGTAGGAGTAGTAATCGCGACAATCGGACATTACACTTTATTGAACTTGGTTATAACATTGCCTCAAAATCCTTGAATGAAAAAAAAAATACAATAATACGAACTTACCGAACGTGATCGTATTTATTTTTATTAGGATCTCCCAGATATTGATCTGTAAAAAAAATACTGTTTAGCTAAATATGTAACTTAGGTAAATGTAATACTAATAAAGAGAAAAGATTTGATTGTAGATATGTTTGTTTGTAAATAGGTAAACTCCAAAAATACTTAACTGATTTAAAATAAACATTTCACCTAAGTATAGGAAGCTACATTATCAGCGAGTAACATTGGCCGAATTTATTTTTCAAAAAAAAATTGAGATCCCTATGAAAATTGCAATAATGTAACCCAAGGTATCAAAAATTTGCATATAAATGTCATTACTTATTTGGCGTGCGCTGCGAAAACTACTGATGATACATAATGTACTATATGTTTATAGTACTCGTCTATACCTACCCATAAAAAAGTCCGCGAGGTTATGTCTAACTATTAGATATAGTTACTTATCGATACCTAATAGTTAGGTGACTTATTTGATCAAAACACGGGTAGAATCGAAAGATGATGCTTGGTTAATGATGGCATACACACATTCGTATCATGATATTAAAGCCTTATCCAAATAAATAGTTTCATAATCAAGTTTGATTGTGTACATGTAAAATCCTCATTCGTTTGTTTAGTCGCGCTAATATCTGGACCTACCAGCCAGATTTGTTATTTTTTAAATCTTGTAGCATATTTTTTGAGGAAGGTTATATAGGCTTTAAAACATCACGCTACGACCCTTAGGTGCCGAGCAAAAAGAACAAAAGCCAGGAAGAACGCTAAGCAAAAACGAAGGAATAGCGCGAGGGGGGAATGTTGCTGTTATTTTAGTAGGTATATCGACCATGATACACTAGAAGACACCAGTCTTACAACTCCCACGCGAACGAAGTCGCGGGCACAAGTTAGTATGTAAATATAATTGGTGGTGGTGCGCGTTACACGCTAGCGCGATGCTTTAAAATATTGATAAATCTATACTCACTTAAGCCATCTCTGAAAGGTCCAAAGCAGTCTTCTCGGAGTAGCCTGAACTGCACGTCCAAGTAGTGCTCCACGTCATTGTAGCCCCCCTCGACAATGTTAGGTCGCAGGAACGGCGTGGTTCCCAGTAAGTCATCTTTAGTTGGCACCACACTAAGCTCACGAAAGCTTTCTGGAGGTTGTTGCATTCGTTTCCCTTCCGGCTGCTATGAGATAAAAAGACAAAGATCAGATAAGGTTACTGGACAAACTTAATGGCGGTCGATGTTATGCAGTTCAATAAAATTCCCAAAAAATGCCTGGAATGGGTGCAGTCACAACACAACACCCAGTGGAGTGATTGATTTTCGTCTATTAACTAGGTAGGTATATTTCTGTTTAAGAAATTTAAGGTAAACTTACTTACCTGATATTTATCGACATATGATGTCATCTTCTGACGTATTTCATCTAATTTCAAGATATTTGCTTCAGACAAAACGAGATTATGCTCATCGATCAAACAATTCAGACACGTCTTCGTTACGCTGTCTATAAGCGCCCTACATCTCTTAAGAGCTAGAGATGGAGATGTATCAACTATATCCCCACAAAATGTTACAAAGTTTTTCCAAAATTCGTTTTGATCATTCCAATATAATGTATTTGAAACCTTTTTATCGGAATATGGCAGATCCATTAAATAATTCCGCAAGTAATTAATAAACTCAGAATTCCAAACATCTAAAATCAATTTAGATTTCAATTCTACAAAAGGCGATTGACTTATTTTCGATAATATTCTGATAAGTAACACAAAATAATCGAGTTTGTCGGTGTTGGGTGAATTTACAACATTCATAAACGCTTCTCGTATTTCATTTACTTTCTGAAGCACATCTTTTCCTTCAGCTTCTGCTATTACTTGTAAGGTTTCAATTTCAATGGACGTAATTCTCTCATTTTCACGGTTTCCTCTGCCTCCTCTCATACCACCACCACGTCCGCGAAATGGTTTGTTATTTTGATAGCGCATACCAGTTTTTTTTTGCATCGCTGGATCTACAAAAGCATCATCAATTTCAATCAATAAAATCAATTAAGGAAAAAAAAGTGAGCAATTGAATACAAACCATTATCGTATCTCATCAGTCTGTTGCTGTGTTGTTTTGCATGAAAATGTTGTCGATTTTGGCTATTTTGTCTCATCGGTCTGTTTTCTTCATGAACATTTTGTCGACTTAGGTTAGTTTGTCTTTGCATGTTGAAAGGTGTAAATCGACCACGGTTCCTTATATGGTTTTCATCAGAAAATCCCCGAGTATTTTCAGTGTTCATTCTATCTGGATTTGCATTTCTGTTCCTCCAGGAAGGCCCTGAAAGAAACGATAATAATAACCACCAACTATACATACCTATATATTGTTTTATATTTATTTACCTTTTATTTTCTCGCTATGGAATGTACCATAGCAAGATGGCTATGGCTAGGTCATAATGAATTTCCTTATAATAAGCAGTAGCACTTTAGCAGTCGTTTTATTTGGCGCTTTGTCTAAGGCTTGCCTTTTTATCGCCAGGGTATAATTGTGTACAGAGGGTAATCTATGCTCTGATGGCTGGGCTACTGTAGTAGGGGAAGCCCCGCCATCGAGCTGACCGAACAATCGATGAGTCTCATTTTCACTTGCCCGCGATACGAGTTTACAACTACATAAACAAATACCACTCATACAAAGGATTCGTTCGTACATACATTGTATATACACAATAACAATAACTTCCTAATTTACTAATTGCTTGTTATAGTTTTATTAAAACGGATTACCTACAAAATTAAAACGAAATTCAGTGATCAGTTTTACTTAGACGTTAATTATAAAGAGAAAAAAAAACAGTAATTTAAAAAACCAAAAAACCCGACTGCGTTTCTGTGTAATTTGGAAATGTAAAAACCCTAAACCAAGAAACTCGTCATACCCGATTGCACTTAACTTAAAAATAAGTTTAATTTCGGAAGTCGGTGTCTTTGGTTTAGTATTTTTTTATATTTATATACCCAGTGTTACTCTCACAGTAAATACGAATCTAACGACACCTCTCAAGCTAAAATCCATCAAGCCATTCAGGCTGCAGAGCGTGCCAAACAATTATACATACATATTATATATATTACATACATACATACATTATGCATACATACTCTCCAAAAACATAACCCTCCTTCTGGCGCATATTACACTCTTATTAACTAATTTAAAAAAAAACATTAGTTAACGTAGAATAGGTAGGTCGTGAACATACAGGGTAGCAGTAACATCGACACGCTAACTGTTACCATGATTTCAGCACATGGTTCTAAATACCGTAGGGTAGGCATTTTTCATCGGTTATCCAAAAAAATCTGCAGTGAACCTACACGGTCAAATGTATGAAACAGCATTTTTTTTTTTTAACTGATTTAAAATTTGAACACAGGTGGTTCAGTTCCTCAAACGCCTCAAAGAGATGTCAGCACCTTTGATGGGGTCCGATAGGACCGATGCCTGCCAGGGTCGCGGATTGTTTGAAAGAGTTACCGTGGCGCACAAGCAACTGAAGGAACACGGGTGGGTTTTAGTCAGTAAGAGTCTGACACGCCCCTCCCGCTCGCCCAGAGCGGGAGAAGTCATTCGAAGAAATACCAACAAAAAAAAAAATGTGGTCTCCGTCCAGAATCATATAGGTATTGAATGGTAACAACAGGTTGCATGTCGATGTCCCTGCCATGCCACCCGTAACAATTTTTGTTCCTGACCGGTGCCTTACTTAATTACTTATGCAGTGTTCCACATAATACCTACCTATTTATGTTTATACCTTTTAAGGAGGTATTCGGAAGTGGTACGAATAATTATAAAAATTTGGTCATTAAAACGTCGTCATATCGATAGCTGCATATTCTAGTCATGCAACAAAATTAAAAAAAAATAAAAAACCTTTTTTAAAACAAGCTTTTATTGAACTAAAAAGAACTAAATCAAACTAACGTTAACATAAAAAAATAATATTTTCTTAAAAGCTTGCGGCTTATCAAGCGTAAGAACTAGAAGGACGCTCACGCCTCAAGTATTTTTTTTTATTTAGTATTTTTTAGTTCCATAAAAGCTTGTTTTTAAAAAGGTTTTTACATGCATTTTATTTTGTACTTTTTAGCATTAGAATTTCTATTATATATATAAACGTTCTATCACCTTCTCTTGAAAGGTACTTGTAAAGACAAATCCAAAGAACCCAAACGCGCCTTTACACAAGTCATGGTGTGAAGGCATCCGAGTTGCACCATCCAAGTCATGCCACACTTTAGAATGGGCTATCATTATATTTTAATGAATACTTATTATACTTATTACAACATTTCCTGCCTGTGCTGTTGACCTCTGAGGAGTTCTCTCGTATGGGAGCCTGTTCTGGGTGCAGCAGCCAGATCATGGTAAACTTTAGAACGAGCTATCATAATTGTATGCGTATATAAAAATACATCATAAAATTGTCTACGAAACAGTGTATATAAGGTTAAATTGAGAAACCTCCTCCTTTTTTTAAGTCGGTTAAAAATTGATTATCTTTGAATTATTTGACAAAAAATTATCAAAATTTGATATTGATAAATTGCTTACCTGGTTCGGGGCCGTCGTCCTCCATGTTTCTATTTTACCTGAAATACAACATACGTCCTCATAAGTAAGTACTAATAATTTGTATCACGATTGGGTAGACAATCCGCGTTGTTACGGTTACGGCAATGATACACACAGGTTGATCTACCCCTGTGGGCTATAGGTAAATACCTACTTGCAATGATGCACATAGGTTGACCTACCCCTGTGGGCTATAGGTACCTACCTACTTACAATGATGCACATAGGTTGACCTACCCCTGTGGGCTATAGGTACCTACCTACTTACAATGATGCACATAGGTTGACCTACCCCTGTGGGCTAAAGGTACCTACCTACCTACTTACAATGATGCACATAGGTTGACCTACCCCTGTGGGCTATAGGTACCTACCTACTTGCAATGATGCACATAGGTTGACCTACCCCTGTGGGCTATAGGTACCTACCTACTTGCAATGATGCACATAGGTTGACCTACCCCTGTGGGCTATAGGTACCTACCTACTTGCAATGATGCACATAGGTTGACCTACCCCTGTGGGCTATAGGTACCTACCTACTTGCAATGATGCACATAGGTTGACCTACCCCTGTGGGCTATAGGTACCTACCTACTTGCAATGATGCACATAGGTTGACCTACCCCTGTGGGCTATAGGTACCTACCTACTTGCAATGATGCACATAGGTTGACCTACCCCTGTGGGCTATAGGTACCTACCTACTTGCAATGATGCACATAGGTTGACCTACCCCTGTGGGCTATAGGTACCTACCTACTTGCAATGATGCACATAGGTTGACCTACCCCTGTGGGCTATAGGTACCTACCTACTTGCAATGATGCACATAGGTTGACCTACCCCTGTGGGCTATAGGTACCTACCTACTTGCAATGATGCACATAGGTTGACCTACCCCTGTGGGCTATAGGTACCTACCTACTTGCAATGATGCACATAGGTTGACCTACCCCTGTGGGCTAAAGGTACCTACCTACCTACTTACAATGATGCACATAGGTTGACCTACCCCTGTGGGCTATAGGTACCTACCTACTTGCAATGATGCACATAGGTTGACCTACCCCTGTGGGCTATAGGTACCTACCTACTTGCAATGATGCACATAGGTTGACCTACCCCTGTGGGCTATAGGTACCTACCTACTTGCAATGATGCACATAGGTTGACCTACCCCTGTGGGCTATAGGTACCTACCTACTTGCAATGATGCACATAGGTTGACCTACCCCTGTGGGCTATAGGTACCTACCTACTTGCAATGATGCACATAGGTTGACCTACCCCTGTGGGCTATAGGTACCTACCTACTTGCAATGATGCACATAGGTTGACCTACCCCTGTGGGCTATAGGTACCTACCTACTTGCAATGATGCACATAGGTTGACCTACCCCTGTGGGCTATAGGTACCTACCTACTTGCAATGATGCACATAGGTTGACCTACCCCTGTGGGCTATAGGTACCTACCTACTTGCAATGATGCACATAGGTTGACCTACCCCTGTGGGCTATAGGTACCTACCTACTTGCAATGATGCACATAGGTTGACCTACCCCTGTGGGCTAAAGGTACCTACCTACCTACTTACAATGATGCACATAGGTTGACCTACCCCTGTGGGCTATAGGTACCTACCTACTTGCAATGATGCACATAGGTTGACCTACCCCTGTGGGCTATAGGTACCTACCTACTTGCAATGATGCACATAGGTTGACCTACCCCTGTGGGCTATAGGTACCTACCTACTTGCAATGATGCACATAGGTTGACCTACCCCTGTGGGCTATAGGTACCTACCTACTTGCAATGATGCACATAGGTTGACCTACCCCTGTGGGCTATAGGTACCTACCTACTTGCAATGATGCACATAGGTTGACCTACCCCTGTGGGCTATAGGTACCTACCTACTTGCAATGATGCACATAGGTTGACCTACCCCTGTGGGCTATAGGTACCTACCTACTTGCAATGATGCACATAGGTTGACCTACCCCTGTGGGCTATAGGTACCTACCTACTTGCAATGATGCACATAGGTTGACCTACCCCTGTGGGCTATAGGTACCTACCTACTTACAATGATGCACATAGGTTGACCTACACCTGTGGGCTATAGGTACCTACCTACTTACAATGATGCACATAGGTTGACCTACACCTGTGGGCTATAGGTACCTACCTACTTACAATGATGCACATAGGTTGACCTACACCTGTGGGCTATAGGCACCTACCTACTTACAATGATGCACATAGGTTGACCTACACCTGTGGGCTATAGGTACCTACCTACTTGCAATGATGCACATAGGTTGACCTAACCCTGTGGGCTATAGGTACCTACCTACTTACAATGATGCACATAGGTTAACCTACCCCTGTGGGCTATAGGTACCTACCTACTTACAATGATGCACATAGGTTGACCTACCCCTGTGGGCTATAGGTACCTACCTACTTACAATGATGCACAGAGGTTGACCTACCCCTGTGGGCTATAGGTACCTACCTACTTACAATGATGCACAGAGGTTGACCTACCCCTGTGGGCTATAGGTACCTACCTACTTACAATGATGCACATAGGTTGACCTACCCCTGTGGGCTATAGGTACCTACCTACTTACAATGATGCACAGAGGTTGACCTACCCCTGTGGGCTATAGGTACCTACCTACTTACAATGATGCACATAGGTTGACCTACCCCTGTGGGCTATAGGTACCTACCTACTTACAATGATGCACATAGGTTGACCTACCCCTGTGGGCTATAGGTACCTACCTACTTACAATGATGCACATAGGTTGACCTACCTATCTTTCCCTGCGGATGGCATACTGAGGAGATCACTACGTGATTAGCGTAGGCATCCGTCGTCATACGGTGTGACCGGGTTGAGGGGGGAGCAGTTGAATTCTACCAGGAACTTTCGGTTTTTAAAGCACATGCTCCACTTTTATTTGGCGATATAAAATTTTTAGCTTTCCATCTCTTGCCACAGATCTAAGCCGCGGCAAACCAGAGGCCGATGAGCGCCTCGGTCACCTCTGTGGCCAAAAATTTAAGCAACAAATCCATTATTTTAGAAATATTACTTCGCGTAGCGGGGGCGCCGGGCGTCCCACCCTTTTTGACGCCTGTAAGTGCAAAGGCGACACTATTTCCTTTTTCACGACTCATGATGCGAAGCATCAGAGAGTGCTTTACGATCGAAAAATTTTTTTCGCCCCATTTTGGCGGCTATTTTTATTATTATAGCCTTGTTAGTTCACGGAATCAAGATATTTTGCATACTATTGTCGAGATAATTTAATGGAGATTAATTTCATACTTTAAAAAAATTGATTTACTGCAATAGAATTGGAAAAAACACCAAAATAGGTCAAAAAAAATTCCTGTCCGTCATGTGTGAAACCCGGAAACACTGTAACTTGTGAAAAAATCCATTATTTGAGTTAATTTTTTTTTTTTTTTAAATTCTAATCGACGATTGTAGGTCACTGAATGCGAATGATTAATTAATTCAGTGTCGTTTAATTGCAATTAATAAAAAACGAAAACTACAAGACTGTCCATAGAAAATTAACATATGGATGGTGATATATCTATAGATATTATGTACATTTATTCCACCAGGGGCGCTTGTGCAGTACCTTCTTCCTACTACAGCTGTTTTTTCGGCAATGAATTTTGAACGACTTAAGTTTTTTTTTTTTTTATATTTCATAATTAAATGAGCATTATGAGTCGTGCACTTTTGGATTTTCCAAATTTATTTTTTTACCACAGCGCTGGCACAGCTGTTGGATTGTAGCATTATCGATCGATAAAATTTTACTTATATGTTTCTGGCAAAATATTCGAGCTCGCTTTGCTCGCTCTTACTGCCTACCGACTCTCAATTCTTAAAACTTCTCGGACTTAAAAAACATCTAACTTATCTGAGACAAAGTGCTAAAATTTTCGCGCTAGCTAGCTCGCTAGTGCATTCTAGATTGTCTTAATTGGTGCTAAGCTTTCCGCATAAATCGAGTGTGATATAAGCAATAGAACAATCATGAAAATCAGATTAATTATAACAAGGCCATCGATTTTTTTGCAGAACAAAAGGCTCAAAGAGTGAAATTTTTATTCTAATATTTCTCGTAATAATAAAGCTGAAGAGTTCTTTTGGTTGAACGCGCTAATCTCTGAAACTAGCAGTCGGATTTGAAAAAATCTTATTTCATTGAAACCGAGCAGTAAGAAAAAAAGATAGAACCCTAAGCGAAAAGGAAGTAATATCGTGGGCGATTGATGCGCAGCGACGCGGTGGCTCGGGGGCCGAAGTTACACGCGGAAGATGTCGCGTACAGAAGCTAGTATGTTATAATCTCACGATTTATTTCAAATATCCTGTCCTACCCTAATTAAAATAACTGTTCGACATGTCCATGTTAAAGGATTGGCGGGGCGGGGGGCGGCAGACTGCAGTTTTTGCCCCACCTCGAAAAAATTTTAGATCCGGGGCTGGTACTCAAAGAAATCTTTACTGTGATCCGGTTATGGTTTCATTGAAACCTATGAAGTTCTGTCATTCTCTACCAATAGAAGTAATAGGCACATAATATACCTACCTACCTACCTAGAACCTATTATAATCGAAAGTTGTATCGTGGGACATCTCCCCTAAGACGACCCACTGACCGAGTTACCTACTAAGTGCTTGAATGTTTTGACATTATATATAAAAATTCAAGTTATACTCACAATCATGTTACTGCTTATCAACCAACATTAATGTAACAGTTGGTTGCCTACACAAAAGGATACGAAACTATTGCATGACACATTTCATAATAGGTAAGTACTTATCTACAGTGTTGCCGTTTTAGCCGCTTTGTGGCTAGATCAGAATGGTCTTAGCCGATAAAAAATCTGTTTAAGCCACCAAAATGAATCTAGATAATTCTGTTTACTATTAAGATTTTATTAAGAGTTTTAGATATGGCTAAAAAAAATAAAAAAAAGCGTGCCACTATTATGTTTTGCCACCTAGTTTTAACCAGTCGCAAAAAAGTCAAATTATTAAAACAAACTGAAATACCATCCACTTCATCATCCATTGCCAAAGAGATTCCATAACTTCTAGATGACATTCTAGACTTTCAAATTGATTTTGATTTTTTAACTAAAAATTTTACAGTATTTTTTATGTATATCTAGTAATTTTTATGTACTACGTACCTATACTGCAATAAATAAAGCGAAACAATACGAGTAGCCACTTAGACAAACTAAAAATCTTCTCTGTACAAACATAACTATCGATTCGTCTCATCTACAAAGCTACCTTGATGGTTGCAAAAATATAACAATAAAACTACTTACACTTCCACGTTCCCGATATAAGTTCAAAGAGCTGGACCGGCTGCTCAAGGATGAGGGTTGCAGGCAACTTGCACCAAACACGACCCACAGCGTTATGGCTGATATTGGTTGGCAAAGTCAATTCACTAGCGTTTCACTAGGGAAGTGACATGTCGAATGCGAAACATTTATTTCGATCCCAGCTATGCCGAAACGGCAACCATTATGAAACCGAAAGTTCATTCACAAATTCTTATCATTTTAATTCATCAAGATGGATTTCTCTGATAAAGTGTTGAAAGGTACTTTGAAAACCTACTTTAAATGTATGTTCATGTTTATGTACGTGTGTTGGTCGGGGACGAGCAAAAACAGCATTAGGTGTTTTTACGAATATAATGATAGTTTTAGACTAACTAAATCAAATTTTGAATTTCAAAAAACGAATCTGCTTCAGTTTTCGCCGAAAACTGAAGCAGTTTCGTTTTCATCAGTCACATCACTATTCTAAAAATAGCACAGAATGCACTCACCAATCGTCACTTTTATCGGTAAAGCCCCGCCACAGACTAAGTTGGCTCCAGTGTTGCCAACTCTGAAATCTAGCGAATGATAGAATTCTTCTAAAAATACGGTGGATTTTCCGAAATGATGTTGTAATTTATATTTGAAATACGGTAGTAATACTTTGTTTATTTAGTAGCAAATTAAGGGACAGAAATGAAAAATAAACTCATCTTTTTAATCAGAATCAAACGGTATTTCCAATATTTTATACATACATCGATATTATGTTTTTGAATCATAGCATAAATGGGATTAAAATTAATAGGTACAGTTTTTTTTCCGTTTCGCTGTATGACCTGCTGCGATGCGCAAGTGCCCCTCTAAAACGTTCCCGCCGTTGTCCTGCTAAGTTATTTTTTTTTTTTTTGCTGCTATCCAGAGATGTGCGCGGACGCATAAAACAGTGTTGTCGTTGGAATCACGTTGGAATAAAACAAAAATACCCTAACGTAAAGAAAATAAAAATTGAAACCTGCTAAAATTATAGCTATATCATAATTATCCACAAGATTTATAAAAAATTACGATTAATAGTTATTACGGAGTTTTTTGCTAGCGTAATAAAATTATAATCCTACAGTAGGTGGTAGATCTGTGCTGATTACGGTGCTTATACCGTAATTACGGTGCAGTTGGCAATACTGGTTGGCTCCGCCTTGACGGGGATGCGCTAAGGTAGCCCGCGAAATTCAAATTTACTTACGTTTTTTGAAATTTGCAGGTCACTGTCAAACTGTATTTTGATTAAAATATGATTCGCAACCGTAAAAAATATGACATTACAGAATTTTAATCATAAGAATCAGCAATACAACTCCTTACGTTAGAATTGGCGTCAAATGTCATGATTTCATGAAATAGTCATTCAATACAATGATATGAACTTAGAGAGATGTATTGCTGATTCCAATGATTATAATTCTGATAAGCCATATTTGTTACGGTCGCGAATTATATTCTAATCAAAATACAACCTGACAGTGACCTGCAAATTGCAGAAAATGTAAGAAAATTTTAATTTCGCGGGCTACCCTGAAGGTTCCGCCTTAAGCTATCAAGATAATAATGTTACTAGGTTCAATGCATGCGGCAAATACTCTTCTTTTTTTTTGCTATGTTTTACCTTAAGCAGCGACATGTTTGGCGAATTAGGTCTTTATTAGTTACTAGAATTGTTGCACTGACAGGTGCCAGGAACGCATTCTCTCGACGGCCAGACTCTAACAAAATTTACCTACCAACCTATTAGAATCGAACGTTGTATCGTGTGACATCTCGAATGTTTTGGGGCCAATATTTGAGAGGCTCCAAATTCATGTCTTTCAAAATTTCTCGAGATCGTATGTATGTTCTTTTTTTTTAAGTGTTACTTTTAACAGTAAAATAATCAACGAAAATGTTCCTCTAAACCACGATTGTAAAAAATTAATAAAAAAAAAAAAAAAAGAAAAGAATCAATAAAATTGCCATTTTTTCACGTGTCGCCTCGGCATACGCGGTCTACTTATATTTTGATGATATAAAAAAATTGTGACTTCATGGAGCTATTTGCGGTTGAGTGCTGTAATTATACTGTACAATCAATCTTCATATTCTTGATAAAATTACCAATAACCGTTAAGCTAATAAATAAAAATCTCAGGTTCAAAAAAATGTGCGTCATTCTCCTGCGCTATGTTTGTTTTCAATATTACCTATGTCGAGTAAGAGCCGGCAGGGGGGAACCTCGTGGCTGGGCGAACAGACCTCTCCGCACCACAGTCGGGCGACATGCTTCGGATAAGATACACTCGCTCGTTTTTTGCAGATAAGGCTTTGAATAAAAAAAAGCCGGGGGCTTTGAGAGTGTATAAAGAGCCAGTTTGAATTAAAAAATACCTATTAAGGGGGATGCACTAAGGTAACCCGCAAAATTCAAATTTACTTACGTTTTTTGGAATTTGCAGTGACCAGAAACACAACTGCTGCAAGAGCTGCAATTTGCAAAAAACCAAAGAATATTTGAATTTAGCGGGCTACAACTGAGGATCCACCTTAAGCGGGACAGCCCGCGGCGGTGACGCAGTGTGTTCCATATTTAAAATTTAAAAAGACTATATAATTTGGCGGGATACTACCTCTGTAAGCTTCCTTAATTTTGTTTTCTTCGTACTAAAGAAACTAAACGTGACATTGGCTGCATGCACAAACCGTGCGAAGCCAGCAGAAAAAAAAAAACTCTGTAAGCTGTATCGAAATTCAAAATATCAGTTTTGTATACTAATATTTCATTAAAAATGGGTCTCATGTTATTATTATTATAGTGTGGCCATTAGTACTGTGCACTCCCTGAGGTATGCTTGCGGCGCGACGGGGGGGAGAATCGGCTGCTGCGCTCTGTCAGTGCGCCGTCAACGCTTCGTGGCGGCAGGTAGTGTTACCTGTATCGGACTGTCTATGTCAGACGCACATGGGATAAATATTCAAAGATGGGTCGTGCGTTATCTCGTGATATGAAGACTGTCATTTTTAAGGTGGCTGAATATTTTAAGGTGGCTGAATATTTTAAGAAAAGAAAAGCAGACAAAGAAAGCTTTGAATTTAAACATGATGTGAATATTGCAAAAATCGTTGCGGAGGCTACGGGGTATAGCAAAAGAACCGTGCATAATGTGATTTCTGCGGGCTATTTATCAATTGAAAATTCAAGCCAATTAAAATTTCAATCGCCAAAAAAACCAAAAGTTCTTAAGAAAAAACACGCTGTGGATGATTTTGACCTTGGAGTTATCAGAAGAAAAATTCATCAGTTTTACGAAGTTGAAAAAAAAATACCAAGTGTCCGTAAGTTACTATCAACTTTGAGAAAGGATGGCATATTGAATTGTGGACGGGAATATTTAAGACAGCTTTTACACAAAATGGGCTACCGTTTCAAAAAATGCAAATCAATGAGACATCTTATAGAGCAGCCTAATATTACAGTGTGGCGGAAAAAATATTATCTTACACAAATCAGAAATTACAGAACGCAAAACCGCAACATATATTTTCTTGATGAAACATACATCAGCGCCGGTCACCATGCCAGCAAATGTTGGCAATCATCGTCAGAACCCGGAATTCATGCTGATATTGGGAAAGGACGGCGATTGGTAACTCTCCACGCTGGGTGTCGAAATGGCTTAGTGGATGATGCATTGACTATATTCAAATCAGATGCCAGAACCGGTGACTATCATGGAGATATGAGCGGACCTACTTTTTATAAGTGGGTAGATGAAAAGTTAAAAGATAAGTTGCTGCCGAATTCTGTGGTTGTAATGGACAACACGTCTTACCACAGCGTTCAGGTTGAGAAGAAACCGACTATATCAAGACTCAAAAGTGAAATGCAGAACTGGTTGCTACGCCATAATGTAGAATTTTCAGGAACCATGACAAAGGCTCAACTGCTACTTCTTATCAAAAATACACAAAAAGAACCCGTGTATAGAATTGACGAACTTCTAAAAGCCAGTGGACACACTGTTCTGCGTTTACCTCCGTACCATCCAGATTTAAATCCAATTGAGTTGGTCTGGGCTGATATTAAAAACAACATAGCCCAAAACTATATTCATTCTTCTCTAGACGAAAAGATAATCTTATTGGATAAATTGTTTTCGAAATTCACAGCGAAAAAATGGCAGAGATGTGACGATCATGTCCAGACAAATGAAAATGATTACTGGAGTCGCGATAGTAGGTTCGATAATGTTATCGATTCATTCATAATAAATTTGCAAGACTCTGATTCAAGTTCCGGTGGCGAAGTGGAAGATGAAGATGATGACGAAACCGAAGATGAAGTTGAAACAGAATCTATGTCAGAATAACATTCGTTAGAATAAATAATTGTTTGTAAATATAAAAAATGTTCAATAAAACAAGTCCTGCTTTGAATTATAAGTTTAGTTCTTATTTATCACCTGCATATTTTTAATATAATATGAGTATATTTGGGTTACATTTTAATCAACTAAGTAAGTATAATATATTACAGATAGATAGCCTCCGACCATCGTCCCGCCACAAGTCTTGCCTTAGAAATGCAAACTGATATCGTAAGATCTGTCCGACATGTGTCGATCTCATGTGAACTCATGCACTTTTTTCTTCGCCTCCCACCTCGCCGCGCATACCTCAGGGAGTGCACAGCACTAATGGCCACACTGTAATAAATATTTTACAACACTACAAAACTACTATTTTTACTTTCCTTATATTCGAAATGAAAAGTAGAGTGTTTAACACAGGTGAAAGTCATCAATTCCTACTCGGAAAATACCTCGTATGGGAATTGATTCCTTTCGACCCTTGTATAACAATCTACTATTTCATTCATTGCAAATGTTGCATTACCATTTTTGCGCTGTTGTGTTTCATATATCTCCTAAGCCTATGAACTTTAAGAGCTAGTTTCTGTTTTAATGTATCCAAAAATTCCTCAGGTTTTCTTTTATTACTTTCGTGTCTATTGTGATTATAATAATTTTTAAATATTGTTTCAACTCTGTTAACTAGTTTATTTGATCTGATGCCGTTGATATAATTTGTGAGTCTATCACAGTTCGTTCTTAATTTTTCGATGTCATTTTCTAATCTCTGTTGCTATGCTGGTTTGAAAATACGAATTGTTCTTGTGGCTCCTGTGTGGTCCGTGATTTTAAAGTTGAGTTCTTATGATATAACTACCGCTGTGCAAAAAGTTTATGTCTATAAGTTGTGTATCATGAAATATAAATTGTATGAGTATACTTTTATTAAATAAATTAACTAAACGAAATAGGTTAAGGGTGTATTTAAGTTTAGGTAATTTTGGTCGGACTGCTGGATCCATCCCAGAGTATTGTGTTATTGTTGTTCTAAATTTGTCATGTATTTCTTGGATATACGAATCTGTAGTTAGGTTTTGTTCTGTAACAACTAAGGATTCTATATCATTTTCGAGCGTTAGGGTTAAGGATTCGGTTTGTGTGGATGTGTGTGCTGTTTGCGTGTGAGCTTGTGATTGGTTATATGCTAGAGATTGACTATTAGGATGTAATTGAGTGCGCGATTGTGATTGTTCTTGCAGAATATTTTCGTTTGTGCTTTGTGTTAGTATGTTATTGTTAGTGTCTGCATAGTTTTCTGATTCTAGTCGTAATTGTATGCGTACTTCTTCTTTTAACTAATCTAATTATAAACTCTTGTCGCAAGTCGAATAACTATAGTTCTTAGTAGAAGAACTAAAGTTCTTCGTTGATCTGAAATCCGTTCTTCTGAAACGGAAATCTAAATATATAAAAGGCAAAAGTGATTGACTGATGTATCAACGCACAGGCCAAACCTTTAAGGCTAGAAACTTAAAATTTCGCACACGTATTCCTCTTATGACGTAGGTATCCACTAAGGAAGGATTTTTCAAAATTCAACCCCCAGGGGGGTAAAATAGGGGATAAAAGTTTGAATGAAACTTTTATTCCTTCGACGTATTTGCATGAAATTTCGTATGAATTGAGTACGGCAAAAATAATGTGTCACGTATTTCAGCGTTTTCCAAAATTCAACCCCTAAGAATCCCCCCCCCCCTAAGAATAGGGGATGAAAGTTCTAAATAAACACAGGCCAAACCCTAGGGCAAGAAACTTAAAAATTGCACACGTATTTCTCTTATGACGTAGGCATCCACTAAGGAAGGATTTTAAATTTGAATGCATATTAAAGAATAAACGGTACATAAAACAAAATACCAATTTTTAACACTTTTGTCTGACTGTCTGTTTGTTCCGGGTAATCTCTGAAACGGCTGGACCAATTTTGACGTGACTTTCACTGGCAGATAGCTGATGTTATACGGAGTGACATAGGCTACTTTTTGTCTCGGTAGTACGTTCCCGTTGGACAATATCCGACATCCACGCGGGCGAAGCCGCGGGCAGCTGTTAGTCTCAGACAATTGACGTGAAAAACGTTCATGCAGTTGTTGTCTGTAGGTGGTAATGTCAGTGTCTAATTTAGTGATGTATAGATAAGTTCGCATGATGAATAGGTTAACTTTTTTGCTCCATCTCATGCGAATTCTTGCTTTCCCAGCCTTGGTTGCGACCAACCACCCCCACCAGGCAGGAGGCAGGGGGGAGGTGGTGGCACCTTACGGGGGCGTCGCGATTTTTCCATATGCGAGTCAGTCGATCTTCGGATTCGACTCGATAAAGAGCTCCTGCTCCCGACAAAACTGACGGTTTACATGGTACAGCGCTGCTGTATATTCACATAGCGGTATTTGCTTGCTGATACACTTTGTTTTTGGGTGGCTTGGCCACTATACGAACTGATACCTTAAAAGGGTGTCCAGTTATTTCACTGGCCTCAATCCTCAAACAGTAGCATCAACATATAAATTGGACCTTCGAACCAGAGTTCTACGCTTTAAGAAAGACCTGATGATTGAGAGACGCATCACGGTGCATAACCTAAACTCAAGAATAACGGTGGTTTACGGTTGCTTTTGGTGAGGCGTGCCAACTAAAACCTCCAAACCGTTTTTTCTTCACCTGTTTAATACTTTCCCGTGGTTATTTCAGTGTTTTGTAATTTCGCATGTCGACTTGCACGTCGAGGGGTGATGCATACGCTTTAGCTCGCCACGCTACAGATTTTGCAAAGGTTCGCTTTTATGCTATAATGAACGCTGATTACAGAAAACTGTGAGTATTAACATATCAGTATAATTATTTAAAATGAATTCATCCAATCGTGAACTGAATTGTTAGTGACAGATTTGTAAAGGAAGCGTGCGTCGATAAAATGTCGACAAACCAATTTTAAAAAGTACGTCAGTTCTTTCATTGATTTATATTTATCTTCTCAACAGCAAGCAGAGTTGAAATTGCGTGTGATAGGATCTCAAATATTAAGAAATGATTTCATTCAGATACAAAGTAAAATAGAGTACATTAGTAGGTACTGAGTTAGAGATTGACAATCAGCTCGAATCGCGCGAAGAATTTGAACAGGACTATTATAATGTTCTTGCACTTGTTGAATGTATGACAAGTACTGATGAGAGGTCGACTAGCATGTCTGATTTACCAACGACTAGTTCAAATTCAATTAAATTACCAACAATTACCGCTCCCAACTTTGAAGGGTCGTATGAACACTGGTTGGAGTTCCGTGACACATTTATGTCAATAGTGCGCAATTGTAAAACAATAACACAGATTCAAAAGTTCCATTACTTAAAGTCAGCATTGAAAGGTAATACAAAGTCGGTCATAGATTCTCTTGAATTCTCTGCAGACAATTATGATGTAGCATGGGAGTTGTTAACCAATCGGTTTGACAATACCAAGTTATTGGTTCACAATCATGTGATGTCGTTGTTTACAACTCAAGCATTAACTAAAGAATCTCCGGGACTATTGCGCAAGCTTATTGATAATATTCGTAAAAGTATACGTGCATTCAAATTACTAGCGGACGGAACCAACGGAATACTGGGATACATTGATAATTTACATTGTCGTTTCAAAATTAGACCCTGTTACAGAACGTGATTGGGAACAGCATCGAGGAACATTTTTTAATACTGGTAGTAAATTAAAATCAGTAATTAAATTAGATGATTTAATGCAGTTTCTTAGGAATAAGGTGGATATTTTGGAAACCCTTTTAGTATCACACAGTAAAACAATTTTTACACTGGGAGTGAAAATAGGAAACCGACCAACAATGCTTCATCCCCTAAGGTTCATTGTAATGTAGTTACTAATAAGTCTGCTAATAGTAAATCACAAAATAAAGCCTCACGGATGTACAAGACTTGTCTGATGTGTAATGAAAAACATCCTTTATATTCTTGTCAAACATACCTAGACTTAAGCGCTGAGGACAGATTCAAGATAGTCAAAGACAAAGAGTTGTGCATCAATTGTTTGCGTTCTGGTCACTCTCTGGCTGCCTGTGTTTTTGGTCCATGCCGTAAATGTGATAAAAAACACAATTCGTTAATTTGTGAAGTAATAAATAAAATTAAGGATAACAATTAAGGTGTAGTTACACTCACAACTAGTGAGCAATCGGCTGATCCTAGTACTGGGATTAACAGTTGTAGCAGTACATCTTCTATAACTAATCATACTAATTCATTACAGGTACATAATGTACATGTAAACAATTATAACAAAAATAATAATACATACATCTTCAGTACAACCTGTGTGTTTGTCAACTGCCATAGTAGATATACGTAGCCAGTCAGGTGTTGATCATAAAGCGCGCGTGATCCTCGACAGTGGCAGTGAACGTTCGTTTATTACGCAATTGTTTAGTGAAAAATTAAATACGCAAATTATACAGTCCACTCAACAAATTCACGATGTAGGAAACTCAGTAACACGGTGTTCGCAATCCTGTAATATTGAGTTAAGAGGCTTACAAGAGCTAAGGCGCGGTTACTGTCGGATTGCATAGAAAAGAAAGAGACGCGCGATGACACAACGCTGGTAATTTATTGCAAAATTTGAAGCAATTATGGATTTACAAAAAATGTATTCATTGGACTAAAAAACTAAAACACTATTACGTTAGTATGTTACTTGTAGAATAATCTGACAAAAAATCTGAATGTTTGCATGTACATTAGTATGATTTTTAATCGTTAGAATATGTTTTTAGAGGCATCTTGGTGATTTTTTTCTATCATATCAAGTTAATTGTATTATGTTTTCAACACACTATCTAACTAGCATCTAACCAGAAGAATTATATATTTTTCTGATTTTGGTTACTGCAGTGGATCATATATTTTTAGGCATTATAAATTTGCGTTTAGGTCAGTCATATAGTCCCCGTTGAAACGTCCAAGCGACGCGCTTGCGGGCCGGTCGAACGTCCAGCCGCGCGTTTTGATCACTGACCGCGCGGGCGCCGCGGTCATTTCCAACATAAAGCGTAATAACTAGGAAACTACTGCACCTTTATCTTAATAAAAATTAGTGTGTATAGCTGAAACTATACAGAATCAGTATGTGTTAAAACCTAATTACCACTTCATAGTCCAAAGTACTGTAAAAAAATGTTAAACTTGAGAATATGTGTTGAATTTCCGTAAAATATTTGTTCTTACTGAATTTTTGTACAATATTTTGTAGTTTGTGTCAATAAAACTTATTAATTAGTAAACTAGACTATCTAGGCTTTTTTTTGATACCCATATGTCCTTACTTGGTTTGCTCAGAGTAGCACAATAAACCAAAACAAACACCCCATTCCCTCAACAATTTGATGCCGCCTGCGATGTCCAAATTACGGCAAGATGGCCGACATAAGGGTTCTCCCACCTGGGTTTTACGAATAGGATTTAATTTATTCTAAATTATTATTTTGTGATTATATTTGAAATGATAGTCAATCATTCTAAGTAATAATTATTTTTAATTTACAACAATGGTAGGTATTCAAAAAAATGGTCAAGTACTGATAAATAATTATGTATAGATGGGAAAACCCGGGTTTTGGTGTAATTGGGTTTTGTTACGTGAACCCAGGTGGGTTAACATCACATCAATGGTGTTTAAACCTACTTGCGTTTATACCCGGGTATACCGGGATTAATCGCAGGTGGGTTTAAACCCAGGAGGGCTTAAACACGGGTGTAATTGGGTTTTGTTATGTGAACCCAGGTGGGTTAAAATCACATCAATCGAGTTTAAACCCACTTGCGTTTATACCCGGGTATACCGGGTTTAATCGCAGGTGGGTTTAAACCCAGGAGGGCTTAAACACGGGTGTAATTGGGTTTTGTTATGTGAACCCAGGTGGGTTAAAATCACATCAATCTTGTTTAAACCCACGTGCGTTTATACCCGGGTATACCGGGTTTAAACCCAGGTGGGCTTAAACACGGGTGTTTTAGGTGTAATTGTGTTTTGTTCGTGTGATGTTGAAATAATGAAAACAAGTTTAAACATCCATGACATTAATTTATTTTAAAACAATGGTAGGTATTGAAAGCAATAGTTATTTTACAACAATGGTAGATATTGAAAGTAAAAGTTATTTTACAACAATGGTAGGTATTGAAAGTAAAAGTTATTTTACAACCATGTAGGTCTCCAAAGTAAAAGTTATTTTACAACAATGGTAGGTATTGAAAGTAAAAGTTATTTTACAACAATGGTAGGTATTGAAAGTAATAGTTATTTTACAACCATGTAGGTCTCCAAAGTAATAGTTATTTTACAACAATGTAGGTCTCCAAAGTAAAAGTTATTTTACAACCATGTAGGTCTCCAAAGTAAAAGTTATTTTACAACAATGGTAGGTATTGAAAGTAAAAGTTATTTTACAACAATGGTAGGTATTGAAAGTAATAGTTATTTTACAACCATGTAGGTCTCCAAAGTAATAGTTATTTTACAACCATGTAGGTCTCCAAAGTAATAGTTATTTTACAACAATGTAGGTCTCCAAAGTAAAAGTTATTTTACAACCATGTAGGTCTCCAAAGTAAAAGTTATTTTACAACCATGTAGGTCTCCAAAGTAAAAGTTATTTTACAACAATGGTAGGTATTGAAAGTAAAAGTTATTTTACAACAATGGTAGGTATTGAAAGTAAAAGTTATTTTACAACCATGTAGGTCTTCAATGGAGGTATTCAAAATACCAATACGAAGACGAAGTCAGGTTTGTCGTTTGTCTCGTCATCGTCAAGTCTGTATAAGGTAAGTCTGTATAATGGCTAATTAGTTCACACACCTGCCTGGCATCTCAGTTCCAAGCATCCTTAGAGTCCGGGTCGCTTCCGCAGTTTCTAACAACAGGCGTTACTCATCTGCTCCATAAGTCAGGTAGTTCCACGGATCCCAAGAATTATAGACCGATTACGTGTTTGTCAACGATCTATAAACTTCTTACATCCATTTTGAGAGCGAAAATTAACACGCACATTGATAATAACTCGATTATGTCAGCCTCTCAAAATGGATGTAAGAACGGATCCCGTGGTACTAAGGAGCTACTCCTCATCGATATGGCCATTAGCCAACAGGTTCGTCGATCCTGCAAGGATTTGTCGACATGCTGGATTGATTATAAGAAGGCCTACGACTCAGTGCCACATACGTGGCTCATGAGGGTGCTGGAGTTGTACAAGATAGATACAACTCTACGCACCTTCCTTGGGTCGTGTATGAGGCAATGGAGGACGGTTCTTCGCTATCCAGGGTGTCAACAGATCCAGGGGAATGATGAGCCTGTATGGATTAAACGGGGAATATTTCAGGGCGACAGTTTGAGTCCACTTTGGTTCTGCTTAGCCCTGAATCCTCTAAGTACACTACTGGAGGATTAAGGTCTAGGTTATCGGTTGAGGAGTGGTGGTCAGCTCATATCTCACCTCCTCTACATGGATGACTTGAAACTCTTTGCCCCCAACAAATTGCAACTGATTAAACTACTGAAGGTAACTGAAACTTTCAGTAGCGCCATCAGGATGGAATTTGGTGTGGACAAATGTGCAGTCATGCATGTAAAGCAAGGTGAGATTATGGAATCCGAAGGAATTCAACTTTCAGATTCCATACACCTTAGATCCCTCTCCTCATCCGAAAGCTATAAGTATTTGGGTATGTCGGAAACGTTAGGCATCAATGTTGCTGACATGAAGCAAT
Source organism: Griposia aprilina (assembly GCA_916610205.1). Taxonomy (NCBI): domain Eukaryota; kingdom Metazoa; phylum Arthropoda; class Insecta; order Lepidoptera; family Noctuidae; genus Griposia; species Griposia aprilina. Next base: position 10,198,165 of record OU744294.1, on the reverse strand, counting down.
CGCTGAAGGAGCGATTCTTTGGTCGCCTGAGGAAGGTATTAATTAGTCTTCTTTCAGGCGGAAACAAGGTTCGCGCCTTCAACGGTTGGGTCATGCCAGTATTGATGTACTCTTTCGGCATACTCAAATGGACTCAGACCGAACTCGACGCCCTGGATAGGAGGGTCCGTACACTGCTGACCGCAAACCGGATGCATCACCCACGATCATCGGTGATGAGACTGTACATACCGCGGAAGTGCGGGGGTCGAGGCTTTTTAAATGCAAAGACCCTCCACAACCGCGAAGTGTGCAGTCTCAGGGAATATTTTTTAAAAGCCGAAGTGGGTATGCACCGTGATGTGGTAGCAGTGGACAAGGGCCTCACCCCGCTCTCCATGGCTAAAGAGAACTGGCGCAAACCTGTGGTACTTACTACCGATGACCGCAAGGAGGTATGGCAAAGCAAGGAGCTACACGGACGCTTTTATCGGGCTCTTCACGAGCCCGGTGTAGATTTCTTAGCGTCCGTATCCTGGCTACGTTTTGGTGACCTTTTCGGGGAAACCGAAGGTTTCGTCTGTGCAATTATGGACGAATTTATCTTGACGAATAACTACCGGAGACATATTATGAAAGACGGGACGGTTGACGTGTGTCGGGCATGCCATCGTCCGGGTGAGTCCATCAGACATATTGTCTCTGGTTGTTCTCGTCTGGCTAACGGCGAGTACTTGCACAGGCATAATCAAGTAGCCAGGATTATTCACCAACAACTTGCTTTGAAATATAAACTAGTGGATTCTGAGGTACCGTATTACAAGTATGTGCCCGACCCAGTTCTCGAAAATGACCATATTACGTTGTACTGGGATCGGTCTATCATTACTGACAGGACTATTGTCGCCAATAAGCCTGATATAGTGGTGATAGATCGATTAGCGCGCCGCACAATGATTATCGATATTACCATTCCGCATGACGAGAACCTCGTGAAAGCTGAGCAAGAGAAACAAATTAAATATCTCGACTTAGCACACGAGGTTGTTGACGTGTGGAATGTGAGCTCGGCTGTCATTGTGCCGATTGTCGTATCGGCGAATGGCCTGATGGCCGAAAGCCTCGATCAACATCTCTCGAGGCTTTCGTTAGGCGGTTGGGTCAAGGGCCTGATCCAGAAGGCAGTTCTCCTCGATACGGCTCGCATCGTGAGGAGGTTCCTGTCTCTGGAGCCCTAACCACCGGTAGCTTGGACCCTGCTCCCGATACCGGCGGACCACTATTTTTTATATTTTTAAATGTTTTTTCTATGTTTTTATAAAAATATTTAAAAATGTATATAAATAAGTATATAAATAAATAAACGAATAATAATAATAATATAGTAATAGTATTATCACGCTGGTATTACAAAAGGTATCAGCAGTGTAACACATGAACCATTTTTTTATTATTCAAAGCCATGCCACCAACATGACTTTATAACAATAAAATTATCTTAATGCTAAACAACTTATTCAATGCGAGTATCAACTCGCCTACGTTATACAGTGGTGCGTTTACCTTAGGCGCGAATTACACAGAAACAGCGTAGGGCGAAGACGCGGCGCAGGCGCAGAGCAGGCGTGGACGGATAAGGCACGGACGCGATTTAAATTATATCAAAGAGGCGAAGAGACGCCGCGACTCGTCACTATACAGACTGACTTTATCGTGATAGCATGTCTTCCTCTTCAGACGACGAAGATGCCCTTGCTTTTCTGCAACTCTTTAATTTCAACTCATTAACTTTTAATCCTATTTCTCTCCATATTTTATCTTGTACATTTTTATTACTGTACTCCGGCTTAGTATAGTCGTAAGGAGCTGGATATTGTTCAATTATCTCGCAGAACTCTACATTAAACTCACTATCGTCACGCATTTTTCGGCACCTACTGTATAAACAAAAGTCGTGCTGCTTGCGCGTCTCTCCAGTCGCGACGCGACTGCTAGCGACACGGAACAGGCGACGAAACGACGTGCCTGCGCCACGCCGCTTGAGTATAATTCACATCGTGTAAACCATCCTCCATTTCCATGTCCTACATTTTGTATTGAAACGTTTTGAAGCGGCAAGATGCCTGCGCCGCGCCTTCACGTTACGCCGTTTCCGTGTAATTGGTGCCTTAGATACAATGGTACCGTCTTGTCGTTATTAACATTATAATAATTTAAAAAAATTAAAAAAAATAATAGTCAAGGGTAGTCACCATGACGACATACTCTGCTATTATAAAAATTCACCCCTTAGAGTCCTCAGTATTTGTCATGATGACGCGAGTAAAAACACATAGGTACAGAAAATTCACATTCACTTTACACATATTTCGGCACGACTTGATTTGAATGGACGATGGGTTGTGAGCAGGTTATCACTAGTATATGACTTTGGGTTTAGTTGGTAGTTGTGGTGGTTGGACAGTTTCCATCTTAATGCTCGGTATGGCTATTGAACTTGCCACCACTTCCTTCTTTATCCATTTTCGTATGCTTTTGATACACCTCTGTTTCCCTGCATAGATCAACAACATGGCCAATAGTACTATGGTTACTATCATAACTATGCCGATAATATTCAATTTGGTGTTCTCTTGTGCCACATTTGACAAGTTTTCGTTAACAATGACATTTTCCTTTGTCTGATTGGAACCCATATTACTTATTTATTTCAATTTATGTGTGTAACGTAGTATTACTTCACGACAATTATAATCTCTACAATGTAAAAAATTTGATGCTCCGCGCTTATGTTCAATGTATTTGACCTTAGTTTTGTGGTTGCAAATTCAACGATATTTCAATGGTCTTTAGCTTAGTCGACCAGTTCGCGTAGTATATGTATCGCTACTTGGTTCGCCTGTTTCAAAAGATACTTTCTTCTGATTTTTTGTGTCTATTTTACAATCAGGTTTATCTAAGATCTGTTTATCTATTTTTTCTGATGGCGATTCATTATCATTTAATATGTATGCAGGTTTTAAGCGATCTATAGACACGTTAGTTTGTCTATCCGGTAACTGTACACGATATACTTTTTCGTTTCTACTGATGACGCGATATGGTCCATCGTAAGGAGTTTGTAATGGTTTCCGTACTGCGTCATTCCTAATAAATACATATTCGCTAGTATATAAATCTCTGTGTACAAAAATATTGTGGGGTGAGTTATTTCCTCTACTGGATGGCTTAAATCCATTAATCACATATTTTAGTTTGTTTACAAAACTGTTATCATCGTACGACTTCACACTACTAGTGTCGTAAAAGTCACCTGGTAGCCTAATGTTGCTACCATACAAAATTTGTGCTGCGGTTACGCCTGTATCGGAACTAATCGTTGTGCGTAGCCCTAACATTGCTGTTGCTATCTCTTCTACCCAGCATTTGGTATTTAAACGTGCTTTTAACGCGGATTTCAAAGATCTATGCCATCGCTCTACGGTTCCATTACATTGAGGATGGTAAGGAGTCGTACGCGTTTTCTGAATTCCCATTAGCCACATTAATTCTTTAAACAAATTGCTTTCAAACTGTCTTCCCTGATCACTTGTAAGTTTAACTGGACACCCATAACGACTAATCCAACCTTCATATAATGTCTTAGCTACTACTTTTGCAGTTATCTCTTTTATCGGAAACGCCTCTGGCCAACGCGTGAATCTATCAATGATTGTTAAACAATACCTAAATCCCTTAGGTGAAGTTGGTAAAGGTCCTACAATGTCTATAGGTATATGTTCGAAGCGCTTACTACTCTCGAAAGTTCCTAAATCAGAAATAGCATGTTTTTGTATTTTCGCCCTTTGACATTTCACGCAAGTTTTTGCCCATTTTCCAACATCCAAATTCATGTTTGGCCAGAAATATCTATCACTAATTAGTTTCCTACTTGCTTTAATGCCTGGATGACTCAAATTATGTATCGAATCGAAAGCTAAACGTCGAAATTCGCCTGTCAAGTACGGACAAGCTGAGTCGGTTGAAACTTCGCAAACAACGTATTTCTCCGAATTAAATAAGGTTACACGTTTCAACACTACGTTGTTATTGTTCTTTGACTCGCGTTGCAATTTTGCTAGCTCGGTGTCCGTTTCCTGTTCAGCTGCAAGTTCTGCGTAATTGAGCGGCGTGGGACACGATATTGTTGCTACTCTAGATAAAGTGTCTGCTACAACGTTATTGTTCCCACTAATGTGCCTTATGTCATTATTATTCTAAATTCTCTAATGAACATAATTTGCCTAGCTCTACGTGAGATTTCCCTATTTGTACCTGTTTTATTAAATGCAAAAGATAAGGGCTTGTGATCTGTAAAAATAATTAACTCTTGACCTTCTACCATATTACGAAAAAAAAACTTTTTTACAAAAAAACAACCGACTTCCAAAAAAAACACTAAAAGACGTGAAAAATAACTTTAATTTCGGAAGTCGGTGCCTTTGGTTTTGTATTTTCGTGTTTGGCCACCGACTTCCGAAATTAAAGTTATTTTTCACGTCTTTTAGTGTTTTTTTTGGAAGTCGGTTGTTTTTTTGTAAAAAAGTTTTTATTTTTCACTTTTTAGTTGCGGTACCTACCCCACACAAATTCGTATACCACTACTTGGTGTGTAAATAACAGTGATAGGAAATTATTAGCACATCATCCATATAAACTAAGTGGAAAAAATATGCAATATTAAAGATAACTCAAAAACTACTGGTCAGACCTTGATCAAATTTAAATGGGACCACATGTGAAGCACCACCTATCAAATAAAAAAAGAATCATCCAAATCGGTTCACCCAGAAAAAAGTTATGAGCTAACACACATAAAAAAAAAAAAAAAAAAAAAAAAAAAAAAAAAACATACAGACGAATTGAGAACCTCCTCCTTTTTGTGAAGTCGGTTAATGAATGATTGCCAAATAAATTCCTAATAGTTCTCTGTCATATGTACTATATTTGATTTGTGCCTCTGTCAACTTTTTAGAAAAATATCCTAAAGGTTCCCACTTGCTATCCACGTTTGTTGTAATGTTGCACCTATACACGTGTCTGATGCATCGGTCATTAATGCTAAAGGGGTATCTGTCGTTGGATACGATAATAAAGCTGCATTCTTTAAGTCCTCTTTACATTGCTCAAAATTGCGTTCGGCTAATTCTGTCCAGTTAATTTTAGTTTTTTTTATCTTTACGTTTGGAATTCCCTAGGTACTTATTTAACTCTGTCTGATGATCAGCTGAGTGGAGTACACTTGCCCTATAAAAATTAATCATTCCCAAAAATCTTCTCAATTCCTCAATAGTTTCCGGTTTCCTTGCAATACAGTATGATGCATGAAACGTTGGAACGTTTGTGCGGCGTTTCATAATCCAAACGGCATGCGCATAAATTCAAATAAACGTAAAGGTGTTTTACCAGCGGTCTTTTCGATGTTTTTCCGCGACCGGTATACAACTATATATGCTCGATTAACGTCTAAGTTAGTAAAACTTTTCTTATTAGCCAAAATATACGTGAAATCATGAAGACGGGGTACAGGGTAGCGTTCTGGTTTAGTAATCGCATTTAAACGCTTATAATCGCCACATGGCCTAATATTACCGTCCTTCTTGGGTACCACGTGCAGGGGGCTTGCCCAAGCGCTATGACTCTGCCTACAAATCCCCAGCTCTTGCATAACCCTAAATTCGTTTTTGGCTTTTACATACCTGTCCGGTGGTAGCTGTCTCGCTCGTGCATGCACTGGAGTACCTGTTGTTTCTATTTGGTGGCAAACGCTATGTCTAGGTGTCTCCTTATATGAAACAGGCTTAGTTAATTCTGGGAACTTATTCAACAACTCATAATAGTGGCAATTATCAACAATGGTTTTTAGCGTAGGCTCTGTCGAACTAGAGAGATTTCCTCTCGTACTAAAGTTAGTAACTTGATTGACTAGCCTTCGTCTTATGATCTTAGCTAATCATAAGTTGTTAATTGATTTGAACGGACGAAGGCTAGTCAATCAAGTTACTAACTTTAAGTCAGCACCTAATATTGGTTGCTGTACGTCCGCTATCGTAAATAACCAACGGAAAGCTCGTCTAAGATTTAAGTCTAGTTCTAAAATGTGCGTACCGTACGTATTAATCTCGGTATCGTTCGCAACGTACAACTTATAACAAGCACTATGTGCGTTGTCTTTCTTAAAAACAAAACTGCTGGGTAGAACAGACACATTTGCACCACTATCCACTAAAAAGTTCAAACCTGAATTCCTGTCCTTGACACATAGACGGTGATTGCCGTGCTGGCGGTCGCAGCCTCCCGTCGCTGACTGTACCGCTTTTAGTTTTCCGATGGCTTGGCGTTTCTCTTCTTGCAGTTGCACGGTATAACACACTTATTCGCCTTGTTGCGATATCTGAAGTAGTAAAAATATAAGCAGTTTCGGTCATCTTCACGTGCCTTCCCATGTCTTGTAGGCCTGGAGTCCGATCTTGATCTGGCTCGGAATCGTCTAGGTCTACCATCTCGCGAGCGACCTCTGGAACTGTTTTCGATGTTGCGTAATCTGTCGCTTAATTTATTGATTTCCGCTATCACCAAATCATCTTTGCCTTGTGATCCTGGTTCTTCCTTTACACCGGCGAAGCTGTGTATTGGGGTGATAGTTTCAGCGACCTTGTCTGCAATCGACGCCAATTTTTCCAAACTTTCCTCATCAGTCACTGCCAAAACTCCACGTACTGATGGTGGTAAATGATTATTCCACATTACCTTGAGTGTGTCATCGGTTACTTTACCTCTGGCCAGGTCTTGCATTTTACGAAGGAGGTGCGATGGCTGTTGATCGCCTAGCTCCATTTCTCCAATCAACTTCTTGATTTGTCGCTCCGCTGACTCTTTGTACACCGAAATTAATCTTCGCTTCAAGGTCTCATATTTCTCCTCTTTGGGCGAATCTATTAAGATATCCGCAACTTGTTCCGTAACCTCGAGGTTTAATTTTGAAAGGATAATCCGGTTTTTTGGAATCGTCGGACATCTTCTGTGGATTTAATATCGCCTCTGCTTTTATGAACCATAATTCCGGTGCCCTCGCCCAAAAATGTTCGATCTTGTCGGTTATGGAGACGGGTGAGAGGAAACTTTCGCTGGACATCTTCTCGTCAGCAGACAATTTTCCTTCATTTGCCATTTTACACTGTTGCGTTTCCCTTTACAAACGTAAAAACGATAGTTCCTCACTATAAAACGCGGTTGTTTTGAAGTGCCCGTTCTCGATCACGTACACACACTGCTTTTATTTAATTGTTAGTTAGGTCGTCACTTTTTTTTATCACGTCGGGTACTTTTTTATCACGTCGGGGTCACCAATTTTGTATTTGCCTGTATTATATTCTATATTGTGTGTGTACGGACAGAAATTAAACTTTGGTTTCTTGGATATTACTTTTAATCACCTTTCGTATTACACAGTGTACTTATAACGATGTATGGTAATTGCGTCTATAGCGAAAAAACGAATGTGTCAGCGTTCCTACAATTTAATTAGAATTACCTTTCTGTTAGGTACCTCCATAGTATAACATAAACTACTTATCTTAAATACTTATGTTAGTATCCAACTATGTATTTAGGTACCTCTCTATCACTTTCACACCTAATAGACCGCACATAAAAACTTATTACGTAAGTACATATCTAAGTAGATGAAAGAAATATTCGGAAGTTTTCAAATCGTATTATACATTTTTGTGAATGAACGCGTAGTAATGTATAGTCACCTGCATTAACGCCATCTAGTGGGTAAAAGTAAAAGCTGTAACTATACAACTTCCGTCGGTAGTGCTTGCTTGCGTACGCTTTCTGCTGCTGCAGTGACCAAAGTTAGGAAGGAAGGAAGGAAGATTCGTGAGTATGAATACACAATCACTAACGCGGAATATATGTAATTTGAAATGGTAATTGCGTCGCCATCTAGCGGTCCATAGTCGAACTCTACTAGGTGGTCTAAGGAACTCACGTTACCATACTATCTATTAATTTATAAATAATTTTCTGAAGGGGTATTCCCAGACGCGTTAATAAAATCTGTAATTATACCTATTCACAAAAGAAACTCAAGGTCAGATCCAAACAATTTTCGAAAAAGCAATGTGTAAACGCGTTTACAACTTTTGCGAAAAGTTCAATGTTTTCGATGAATGTCAAAATGGTTTTCGAAAAAAAAGATCCATGATATTAGCAACATACAAGTTTACTCAAGAAATACTTAACGTTTTAAATAACTCACGAGTGGTTCACATCCTACCTGCAAAACCGAGAACAATTTGTAAAAATTGAACATTGGGATCATGACACTGCGGAATTCAAACTAATACGCTCTAATAGCCTCTGCATTAAAAATTCGATACCGCAAGGTAGTGCTGTCGGGTGTTTGTTATTCTTATTTTATATTGATAATATGACTTGTAAAGGTAGGGGAGCGAAACTATAGAAATCATACATAATGTTTATTCGTATGTTTTGTCACTCGCGCTGTCCATTTGGAACTTGTAAGCGATCTCTCGTCAGACGACGCGGTAAACCGAGTGAGATATTCTCTGATAATGGAAAATAACTGTGTTGGCTTGATGAATGAATTCTCAAAACTTTTGAAAGATTGCTCTGATGATATTAAAGATTATGCAGCTTCACAACACATTAAATTTAAGATGATTCCATTTTATGCTAGCAATTTTGGGGATTTATGGGAAGCTGGGGTAAAGAGCTGTAAGCATCACCTCCGGCGTGTAGTGGGCTATGCTCATCTCACTTTCGAAGAGTACACTACGATTTTAGTGCAAGTTAAAGCGGTCCTCAACTCCCGACCCTTGACTCCTATGTCCACTGATCCATTTGACTTCCTCCCCCTTACTCCAGCTCATTTTTTGGTTGGTCGTCCACTAACTGTACCTGTACCTGCTGACATTCACGATGTTCCTGAGCAGCGACTTAAAAGATACCAGACGGTTGAGCAGATACGCCAGCACTTCTGGAGGTGCTGGGCTAAGGAGTACGTATCAGAACTGCAGACCAGGAGCAAGTGGCATAATCATAAAGATAACCTTAAAGAAAACACATTAGTTCTGGTCAAAGATGACAATATGCTACCATTAAAGCGGAGCTTAGGAAAGAATTATGAAAACTTACCCTGGAAAAGATGTGGTATCGCGTGTGGCTGATATAAGAAAGGCAGACGGCATAACCAGACGGGCGTTTTCGAAAATCTGCCTGCTGCCTCTGACTGATTGACTCACCAAGCGGTAGCTGCCGGGCGTTCCTACTTCTAGTTGGAACCTAACGTTTCCAAAGCCGGGAGCATGTTGCCGCATTACTTTAGTAATTTCACGTCACTACACTCACTACGGCGTCTGCGGAAAACTAAACGCAAATCACTATTCGACCGCTGCAATTGGCCAGGCTGCGATGACGCGACGGCTAGTCGGCCAATCAGAAGAAAGGAAAAGTTAGTGTTTGTAGAAGCTGATATCGACATTTTCAATACTAGTGTTGGAATATTACAAAAATCCCAGTGTTAACAGATTAAAATAATTACTCGATTCAATCACTCGATTATCACAATCGATTATTCACTCATTCGATCATTCGTTGATGTCGGTCGTTCAAATCTGGGGGCACGGTACTGCCCCCGCCAAGACGAGCCAAGCGAAGCGCAAGGGCACTACCTACCTTTTCTCGAAGTGTTTCGTCGTTTTTTTGAACCCTCATAGAGTTGGTTTCCGATGTACCAGATAGTTCATATTCTCAGGACATGATGTCAATAATAGACTAATTAAACATACAAAGTCTCAATTGAATAGCTTTAATACTTTAGATTTTATTGATATCTAAAATACACCGATTTCGTCACTGACACACTCACTGATACACTGACACACTGATGATCATCAAAATGTTTGGCTACTTCCTGAAGTGCTAGAAAGCTGAAATTTGGGGTAATCTAAGTTTAGTATATAACCAACAAAAAAAATCATAAACTTATAACTTTCGCCCCCCATCCCCTAAAATGGGGGGGTGGAAGTTTGTATGAGACTTCAAAATGTTAGGGTACTTCCTGAAGTGCTAGAAAGTCGAAATTTGGTATGTAAACAAAGTTCAGTACACAAAAAAACTCTACCGCGCCCCCAGATAAACTTAAAAAAAAGAAGAAAAAAATAAACACTAAAAAGACTGCCTAGCAACTTACAAAAAGAACTGTAATCCAACCAAAAACATTTCATGTAAAATGTTGCCAAGACGACCACATAAGGTTTGCCCTGTGAAAAAGATATCAGACCTCATTTAGAACCAAGCTTCTGAATCTACACGGCCTAACTCTACCGACCCTAACTTCACAAATTCTACATATCAGTAAAAATGTATGGCTTGGCTGTTTCGTTACTTACTTCAGAAACTAAATATTCGCATCACCTCCACGACGATAGCGAAACGGCGAAGCCATACATTTTTACTGATATGTAGAATTTGTGAAGTTAGGGTCGGTAGAGTTGACCGGGAGCTCCTCCTGGAAGCCTCGATCGTGCAGGCCTGGGTGTCATCACCGGACAGGCCTGCTGATATTAACGACGAGGCGGAGTGGTTCCGGGAGGCCATGTCCGAAGTATGTGACGTGGCAATGCCCCGGGTCCAGCCTGGACGCGCCTCGCGCCAGGTGTACTGGTGGTCGCCGGAGCTAACGTCTCTGCGCGAGGCGTGCGTTGCTGCGCGACGCCTGTACACCAGGCACCGCAGGCTCCGTGTCCGTCCTCAGGATACGGAAGCCATTCAAGTGGAGCTGTACGAGGGTTACAGAGCGGCGAAGACCGCCCTCCGAGCGGAGATACTGCGGGCCAGGGGACTGGCCCGTGAGGACTCGCTGGGGACTCTGAACAGGGACCCTTGGGGACGCCCATACAAAATGGTGCGGGAGAAACTCCGCCCATGGGCTCCCCCGCTAACGCAGAGTCTCCGGCCTCAGCTCGTGGAGGGCGTGGTGAGCGCTCTGTTCCCTTCGCGAGGGGAGCACACTCCCCCGCCCATGGCTCCGCCTCCTGCGGTGCCCACTGTGGACCACATAACCGACGACGACGACGATTCTCCTGAGGTGACCGAGGTAGAGTTGAGAGTGGCGGTACGTAGGCTGAGTGCCAAAAATACCGCCCTAGGACCCGACGGCCTACCTGGAAAAGCCTGGGTCCTGGCCTTGGAGGCTCTCGGGCCTCGACTTCGAGGGCTCCTAAGCGCATGCTTGGAAGGGGGCCAGTTCCCACTTCGTTGGAAGACGGGGAAACTGGTCCTCATTAAGAAGACGGGGCGCCCTGCGGACTCTCCGTCCGCTTACCGGCCCATTGTGCTGCTCGACGAGGTGGGCAAGCTCTTTGAAAGAGTCATTGCAGACCGCCTCGTCGGGCGGCTGGTGCGGGTGGGGCCGGATTTGGCGGAGAGCCAGTTTGGTTTCCGCAGGGGCCGCTCTATGGTGGACGCCATCATGCGAGTGCGAGCCCTCACGACGGGGGATGCTTGGCCCGGGGTGGGGTCGTCTTGGTGGTGTCTCTAGACATCGCCAATGCCTTCAATATCCTGCCCTGGAGTTGCATCAGGGAGGCACTCCGGTATCACCGGATGCCGACCTACCTCTGTCGCATAGTCGAGGCCTATCTGACGGACAGGGCCGTCATCTACCCCGGTCACCAGGGAGAATGGAACTCAAAAACTCAAAACTCAAAGCATTTATTTCAAATAAACCAATTACAGGCACTTTTGAATTGTCAAGGGGTCGGTCAGTCAGAAAGATGAAGCTAGTTACCCATTCCAAAGCGTAGTAGGTACCTATGGAGAAGAACGGGCAAGAAACTCCACGGACACTCTTTTAAATCAAAAAATGGTTACAAAATATTGATTACATCGTTCATGTTGAAATTATGCATGTGAGAACGATGCAGAACGTTAAAAGCGTCCGTAATAAAACGACAAAAGCAATTCAAATATTAAATTAAATTAAAATAAGCCGTGGCAGCTAAGAAATGACCAGTCCCCACTGACGGCGCCCGTTCACGAACATGACGCATGGATCAGCACCATTCAGCTCAACCATTTTGAAGGGAACTTAATGATCCAACACACACGCCACCACCAGCGAGACATCAGAGTGAGCATGACAAACTCTCAGCCGCCAGGGCACATTCAAGTCAATGAAAGAAAAACCTATTAAATCGTAGCTTTATAGTAGGTACATAGTACTCACACCTGTGCTATGCAATTATACAATACTAAAACATTGAATTTATACAATGCAAAGATAAGTTTTTAAAATCTTCAGCAGCTCCAACAGTAGTTTCAAATGCTAATCAATTATTTTATGGAACCGACGAGAGATGTCGTGCGGTGTCCCACAGGGATCAGTCTTGGGGCCGCATCTGTGGGACATCGGGTACGACTAAGTGCTGCGCGCCGACCTCCCTAGCGGCGTCAGCGTCGTTTGTTACGCTGACGACACGCTAGTCCTGGCGCAGGGGAGGTCGCACCAGGCGGCGGCCGAATTAATGACACGCGGGGTTGCGGCAGTCATTGAGAGGATCCAGCAATTGGGACTCGAGGTGGCCCTGCACAAGTCCGAGGCCATGTGTTTTCATGGTCCTCGGAACGCGCCACTCTCGGGTTCCCAAATAATGGCGGGAGGGGTTCACATCGGCGTCGAGTCGACGATGAAGTACCTGGGACTCCTCCTCGACAGCCGGTGGAACTTCGTTGAGCATTTCCGACGTTTGGGTCCCAGACTGGACCGGGCTGGGGCTGCCTTGAAGCGGCTCCTGCCCAATCTAGGGGGTCCAAACGCCTCCTGCCGGAGGCTCTACGCGGGGGTCGTGCGGTCCATGGCCCTTTACGGGGCACCGGTGTGGGCGCGTTCATTGAGGCTACGACCAGCACGCCGTTTGAACGCGTCCCAAAGGGTCATGGCCATCCGGCTGGTCCGGGGATACCGCACGGTCTCCTGCGAGGCGGCGAGCCTCCTTGCCGGATTGCCGCCATGGGATCTGGAGGCAAAAGTCCTCGCGCACATTTGGGAGTGGCGCGAGGAGGCGAAACGCCGGGGCGTTACTCCGCTGCCGCGAGAAATCGCGGCACAGCGGGCAGAGCTCCGGCGGGATCTCATGGCGGCATGGAGAGTGCGACTGTCGCAACCCAGCGCTGGGCACGCCACAATTGCGGCGGTAAGACCCCTCTTTGAGGAGTGGCTTGAGAGGCGCCACGGCGTCCTCACCTTCCGCCTGACGCAGGTCCTCACCGGACATGGCTGTTTCGGGAGGTTCCTGTTTCGGATAAGGCGGGAGGAAACGCCCTGGTGTTGGCATTGTGTGGATCGACCGGAGGACACGGTGGAGCATACGGTGGAGGTCTGCCCGGCTTGGGCGGAGCACCGCCGTGTCCTCGTGGCGGCGATCGGCGGCGGCGATCTCTCGCGTCCGGCCCTGGTTCAGGCCATAGTACGGAGCGAGAGAGAATGGGAAGCAGTCACCTTCTTCTGCGATGCAGTAATGCTCGCGAAGGAGGAGGCGGAGCGCGTGAGGGAGAGGCAATCATTGCGCCCTCACGCCCCTAGTCGCCGCAGGAGGAGACACCCTGGGCGTCGGGAGTCGATAGCCGACTCCCGGCCACCGTAAGCGCGGGCCTGCGGACGGCGAGCAATGGGCAGCTCGCCGTCCGGTAAGGACCAGGCCCGGGTCGACGGCGCGTTGTGTTCCACGCGCGCCTCAAAGAGTTGTCAGCATAATTGACGGGGTCCGATAGGGCCGATGCCTGCCGGGGTCGCGGATTGTTCGAAAGAGTTACCGTGGCCCTGGCGCACAGGCAACTGAAGGAACACGGGTGGGTTTTAGTCAGTAACAGTCTGACACGCCCTTCCGCTCCGCCCAGAGCGGGAGAGGTCATTTGATGATTTCCCACCAAAAAAAAAAAAAAAGGTCCGGTAGAGTTAGGCCGTGTAGATTCAGAAGCTTGGCTCTACATGAGATCTGATATCTTTTTCACAGGGCAAACCTTATGTGGTCGTCTTGGCAACATTTTACATGAAATGTTTTTGGTTGGATGTTTTCTGTTACTATAAATCAAACCGTCGAACAGTGCACACGTCTTTTTCTTTCCTACTGCGACCTATTTGCCACAGGTTATGGGTCCAGGTTACGTAGTAATACAGTGTTAAGATTATAATAGTGTTCAAAAATAATCAACTGTTAGTTCGTTAAACACAATTTTAAAATGGAGTCGCGAAGTAAAAGAAACATTTTGCAATTTAACTGTGAACGTTTGGAAATTTCGCGTTAGATCACTTTTAGGAGAATTACAAGTATTAAGTGTACTTGATGAACTACCGCCATCAAACCCAGATGAAGAGTGGAAAAAGAAAAATATGCTGGCAAAAGGTACGATAATGGAATATTTAGGCGATGCCTTTTTGAATTTTGCGAAAGGTTCTGCTACGGCAAAATCCATAATGGACGATTTGGATAAAATTTACGAAAGGCGGAGCGGAGCTTAGCTACACAATTGGCACTGCGAAAACAATTACTGAATTTAAAATTGCAACCGGATGTGACGTTATTCCAGCACTTCAATAATTTCGACAATATAATTACGGAACTAATTTCAGCTGGGGCAAAATTAGATGAGATGGACATTTATTGTTAACCTTGCCTACCTCCTACGATGGCGTTATAACAGCGTTAGAAACATTAGGGGAAGAACAATTAAATATATCTAGCGTGTGTTAAGACACGTCTTTTAGATCACGAAGTGAAACTAAAAGCTGATACTACAAGGAACTGAAAGTATTACATGCATCTCCAAATAAATTTTCTTCAAGATCTGGATTTGACAAGAAAAAAATCCGTGATAATACTCGATATAACAAGAAGCCACATCCTGGAAACTCAATGCATAAGATTTCAAAGTTACGAGTATATTGTGATCATTGCGGTCGAAGAAAACATTTCAAGAAGGATTGCCATTTTTACAAGAAAATTCAGCAAGATAGCAATAGTACGTAGTAACCAGACACCAACAGCAAATACAATGCAGATTTCTGGAAATGATGAGGACAGTTTCGCTTTTATGTTTACAACATGTAAGTTATTTAATTCGCATCCTAATTGTACTAATGATACAATTACGTTTCTTTTAGATTCGGGCGCAACAGACCACATTACGCGAAAGGGATTTTTCTCTTCATACTTAGAGTTACCCACTCCACTAAAAATTGGGGTACCTAGCTAAAAACAGCACTAATATTCCCGCATTTGGTAAAGGACAAATAAACGTTACTAGTAATCTAGGTTTTCAAGGATCATTCGATAACATTCTATATTCACCGGATGTGCCATATAATTTATTATCTGTAAATCGTATTCAAGAAGCAGGTACGTCTGTTATTTTTAATAATAATAAAGTTCATATTTACAAAAACAACAAATGCTTAATGTCCGGTATAAGTAGTAATAACCTTTTTAAGCTACATTTTAAAGCACTGCGATCTCAGTGTAATTTAAATTTATCTAAGACTTCTAAAACCTTATGATTTATGGCACAAACGTCTCGGTCATTTGAATAAACAAAAATTTTACATTTTAAAATACCTAATTCAGGATAATCATATTATCAAAGATGTAATTCCTGGTGATGAGTTATGTGAGTCTTGTATACTTGGTAAACAATCACGACTACCCTTTGCTAAATCTAAACACAAATCCAACAACAACAGACCACTTTTTATTGTTCATTCTGATGTTTGCGATCCTATAACACCACCCACATTTGATGATAAAAATTATTTTACTATTTTCGTTGATGATTTTACTCATTATATACAGCCACATATTTAATGCATTCTAAGTCAGAGGTACTTAAATGTTTTAAGGATTTTGTAGCTAAGAGTGAGAACTTATTTAATTCTAAAGTGGTTAAGCTATACTGCGATAATGGCCGAAAATATCTTTCTAATGAGTTCAAAGAATTTTGTGTAGAAAAGGGTATAATGTATCATTTAACGGTACCTTACACTCCACTGCAAAATGGTGTATCAGAGAGAAGGAATCGTACGTTAACCGAAATGGCTCGAACATTGGTTACAAGTGCGAAATTAGATAAAATATTTTGGGGTGAAGCTGTATTAACAGCTACTTATTTAACTAATATTTTACCCACTAAAGCTCTGATAAATAAAACACCATATGAAATGTGGCATGGTAAAAAACCGAAAATAAATCATTTAAAAAGGTTTGGCTCTACTGCATGCGTTCATAATAAAACTAGAAAAACTAAATTTGATATAAAATCGTTTAAGTCTATATTAGTTGGTTACGATGCAAATGGTTATAGATTATTTAATGTTGAAAATAATGAAGTATTCATAGCTCGTGATGTCTTAATCGATGAGTTAAATTTTACACTATCACGTCCAACAAGTAGCAGTAGTGACAACATTGTGATTCCCTCAAAAATAAGTAAGCCTGACAATGATTCGGTAAAACTAATAGAAAGTCAACCTCAAGATTCTTTGAACGAAAATTCGTCATTAGGAAGTCAACCTAATAATTTAAGGCGAAGTGAAAGAATTCTCAATGTACCCCCTAAAAATTATCAACAGATGCATGATCCTGATTTATTTTTGTCATTAATTACTGTGGAATCATTGCCATCGTCTTTTAAGAATATATTTGATCGGCATGATTCTGACAAATGGTTAAAAGCTGTACAGAGTGAAATTGAGTCTCTTCGAAGCAACCAAACGTGGACTTTAGTAGAAAAACCTAAAGATGTCAATATTGTAAAGTTGCAAATGGGTATTTACTATTAAAAATAATGAATTAGGTGAACCCGTACGATATAATGCTCGCTTGGTTGCTCGAGGCTTTACTCAAGAATACCTGCAGGATTATAACGAAACGTTTGCACCAGTAGCTCGGATATTTATATTATATATTTATATATTTAAAATATATTATTCACATTTAAATTCATTTTAGCTTTAGCTAATCAATTTGATTTATATGTACACCATATGGATGTTAAAACAGCATTCCTTAATGGAATACTAAAAAAATATATTTATATGGAGGTACCAGAAGGCATTTTGGCTAAAGATAATCAGGTGTGTAAACTAAACAAAACGTTGTATGGCCTAAAGCAGTCGTCTAGATGTTGGTTCGAACGCTTGGATCTCGTTCTTAAGGATATGGGTTTTAAAAATTCGGAAGTAGATCCTTGTCTATATGTGTTAGATAAAATGGTGTAGATAATAATGTTTATATAGTATTGTACGTCGATGATTTAATCATTTCCACAAAAAGTATTGATGCATTACAAGTTTACAAGAACAGTCTTAAGCAAAAATTTGAAACGACTGATTTAAAAGAAATAAATAATTCCTTGGGATCAGAATTGAAAGGTCAAATAATATCTACCTAAAAAATGTTTACATACCTAAAAAACGTTTTAAATAGTTTTTCTATGAGTGATTGCAACCCTTCTAAATCACCCTTTACCTTGTAAATTAAATTATTACAGTCATTACAAAAAAATGCTTAAGTACTGGTTTAAACCAAGACTACAAGGTCTAGGATTGTTACGGTATTAAAGTTAGTACCAGGATCAAAACGTGTTCCTATTACAAAACGAAGACTATCTGAGGATCAGTTAGTACCAAAGAAGGTTCATGGTTTAAATAATATGCACAGATAAGGAACAAAAATGGCATTCTTTCATTCGTTCGTATAGCCTGTACAGGCTTTATTTAGAGCAACGTTCTGTTTCTCTAAAATATTGATATTATATTAACACTTGAAATGATTGAATAATTATTTATCAATACAATAATATGTCATAAATTGTTCAGACACATACTATGAAGCACCCTGTAGAAATGCAATTGGGTGTCTTATGTATGCAATGCTTTGTACACGGCCAGACATTTGTGCTCCTATAGGTATATTGAGTAGATACCAATCTAAAAATAATTAAGAATTGTGGAAATGCATAAAATATATATTGCGATACATAAAAGGTACAGTCGGTATAAAATTGACTTATCATAAAAGTGATTTTAGGCAATTAATAACTGGCTATGCAGATTCTGATTAGGGAGGCGATGAAAACGACAGAAAAAGTACAACAGGCTATTTATTCAAAGCTTTTGATAATTGTACAATTTCGTGGAACACACGATAACAAAATACTGTCGCCGTCTCCTCAACGGAAGCTGAGTACATGGCTTTATTTGAGGCTGTAAGAGAAGCAGTCTGGATTAAATCACTACTAAATAGCATTTCAGTCCAAATAAAAGAACCTATTATAATATACGAAGATAACAATAGTTGCATTTGTATCGC
The DNA here is from genome assembly GCA_916610205.1 of Griposia aprilina. Lineage (NCBI taxonomy): Eukaryota > Metazoa > Arthropoda > Insecta > Lepidoptera > Noctuidae > Griposia > Griposia aprilina. The sequence continues at coordinate 10,179,749 of OU744294.1, read as the reverse complement.
AAATAATCCTACAAACCATAAAAAATCTAAAAATATAGACATTAAATACCATTACATTAGGGAACAAATCGCTAGTAAAATAATAAAACTAGAATCTATTTCCACAGGAAATCAACTGGCTGATATGTTTATCTATCAAAGCGATCCCTTCCAAAAGGTTTCTAGATTTAAGACACAATTTAAATTTGTATTAAACTTTACTAAGAAATATGTTTCATCTGATTTTGAAGTGTATATTAAAATGATTAATCGTTGATTTAAATCAACATTATGATTGTTATATTATAACGCATTAATTAGTCTATTATGTACACAAAGTTTTTTTTTTTGACATGTGATTGAAATGAGCTTTATTTTTCTGTAGGTATACTTGCATTTTTTGAGAGGGACTATTGGAATATTACAAAAATCCCATTGTTAACAGATTAAAATAAGTACTCGATTCAATCACTCGATTATCACAATTGATTATTCACTCATTCGATCATTTGTTGATGTCGGTCGTTCAAATGTTTTCTGTTACTATAAATCAAACCGTCGAACAGTGCACACGTCTTTTTCTTTCCTACTGCGACCTATTTCCCACAACTAGTGTTGCTAAATTGAAGAAAATTTTATCTAAAGGCTTTTTCGAGCGCAAATAGTATTTTTTACATTTTGTTGTTTTTTTATAGTCAATTTTCTGTTTTCTTCATTATGTGCTACATACTAAATGTGGAAACTGTAATTGGCCATATTTTGTTTAAACTTTTTTACTTACTGTATCTGTTTAGATGTAAGTTTTCCTAAAAAATAAATAAATCTACAAACTGTCACAAGGAGGCCAACAACAACAAACATTCTGGACCAGCCAGCTCGCCACATAAGGCGACACTGTACGCACCAGGACTTAACTTAGTACGGCCTTATCCCAAATGCGTACAGTGTGGCTATGTTTAAGGCAATCGAGCCTGGTACCGAATAGCTACCTACGACCCTAATGACTAAAACCTAGCCGTTTAAATTGACCTAGCACCCTAGTTATCCTAGCACCCTTACCCTTACCATACAAACCATACCAAACGTGAGTTACGTTGGTTATACGTGCGGGAAGTCTGTTACGAGAAGACCTACGGTAACAGACGGAGTTTGGGAAGGAACAGGGGTTTGTGTACGTCGTGCAATGTACACAGGAAATGGTTTTCTTACTGCCGATCCCACAGACTCATAGGATCGATGATGGCTAAGGGTGTCTTGGCCACAGTAAGAGGAAGTATAGGAGATAAATCACACTCGACTCCAGCTTGATGACTCGTTTATTACAGTAATTAACTTAATTATATACTAATTTTATGGTCCATACACATCGATACTTATTTAGATGTGTGTTTATATGTATCGAGCCGATGAGGCGAAGATCTCAGTAGGTCACTTCTTAGCGCTGACGGTGCGATGCTGTTGTTGCATGTTCACGGTTGAACAGACACTAAAGAAGATCGTCTGTTGAACTATTGCAGGATATGGAATAAAAAGATATTGGGCTATGGGTTTGGGGGCTTAAAGTGGACTGGTTACCAAGAACTACGGAACGACTATGACCCCTGCATGATCAATGTTTTATTATACACGGATTAAATAGTAGGGGGTGACTTGCTCACTCAGTAATGGACCCCCGGAAACCGTCGCTAGTACAAAGTGACGTAGCGACAAAGGGGCAACACTTCCTGAGGTGCTTGAGGAGTGAAAAGGTATTCCACGGCTATCAGAACAATCCCAGAGCCCGGAAGATGGTCAAGATCCCTACCAGCACTTACTGAAATACTTCCTTCCTCCGAGCACGTTTGCTCTTGCGAATCTCCACTCAAGCCAGCCAATAAAGGCAAGAAAGAGGTGGGAGCTGTGTTCCTCGTCATTGTTCACTCCAACCGGCCAATAAAGGCAAGCCAGAGGTGCGGAACAAACTTCTCCCGGGAGACAATATAAGATCTAAATGAATGTGGCCGGTTTTGTTTAGATCGAATTTTGTTGCTTCATGTCTCAATATGAAAGTTTATAAAAGGTATTAGAAAAATCTTGACACACTTACCAAGGTCACTTATTGAGCCGTTTTTCAAAATTCCTTCTCAATCACGAGATAATATTGTTTTAAAGGAGTGGCGCTAGTGGACCCGTGTAAGCGCCCCTAAGGCGGTACCCCGACCAAAACCTTGCCATAATGCGTTCAGAGGCTATTAACTCATTCACTGTGGATAATAAACTACATCTAAAAGCACAATATTAATGTTCGATATCCTATAATCACATTGCACGTTCTTATTTGTTTTTATGTGTTATAAATACATTTATAATCTCCTTGTAAAAAAAGTGACTAAAATTATTGATTGCACGCATCTTTTGCTAAAGGTGACGTTCTATTAAATTGAGGATTACACTAATGGATAGATAATTTAAAAATCTAAATATTTCACATTTTATTTTATTTCAAAACATCGCTTGGCTTTTTTTTTTTGTGAATTTTATGGTAAATGAGCGTGCGCAGGGAGCGAGACTCAGTGACGGGACAGAGAAGGACCGAACGCTCAAGGTCGCTTGGTCAGGGAAGCGCCTTAAGTATTTGGGTCTACAGATCGATTGTGGACTAAAGTGGGACAAGCAAATTGATACCCTCACCTCAAGAACTATGCGTCTAATCCACATTTTCAAGTCCCTCAGAGATTCTGCCGACAGTACCACGCTGAAGATAATTTACTACTCCCTTTGCCAATATTTACTCTGGTACTGTTTAACTGCTTGGGATGGAGCAGCTAAAACCTTTTTTCTTAGAATAGAAAGAGCACAGAGTGCAATACTAAAAGTAATGACTAAAAACCATTTTAGATATCCAACATCTGACCTGTATGCCGACTGTAAAGTGCTAACAGTGCGGCAGCTCTTTTGTGTTTAAGGCACTACTAAGGATACATAAGAACCTCCCACCTCCCGACCGGAACAAACGCACTCAAATCGTACCTAGTACCCAGTACAGAACCACTTCGCTTGGCACCAATTTTACATTCTTGGTTCCTATCTGTACAATAAAATCAATAATAAAATTAAAATAATGGAGCTTAACTCCCACAACTTGAAAAACAAACTGGCTGAATGGCTACTGCAAAAAGACTACTCAGTCATGGAGTCTTTACTAACATTCATAGAATAATCCCAAAAAAGTCATTACACTACCGACTCATACTCTATACACTATCACTCATTAACACTGCATACACTCACTCACTCTCTCTTACGCGCACCCTCAGAGTACGCACACACTTCCATATTCACCACTCATACACTTACACATACTTGCGTTCACTCACTCACTTACACTGAAACACATTTACACACCGGCACACAAATTAGAAAATGTATTACATAACCACCCTCGCGCTAATCAGCCTGGCTGTTGTTATACCTACATGACTAGCCGCCTGTATGGCCTAACACTGTCTCCTAAAATATAGGACGACCTAGTTTAGGAGACAGGGTTACATGATCTGTGTAGATTTATGTAGATATACCTACCATATTATTTATGTCCGTTTCAACCGCGCGGCCTACTCATAAAATTTGATGAAACTTTGCCACGAATTAGTGGTAATTTGTTACTATACACACCTCTTTTCCTGAATTTGTTGCAAAAAAAACGAAGACGCTACGACCAAAAATAGTTGGCCGCTAGAACCGCCACTTGCCGTAGTCACCGCCTGTTATTACACAGGAACTAAATAATGCAGATAGGTGAATGATGCATCAAAAGAAAGGTCTTAACTTGTTGTATTTGTTGCAAAAATAAAAAAACCTCAAAACGTATATAAACAAAAAGTTATGCTATATTTAGTTCCTAGGTTATGGGTAAGTAGGTATCTCACCCTAAATATCAAATTAATAGAGGCTTATGTGTATGGTCAATTAGTTGCTAATTTGTTGCAGCGAATAAATAAGAAAAATACCAGAAAAATGGTTCAGTAATTTGTTAAGAGTCGATTTTAGTTGGCCGCTCGGACGACAATGTGCCTAAAATACAATGGCGTTTATTTCATTATTAAAAGTAGGTTCAAGCTTAGGTATAGTACTAATCGACAGGTAACGTAACCTAGTTTGGATAAATGTGGCGAAAATAACGGTGAAATTCATATTTTAGGAGATATTCACTGAAATATAGTAGTATGAAACTGTATTAGAGTAGGGTGACCATGATTACAAAAGTACGAAGGCATGTCTTTAAAATATATTAGATAGAAAGGTATCCTATTTACATAAGGTATCTATATTAGTTTAAACTAGCTACCTATATTTACATCTATACTAATCAATTTATCAACCTAACTTTTGTATCTTTTGTTTGTTTATTATAATTATGTATTATTATTGTAGTCTGTTTGAAAAAATATGCGGTTCGTTTGCGGCCTTATATATTTCTATTGTTCTTAATTATTTAAAGTATTTACTGATAAAAGTTTGGTTTCATTGACTTTCCGCAGGTGTTTTATGATGGGAACAATTCCAGAGAAAGGATCTCTTTTGTTTCCAAACTATTGTTTGTTAAATAGTACATTTTGATACAAGTGAAGAAATTTTGTTACTGCATTCGAGGCGGAATACACACACACACACACGAGCCGTAGGCGAGGGTACTAAGGAACTGAGAACTACAAAAACAAATGTCCACGTGTATCAAACGACGTTTTACAATACACTTTTGAAGAAATAAAATAAAAGAACGAAAAATATTTTTGTCATTACTTAGATAAATAAGACTGAATTTGCTTTTTTTCCCACGCTTTACCTTCGCTGGTTAAAGGAGAGGCAAAGGTATAAAGCCGCTAAACAGCCTAATATAAAAAAAAATGTAAATTCAAATATTTTTGAGTTTAGAACACAAATAAATGTTAATTTGTTCATAATTGTATTTTTTTTTTAATAATCCTGGTTTTTGATGATATTCTACTTATAAACATAATTTAAATATTCCAAAAATGATAGCACCGTACAGACGCATATCTCTTTGCCGAGATTTAGAAAAAAACAATCTCCGCCGACTAGAGGCATTGAAGTATAGGTAGTATCTGTGGCAATTTTTATTTCCGCACACGTGTTGGTAAATGAAAATAACGCACGCGTTTGAAATACATTGCATGTTGAACCTAATTGTAGTGCGATAAGAACCAGTTTTCGAGGAAGTGTATTGAAGAATATTTGTCGCAATGTCTGAATATTGTCACTGAATGACACTGAATATTGTCAATGTCTGAATACTGTGCTGAATTGAAATTGTAAATAAAACTTACCGCATTTGATTTGGATCTCTCTATAATACACTTTTTGGTGGTTAGTTCTACAATAGCAAATCCAATATACAAGTAGACACATCTGGATTTAATGATAATTATCTCGGTAACTTAGTCGTATGAAAATCACGGGAATGAAATACGAACGAGCACACACCTCAAAATTCAGCTGGACGTGCACATGCACGTGGACATTTGTTTTTGCAGTTCTCAGTTCCTTAGCACCCTCGCCTACGGCTCGTGTGTGTGTGTGTGTGTGTGTGTGTGTGTGTGTGTATTCCGCCTCGAATGAAGTAACAAAATTTCTTCACTTGTATCAAAATGTACTATTTAACAAACAATAGTTTGGAAACAAAAGAGATCCTTTTTCTGGAATTGTTCCCATCATAAAACACCTGCGGAAAGTCAATGAAACCAAACTTTTATCAGTAAATACTTTAAATAATTAAGAACAATAGAAATATATAAGGCCGCAAACGAACCGCATATTTTTTCAAACAGACTACAATAATAAATAATACATAATTATAATAAACAAACAAAAGATACAAAAGTTAGGTTGATAAATTGATTAGTATAGATGTAAGTATAGGTAGCTAGTTTAAACTAATATAGATACCTTATGTAAATAGGATACCTTTCTATCTAATATATTTTAAAGACATGCCTTCGTACTTTTGTAATCATGGTCACCCTACTCTAATACAGTTTCATACTACTATATTTCAGTGAATATCTCCTAAAATATGAATTTCACCGTTATTTTCGCCACATTTATCCAAACTAGGTTACGTTACCTGTCGATTAGTACTATACCTAAGCTTGAACCTACTTTTAATAATGAAATAAACGCCATTGTATTTTAGGCACATTGTCGTCCGAGCGGCCAACTAGGCTACAACTACTTTCTAGGCCTAACAATTGACTACAAATTGAATTGGAAAGAACATGCAGCTCTACTAATAGCACGACTTAGTAAATATTCATTTGTTTTATATAAACTTAGCAAAGTAGCCAATAGATCAGCAGTCGTTGCCGCCTATTTTGGGTATGTTGATTCCATACTTCGCTATGGTATAATTTTTTGGGGCAACTCCTGTGAAAAAACCTCTGTTTTCAAGGCACAAAAACGTTGTTTAAGGTCCATATGCAGTTTGAAATCGATAGATAGTTGTAAGCCATATTTTATTGACCTCAAAATATTAACATTACCATGTCTCTATATATATGAAACCGCAATTGTTGTAAAGAAAAATATTGAACTATTTCGCAAAAAAACAGAACATCATCCTAAATCAACAAGACAAGTTTATCGTCATGAATTGTACTTAAGGCCTTCAAAAACCTCCCTCATGCACAATAGCATTCTGTGCATGGCACCTAAAATCTATAACAAATTGCCTAATTCTATTAAAGATTATAATTTATTGCAGTTTAAACGAAAATTATATAATTTATTAATCCACAAATGCTATTATTCAATTACTGAATTTCTTTATGACAAAAATATTTAATTGACAATTTGATTATTTACTTATTTGACATTACTTTATATAGCTTCATGTACCTTGCATAATAATATAATATACTTCAGTAATAATGAACGAATTTCTTAAAAAAGTGTAAGCCCAATGGGTAGTTTTTTGAGCACAATGTTTGTATTTTATAAGACCATGTAACCTCACCAAAAAACACACTTAATAAATGATTTGATTTGATTTGAACTAAAATCGACTCTTAACAAATTACTGAACCATTTTTCTGGTATTTTTCTTATTTATTCGCTGCAACAAATTAGCAACTAATTGACCATACACATAAGCCTCTATTAATTTGATATTTAGGGTGAGATACCTAATTACCCATAACCTAGAAACTAAATATAGCATAACTTTTTGTTTATATACGTTTTGAGGTTTTTTTATTTTTGCAACAAATACAACAAATTAAGACCTTTCTTTTGATGCATCATTCACCTATCTGCATAATTTAGTTCCTGTGTAATAACAGGCGGTGACTACGGCAAGTGGCGGTTCTAGCGGCCAACTATTTTTGGTCGTAGCGTCTTCGTTTTTTTTGCAACAAATTCAGGAAAAGAGGTGTGTATAGTAACAAATTACCACTAATTCGTGGCAAAGTTTCATCAAATTTTATGAGTAGGCCGCGCGGTGGAAACGGACATTATTATTTTTGTACATCTGCTCTTGTGTATCATGAATCTGTGTGTTTCATAACAAAAATTATTATAGCCCCCGAAGGGTTTTCTTTGACTTAAAAATTATATTAATAGGTGTATGAGTTTAATATGTACTACCAATATTTGATATTATTGCTATGTCTATGCCTACGAGAAACCAATAAGGAAGTACAGTCGCCCGCACATAAGTTACCACAAACTGTCAGATTTTCTTATTCGATTTTGAACTTAACCAACAACATTTTAAGGTCTAAAATCGTTTGGAGAAATTAGACAGGTTCGTGTAGCTTGATCTGCTGGCGACTGTACGTAGGTAATGGTAGAAAAACTAAGAAGATTATTTTCACTAGGCGTTTGTACGAGTATAGCACAGGCGTTAACTCTGCGGCCAGGCTCATTAGTTTCGATATTTATTTATTTTAACTAAATTGATACCATACAGGAAGCATGGCTATTAATACAAAAAGGATTAAAGCATCTCAATAATTATTGTACTCCGTGGTGCACATCACAGAATTCAACGGAACAATCAAAACAAAACATCACTATCATAAAACAGCTTTATTAATTAATGAGCATTACATATTAATATCTGGTTAACTTTAACATTATAACACGCCTTTAATCCCCAAAGGATTAGGCACATGTTTTTCTATAGAACACCCACATTAGAACAATAAAACATAATTTCTGAAAAAAGAACATAAGTAATAATTACAATAAAAAAATCATTAATAAGGAACCCTAGAGGGTGTTCAGACGTACCACAGCTACGCGCCGTGGCTAGTGTAAATTATGTCGCGCGGTAACTACTTGAAGTGGCAGCCATAAAATACGGAACGGGAATAGTACCGTGGGCAAGCAACTTTTGTGAAAGTGCGTGAGGTCTTCGGTATAATTATTAATCATAAGAAAAAAGGAAAAGTGCAAATTGTAGTTGGTATTACGGTCAGAAACGAGAATCAATTATCTATCAAACATCATCAAACTGCGCCCTAATTACGTAACACACTATATATCACAATCTGAATCATTTTGAAGCCTATTGCTAATCCATTGCTTCATATGTTCGAAAATTTTGTCCACTCAACTACGTAAATGACGCAATGAATATTGTTGAACTGTCAAAATGAAACCCATTCCTACTGTTAGTGTTACGTAATTACCCCGCTGGTTACAAAATCAAACTGATTGTTAATTTAATTGCATAATTTATATTTTTTATGACATTGATTTTTACATTATGTAACTACTTTATCTCACACACTAGATAATTGTTTGTTAAATTTTGAGGAAAAATCGTCTACATTTCAATATTTGTAAATATGTGAGTGAGCACCTATTACATAATTAATTTACTTGTCATTGCTATAGATTTAATTATTTTTACCTATTGTGTATAGTAATTTTATGCTAGGTGCATCGTCTTCAGATATAATTATATAATAAATTTATACCTACTATTGTAAAATATTTTATAAGAGTAGCCCATTCTCTTGTCCATACGAAACTACCTTTTGGAAGGGGCAACTAGAATCATTATTTTTTTTAAATTTTGACGTTCAAACGTGCCTTATTGAAACGTGCCTATTTGAAATAAATGATTTGACTTTGACATTTTACACACAAAAATATTCGATACAATGATTTTCAAGCGCAGCATTTCAATTGGGCATCTACATGATTTTTGTTTAAAGTAGGTAGGTACGTTCATTATAAAACTAAAGTGTTAATCGACTTCCGTTGCTGACCGTGCCTACTTACGTGTGTTTAAACAAGTTTCCACTCACCTCATGTGTGTGTAAACGCCGGGAGGGGACGCCCTAGGAAGACATATACTGACCTTATTGGTGATGTTCTTCAGAAAGGTCAGGTGCGTTGTACTCACAACCGGCGTCCGTGTATGACCAGGGGGAAAAGTCTACTAATTTACAAACGTCACAGTGGTCTCTGCATTGTTAGTTTTTGACAGATTTGCCACACAAAATCTGTCAAAAACGAACAATGCAGAGACCATTGTGACGTTTGTAAATTAGTAGACTTGGCCCACAGATGTATGAACGTAACGTAAACGAGGCAAAAGGAATATGTAAGGATTGTAGTAGGTGGCGTTCTGTAGTTTCTGCCTACCCCCGTGGGAAGAAAGCATGAAGTCGTGTTTACATTGTAAACACGACTTTTTTTTACAATTTCGTGCTGGCCACATTTTTGCCGCTGCCATGTTGTGGCACGTCTGAAGAGTCCCTAACATGAAAAACCATGCAAAACTGCAAATAATTTTCAATTTCATTTATTACCTACTTCTGAAGTCGTCAAATTATAATAAACCACTTTTAGAGTTACTTTAGCTGCTTTTGCCGCAGTAGTCAATACGATAAAAGAAGTAAAATTAAGTCTTATTGATAGCATACTTACTTAATAAATAATATAATGTGATGAAATTAACGAATGAACATTTTAAATGATGAAAAGATTTCGTCAGTACTTAAATGTGAACCTTAGAACTATTTAATTATTAAAATGTATTTCGCTTTAACTATGCTAAATGTTGGTGTTACCCAAAATTTATTATAATTCTGTGTTGGATGTTCACAGATAAATAGTCTCACTACATAAATATAATTTCATGCTGAAATCATAGAAAATCTCTTTAATCAGTATGCGTTTAAAAGAATTTAGATTTAGACATTTGGTCCTGCAGTGAATTCTGTAAAGAAACACTGAAACTAGGTCGATATGAAATGGGATTAAAAGTGTAGATAGTGGTGCGAGATGGATTTGTTAAGGTACAGAATATACTAGCTGACGAACTAATAAAATATGAAAATTAACTTCCAGTGCCTACAAACGAATAACTAGCTACTTTGGTTCATATGTAGGTATATCTAAAGTATATCGTCAAGATTAAAATTAGCCAAGTTGTTCTGTTCCGACCATGCTGCATGACTAGCACCGTCCATTTCTGAAGCAAGGCTGTTCCCGGCAGTGAGCGCATGGTTCCTGCCACCTATGCGCGCCCCACACTCTGGACACGAACTCTCTTCCATTGCTCCACCACACTCACCAATACAATAGACGTGTCCATTTGGACATTTATACCAGTGGCCAGCTTTTAAACCAATAGCTTTAACAATTAATGCGCGCTCGTACTTAGAGACAATACCGCTTGTTTTGATCGCTGCTTGCAACTGCCTAAGCGACTCTAAAGCCTCGTCTTCATTAAATACAGATAGCGAGAACACTACCGCTTTGGTACTTTCAACTTGTTGTGTTACTTCAAGTTCATCTTTCGTACTAATCGCTATATGGAGAAGCGTAGAAAGTTGCACCATAACATTCAAGCGTTTAATCTCATTGCTGATATCCTTTTGCTGTTGTTCGCTTATTTTGATAGGGATCTTGGATTTTGGCCGAATCTTGAGCACATCCAGTAGTGTTTTGATATGATACTGCAATTCATCCTTTAATGTAGTTATTTGAAGTTTCTGTGTTCGATATTTTTTCCAACATTCTACGATCATTTCAAATATATTCAAGTATACGCATTCCATTTCCACTTGCAAGAGTGAAATTTTTTTCTGTGTTTTTAACAGTGTTATAAAACTCAAAAACGTTGCTCTCATATCTTTATAATCTGGAAAGAAAAATAGAAATTAATTCTCGCCGGTTATTCGCCAAACTCTGTAGCTTGAGGCACCCCAACTCCGGGTACCTACACAAAAAAAGTATTGTGCAATAGTTTAATACAAACCCGCCATATGTTCTCCATTTTCTTCCGTAAATCTATCCACTTTGCGACGTAATTCAGTCATTTTCATTTGTATCTGCGCGTCAGTTCCGTAAACTCGGACTTTTATAGGATTGATATCATTCTTGAACATTATATTCACAGTATCTTTGTATCTGTTGGTATTAATAATCGCTTTACGACAATAAGGACAAGTGCGTATTTTTATATTTTCCTGGTCTCCCAGCATTAAAGTGTCCATGTTATCCACCTCCAAAACATGACCACAATCTTGAAGTACAATAAACCTGAAATTACACAAGGAGGGTTGAATGAAAATGCTGATTGAAATCTTCTACAGGCAGTAACAAAAACTTTTTTACAAAAAACAACCGACTTCCAAAAAAAACACTAAAAGACGTGAAAAATAACTTTAATTTTTGAAGTCGGTGCCTTTGGTTTTTAACCGACTTCACAAAAAGGAGGAGGTTCTCAATTCGTCTGTATGTTTTTTTTTTTTTTTTTTTTTTTTATGTGTGTTAGCTCATTACTTTTTTCTGGGTGAACCGATTTGGATGATTCTTTTTTTATTTGATAGGTGGTGCTTCACATGTGGTCCCATTTAAATTTGATCAAGGTCTGACCAGTAGTTTTTGAGTTATCCTTAATACTGCAGATTTTTTCCACTTAGTTTATATGGATGATGTGTTAATAATTTCCTGTCACTGTTATTTACACACCAAGTAGTGGTATACGAATTTGTGTGGGGTAGGTACCGCAACTAAAAAGTGAAAAATAAAAACTTTTTTACAAAAAAACAACCGACTTCCAAAAAAAACACTAAAAGACGTGAAAAATAACTTTAATTTTGGGAAGTCGGTGGCCAAACACGAAAATACAAAACCAAAGGCACCGACTTCCGAAATTAAAGTTATTTTTCACGTCTTTTAGTGTTTTTTTTGGAAGTCGGTTGTTTTTTTGTAAAAAAGTTTTTATGTATTTTCGTGTTTGGCCACCGACTTCCGAAATTAAAGTTATTTTTCACGTCTTTTAGTGTTTTTTTTTTGGAAGTCGGTTGTTTTTTTGTAAAAAAGTTTTTATTTTTCACTTTTTAGTTGCGGTACCTACCCCACACAAATTCGTATACCACTACTTGGTGTGTAAATAACAGTGACAGGAAATTATTAACACATCATCCATATAAACTAAGTGGAAAAAATCTACAGTATTAAGGATAACTCAAAAACTACTGGTCAGACCTTAATCAAATTTAAATGGGACCACATGTGAAGTACCACCTATCAAATAAAAAAAGAATCATCCAAATCGGTTCACCCAGAAAAAAGTTATGAGCTAACACACATACATACAGACGAATTGAGAACCTCCTCCTTTTTGTGAAGTCGGTTAAAAATAATCAAGAACCATGTTCTACGGTGATGTGTATTGCCCTAGTTGCTATTTGCGATGTGATGAGTTTAAAAAAAAAGGTAATCGATTAAAACAAAATTGAGCTGGGGTTGATATCTTCAAAGTCCGCCGAGTCGGTGAAAGTATTTTGTAGGTTATTTAGTTTCAACGCAGCTGTGACTCGAGGCTGACTGCGCTTGAACTTAGTATTGTTGTTGTTGTAAAGTTGTAGCAAACGAAGGTATCTCACTTGTCGTGCTCTTCGTACTCGTCGCCGAGGAAGTCCGTGGGGAACTCGTCGGGGCGGCACAGCTGGCAGATGGGCGGGCAGGGCTCGCCGCACAGGCCGCGGCACATGTGGCCGCACGCCAGGCGCCGGCCGCAGCGCGCGTCGCACGGCGCGCGGTCGCACGGCTCGTCGCAACGACGCGTGCACTGGCCGTGCTTGCAGTGACGACTGCACTTCTCCTGTAATGCCGTCAAGTAGGTTCGGTATTATGGCACTTCGCGTTTTAGGAAATGTTGTCTTTGTAGAGCATCGTCTCCGTTATCCTGTGTGATAGTTTATTTCAAAATCTTGATGTGTTATTGGGGTCGGGTATAGTAGGTAACTACAACCGTATTTAATACCGACACACGATAGCCGTTCAGAACTTCGAAAAATATTAGAAATAGTAGGTACTCAGTCTGTGAAAGAGAGAACTCGCTAGTCGATGCTGTAGCGTTGTGAGGAATCTCAACGGTAAATAGTCGAGTGATGCTATAATAAAGTAATTAGTTAGTCGCTAAGCACATCACTAAATAGATGGAACAACACTAATTAACTTGAGAACACTCGTGCATTTTGATCTCGCGCTGGTTTAGCGAGCTACTATATTCTGACACTCCAGATTCCTTGTGCCCCGACCTAGGGGTTCTACGTCCTGGCTGAGGACAGGGCAACTACAACCTGCGCGCTGATGCGTAGTGTGCTACCGGCGTCCTACTGTCTGCTACCGACGCCCGCTAACCAACCTACGCGCTGATGCGTAGTGTGCTCCCGGCGTCCTACTGTCTGCTACCGACGCCCGCTAACCAACCTACGCGCTGATGCGTAGTGTGCTACCGGCGTCCTACTGTCTGCTACCGACGCCCGCTAACCAACCTACGCGCTGATGCGTAGTGTGCTACCGGCGTCCTACTGTCTGCTACCGACGCCCGCAAACCAACCTACGCGCTGATGCGTAGTGTGCTACCGGCGGCCTACTGTCTGCTACCGATGCCCGCTAACCAACCTACGCGCTGATGCGTAGCGTGCTACCGGCGTCCTACTGTCTGCTACCGACGCCCGCTAACCAACCTACGCGCTGATGCGTAGTGTGCTACCGGCGTCCTACTGTCTGCTACCGACGCCCGCTAACCGACCTACGCGCTGATGCGTAGTGTGCTCCCGGCGTCCTACTGTCTGCTACCGACGCCCGCTAACCAACCTACGCGCTGATGCGTAGTGTGCTACCGGCGTCCTACTGTCTGCTACCCACGCCCGCTAACCAACCTACGCGCTGATGCGTAGTGTGCTACCGGCGTCCTACTGTCTGCTACCCACGCCCGCTAACCAACCTACGCGCTGATGCGTAGTGTGCTCCCGGCGTCCTACTGTCTGCTACCAACGCCCGCTAACCAACCTACGCGCTGATGTGTAGTGTGCTACCGGCGTCCTACTGTCTGCTACCGACGCCCGCTAACCAACCTACGCGCTGATGCGTAGTGTGCTACCGGCGTCCTACTGTCTGCTACCGATGCCCGCTAACCAACCTACGCGCTGATGCGTAGCGTGCTACCGGCGTCCTACTGTCTGCTACCGACGCCCGCTAACCAACCTACGCGCTGATGCGTAGTGTGCTACCGGCGTCCTACTGTCTGCTACCCACGCCCGCTAACCAACCTACGCGCTGATGCGTAGTGTGCTACAGGCGTCCTACTGTCTGCTACCCACGCCCGCTAACCAACCTACGCGCTGATGCGTAGTGTGCTACCGGCGTCCTACTGTCTGCTACCGATGCCCGCTAACCAACCTACGCGCTGATGCGTAGCGTGCTACCGGCGTCCTACTGTCTGCTACCGACGCCCGCTAACCAACCTACGCGCTGATGCGTAGTGTGCTACCGGCGTCCTACTGTCTGCTACCGACGCCCGCTAACCAACCTACGCGCTGATACGTAGTGTGCTCCCGGCGTCCTACTGTCTGCTACCAACGCCCGCTAACCAACCTACGCGCTGATGTGTAGTGTGCTACCGGCGTCCTACTGTCTGCTACCGACGCCCGCTAACCAACCTACGCGCTGATGCGTAGTGTGCTACCGGCGTCCTACTGTCTGCTACCGACGCCCGCTAACCAACCTACGCGCTGATGCGTAGTGTGCTACCGGCGTCCTACTGTCTGCTACCGACGCCCGCTAACCGACCTACGCGCTGATGCGTAGCGTGCCACCGGCGTCCTACTGTCTGCTACCGACGCCCGCTAACCAACCTACGCGCTGATGCGTAGTGTGCTACCGGCGTCCTACTGTCTGCTACCGACGCCCGCAAACCAACCTACGCGCTGATGCGTAGTGTGCTACCGGCGTCCTACTGTCTGCTACCGACGCCCGCAAACCAACCTACGCGCTGATGCGTAGTGTGCTACCGGCGGCCTACTGTCTGCTACCGATGCCCGCTAACCAACCTACGCGCTGATGCGTAGCGTGCTACCGGCGTCCTACTGTCTGCTACCGACGCCCGCTAACCAACCTACGCGCTGATGCGTAGTGTGCTCCCGGCGTCCTACTGTCTGCTACCGACGCCCGCTAACCAACCTACGTGCTGATGCGTAGTGTGCTACCGGCGTCCTACTGTCTGCTACCGACGCCCGCTAACCGACCTACGCGCTGATGCGTAGTGTGCTCCCGGCGTCCTACTGTCTGCTACCGACGCCCGCTAACCAACCTACGCGCTGATGCGTAGTGTGCTACCGGCGTCCTACTGTCTGCTACCCACGCCCGCTAACCAACCTACGCGCTGATGCGTAGTGTGCTACCGGCGTCCTACTGTCTGCTACCCACGCCCGCTAACCAACCTACGCGCTGATGCGTAGTGTGCTACCGGCGTCCTACTGTCTGCTACCGATGCCCGCTAACCAACCTACGCGCTGATGCGTAGCGTGCTACCGGCGTCCTACTGTCTGCTACCGACGCCCGCTAACCAACCTACGCGCTGATGCGTAGTGTGCTACCGGCGTCCTACTGTCTGCTACCGACGCCCGCTAACCAACCTACGCGCTGATGCGTAGTGTGCTACCGGCGTCCTACTGTCTGCTACCGACGCCCGCAAACCAACCTACGCGCTGATGCGTAGTGTGCTACCGGCGGCCTACTGTCTGCTACCGATGCCCGCTAACCAACCTACGCGCTGATGCGTAGCGTGCTACCGGCGTCCTACTGTCTGCTACCGACGCCCGCTAACCAACCTACGCGCTGATGCGTAGTGTGCTACCGGCGTCCTACTGTCTGCTACCGACGCCCGCTAACCAACCTACGCGCTGATGCGTAGTGTGCTACCGGCGTCCTACTGTCTGCTACCGACGCCCGCTAACCGACCTACGCGCTGATGCGTAGTGTGCTCCCGGCGTCCTACTGTCTGCTACCGACGCCCGCTAACCAACCTACGCGCTGATGCGTAGTGTGCTACCGGCGTCCTACTGTCTGCTACCCACGCCCGCTAACCAACCTACGCGCTGATGCGTAGTGTGCTACCGGCGTCCTACTGTCTGCTACCCACGCCCGCTAACCAACCTACGCGCTGATGCGTAGTGTGCTACCGGCGTCCTACTGTCTGCTACCGATGCCCGCTAACCAACCTACGCGCTGATGCGTAGCGTGCTACCGGCGTCCTACTGTCTGCTACCGACGCCCGCTAACCAACCTACGCGCTGATGCGTAGTGTGCTACCGGCGTCCTACTGTCTGCTACCGACGCCCGCTAACCAACCTACGCGCTGATGCGTAGTGTGCTACCGGCGTCCTACTGTCTGCTACCGACGCCCGCAAACCAACCTACGCGCTGATGCGTAGTGTGCTACCGGCGGCCTACTGTCTGCTACCGATGCCCGCTAACCAACCTACGCGCTGATGCGTAGCGTGCTACCGGCGTCCTACTGTCTGCTACCGACGCCCGCTAACCAACCTACGCGCTGATGCGTAGTGTGCTACCGGCGTCCTACTGTCTGCTACCGACGCCCGCTAACCAACCTACGCGCTGATGCGTAGTGTGCTACCGGCGTCCTACTGTCTGCTACCGACGCCCGCTAACCGACCTACGCGCTGATGCGTAGTGTGCTCCCGGCGTCCTACTCTCTGCTACCGACGCCCGCTAACCAACCTACGCGCTGATGCGTAGTGTGCTACCGGCGTCCTACTGTCTGCTACCCACGCCCGCTAACCAACCTACGCGCTGATGCGTAGTGTGCTACCGGCGTCCTACTGTCTGCTACCCACGCCCGCTAACCAACCAACGCGCTGATGCGTAGTGTGCTACCGGCGTCCTACTGTCTGCTACCGATGCCCGCTAACCAACCTACGCGCTGATGCGTAGCGTGCTACCGGCGTCCTACTGTCTGCTACCGACGCCCGCTAACCAACCTACGCGCTGATGCGTAGTGTGCTACCGGCGTCCTACTGTCTGCTACCGACGCCCGCTAACCAACCTTTACTCTAGTTTCTCTTAACTACCTGTAGTTAACGGCCTGCGCAGTCTACCTGCAAAGCCCTAGCCGTTACAATGCCTTTGATCTTAATAACATCACACATATTTTCCTCGAAGGACAGAGAAAGTCGGAAATCTAGCAGCTAGTAGGAACACCCACATTTCTCCAATATTATATTATAAATTAATATAGTTTAATAAAGAATAAAAAAAATATTAATAATTTATATTATATTAATTAATAATATATATAAAATTTTAGTTTAGTTTTATATACGTATTTATTAGACTATATTATTTAAGGGATTATAGAGCAAGCCCCATAAACCACGTAACAGTCCGAAGTCTGATTCGGTATCAGACTTCGGACTATTACTGGGAAATTCCAATTGGAAACCCCAATATCTAACACTGTCCGACCTGGAGGTAGACCAACGAGGTAGTCCAATGATCTGCTCAAAAACTCATACTGGTTTCAGTTTTTCGATATCTATTGGAATGCAATGCGGTGTGATTATAACACCCGAAAATTAAAGTTCCCATACCTACTATTAATGGGAGCTAAAGTCAGAATTTATAACTTAAACAAGACAATTGTTATTCACCCGACATGGCGTGCATGGTTCGCCGCACAACCTCTTGCAGTGCGAGTGCAGGCATTTAACTTCGCAGATCATCTTGCACGGTGGGCAGATTTGATTACATGGCTCCTGGCATCTAAACAAACATTCAAATCAAGATATCGTATAGAGTGCAACTCACCAACGTTTAAAATAAAACATAACATCACGCCTGCATTCCCCAAAGGGTGAGCATAGCTTAGTTGTTACAATCAGCGACAAGTCGCCTTGATCATTTCAGCCCGACCGACCATAGAACGGAACGCGACACCCTACCGACTCTGAGTTACGACCACGCTCAAAGATTCCTTCCAAAGTAACTTTTGAGCATGGTCATACTATACCTAGACAACCTGGGTCTCAGGCCTCCTCTCTGTGAGAGGAAATGGGTGCAGGCCTAGAGCGGGTTGAAGTTACTAGCAGAAGCCTAATCTAACCAATTTTTACGCTTACGTCAAAATGCAACGTAAGTAGCTTCTGCCTGATATAGTATTGTTATTTATAAGGCATTACAGGCGGTAGCAAACCGAACTTCCGAACTGTGGTCTGTAGGAGTGTCGCGAGACTCACTGGTGTCCACAGATGTTGTCCTGGTTACAAGTCTGCGTGCAGGGCTGGTGCAGCCGGCCCTGCAGGCAGCGCGCGCACGTGCCGGCGCACACGTGCCCGCACGCCAGCGTCGCGCCGCATGCGCTCGCGCAGTACTGCAGCAGCTGCTCCGGCTTCACCTCACCTGCACACTTACCATTATTAGCTGCATTTTTACTAACAAACAACATCACGCCTGTATTTTCAAAAGGATTAGGTAGCAGACGTGCAATTTTTTGGCAATAAATATTCAGCTAGCAGGGTCAGCTAGTAGGATATATCGTATAGATACTGGATTTGACAATTTTCGTAGTCAGGTACATTCATTTAGAGCCATGTTGCACTGTCGGTACACCCTAATTTAGCCAGTGTGGTAGGGGGCGACTCTATTGCCATCAACCGGGAACAAATCTGTATTCCGAGCTCCTACTAAGAATTTCTAAATGGAAAAAAAAGCCAATAACATTGAGGTCAACCAACCAACTAATATTCTCATCAAAATTCTTGTAGATACTCATTCATGTTTAACTTCGCCTACAATCGGTACCGTGATGGGTATCTAATTAGGTAGGGGAAATGAAGGTAAGACGGCCCCTGCAGGTACAAAGATCTCTAAATACTTTTGAAAGGAATCACGCCATCTCTGCATGAGTGGTATCATGAGGAAGCCCGTCATGCTCACTACCTTGGTCGCGTACTCACGCGGTCACTGTTTTTTAGCAAGGAAAGTTAGATTTTCCATGATTTGATAATCGGGTTGGCGATTTTCAATTGACCTATAGTTTGCTTTGGGGTACACTACTTAGATACGAAAAACTTTATTCCGTCAGTCACAAATACGAATTTCATAATTCCGAATGGTTCAAAATTCCTAATATAACAACTCCCGATTTATCATTCATCCTATTTTTATAATTCCGAAATTTCAATATTCCTAACGTTTATAATTACTATTCTCAAAATACCGAGTTTCAATAGGTCGAATAACAAAAAGTCCGACTTAATCATAATTCGAAATATCAAAAATACGAATTCCGGTTACTAAAGTACCGATTAATTAGAATTCCGAAATAAAAACGCCTTGTAAAACTGTAACCTAACTTAACCCAAATGATACACCAACAATACAGGGGATCTGGCGCTCGGCGGCGGCGGCCGCTGCCGCGGCACGCTCGCTTCGCTCGCTCGCCTTCGCGCGTTAATGGCCACTGTTCTAACCTAACCCAAAGGATTCAATAACACTCTATGGTACCCGACGCAGGAAATATATAAGGAGAAGAAGAAAACAAAAATATAATATTAATACACAACCATTATTAACGAAGTAGACGTTCTTAAATTAAGTACATTAAACATTACAGATTTTGAATTTCTGAATATTATATTAATTGAATCAGAATCCTAATTTTAGCAGTTTATTCGAAGTATTGAAAATCGGAATGTTGTTTTTCGGACCGAGAACCTATCGAGCATTTGATTCTTCGAACGTATGAAAATCGGAAAACAAACAAATCGCATTTACGACTTTCGGTAAAATAAATTTCGTGATTTTTAATAATAGACATTATAAATGATAAATGATAAATGATAAATAAATGATAAATGATTTTATTTCTGTAAATAGGTTTGTACAAACACTTTTACACGTCAATGATATTTTAAAACTAGATGAGGTCGGCGTTTCCTATCTGACTACTCTGAGAAGAAAGGCCGAAACAAACTCAGAGGTCACAGTCTCTTTTAAAGTCCAGACATAATCTTGGTCAGATCATGTGAAGACCATGTAGATTTGTCTGAAATGGTATTTTGAAGAAAAACCACACAGATTGAGTGGACCTGTCCAGTCAGTGCACGCATTTGTCAGTAATCGTGCAGCTCAACTCAGAACTTAAGGAGCTCAACGATTCAACGAACAATACCAAAGAAAGGACATTTGGGTAGGCCACAAAAATTACTCAAACTGCCAGACTAAGATAAAACTACCTGAAGGAAAAAAAAAAAAAAAAACAACAATGACCCACATAGTCTTCACATTCACAATATTAAAATGAATATCATGTATTTAATCTAGCCTGCATGCTACTTACATTCACAGACAGGTTTCTCTTTAAATGTCATCAAAAAATCTTAATATGTTATGTCATGTAATTCAATAAAAATGACATTATTAATTCCAAAACACATAATCACAGTATAAAATGGATTGTTGCTTGGGGGTACATTGAAGTAGCTTAATTAATCCCAAGCCTTTTTGTCATCCAAGTAATCTTTAACTTTATAGAAACCTTTTTGACAGAGTTTCTGTTTAATAAATGATTTAAATTTATTGAGGCTCAGTTCTTTAACAAGACTTGGGAGTTTGTTGTAAAAACGTATACTTTGGCACTTAAATGAATTACAAATTTTTTGGAGCCTAGTCGAGGGCACAATAAGTAAATCTTTGTATCTAGTATTTATGTTATGAATGTCGCTGTGTTTAGAATATAGATTAATATTCTTTTTTACATAAATAAGGTTTTCATATACATATTGAGATGCGACAGTCATTATGTTTATTTCCTTAAATTTATCCCTCAGTGAATGCCTACAACTAAGGTTATAAATTGCTCGAATGGCTCGTTTCTGCAGCACAAAAATAGCCTGAATGTCGGCTGCATTTCCCCACAGCAAAATGCCGTACGACATTACACTATGGAAATAACTAAAATATACTAATCGGGCTGTTTCGACATCAGTCAAATGACGGATTTTATAGACCGCGTAGGCTGCAGAGCTCAGCCGCTTCGACAATTTGGTTATATGTGGGCCCCACTGTAGCTTCGAGTCCAAAGTAACACCTAAGAACACAGTGGTGTCCACAAGATCCAATTCCGTCCCATTTACTAGTACATTGTTTTTCACCTGTTTAACGTTCGGTGTTAGAAATCTAATACATTTAGTCTTTTTCTCGTTTAAAAGTAAATTATTAACACTAAACCAATGCACTATTTTAGCGATAGCATTATTTACATCGTCAGTATAATTCTTAGGTATTATGAAATTCGGACTTTTGAAAATCGGAGCACCGAAATTCGGAATAAAATATTTCGGAGTATTTGGGTGTTCCCATTTCAAATAACAAAAACTACTAACTACGTGCCGCGGCAGCGGCCGCGAGCGCCAGATCCCCTGTATTGTTGGTGAATCATTTGGGTTAAGTTAGGTTACAGTTTTACAAGGCGTTTTTATTTCGGAATTCTAATTAATCGGCACTTTAGTAATCGGAATTCGTATTTTTGATATTTCAAATTATGATTAAGTCGTACTTTTTGTTATTCGATCTATTGAAACTCGGTATTTTGAGAATAGTAATTATAAAGGTTAGGTATATTGAAATTTCGGAATCATAAAATAGGATAAATGATAAATCGGAGTTGTTATACATTTAAGGAAATCTGAACCATTCGGAATTATGAAAGTCGGTATTTTGAAATTCTTATTTGTGACTGACGGAATAAAGTTTTTCGTATTTATGTAGTGTACCCATTTGAAATATATGGATGATGGATAGTTAGCGAGTGTTTTTCAAAAGTAATTTGAATTTATTATAGAAAACATGGTGTTAAAAATTTCAATATCATGATTTCTACAATATTACAGATTTTAATTTTAATTATCACACCTAAATTATGCACGGACTTATATTTTTACGTGATGGCAACTTTTACTAGTTATCACTGGAAGACAATTTTTTTTCTCAGTTTTCGGCGGCTGTTTTTGTGTTTTTGCGGGTTTATTTATTGTTTTTTGGAATATCGCGAGATACAGACTCATATGCGAAATTGACGCTTTTTGTGTTGTTTATTCAATAATAACGAGTTAGAGACTCCCGTGCGAAATTTACGCTTTCGTGTTGTGAAACCTTAGATTACGAGATAGAGACTGGATGTGGATTCTTTTCGTGCAATACTGAAGATTTTGTGTTGTTTTTTCACCATGGTGGGAAAAGGGAGTGTTAAATGCGCAAAATGCGGTTTAACCTTAAAGGAAATCGAGGATTTGTTGAGCCCTCAACAAATCTTTATTAAGAAAAATAAATATCCTGAAACATGTTTAAAAAGCTTGTATCATTTGGCATCACTAAGAAATTCCCTACACGAAAAATTTTCGTTTGATGTTTTTGCACAATATTATTTTATTTTTTATAAATGTGCAGAAACAGGAAACGAAAATTCTATGACTTAATCGATACCGCAATTTCAATAGACGTAAGTGACAATCAATTAAATGGCGCATTTAATTGATTGCCTTTTACGCCAATTGAAATTCCGGTATCGAAATATAAAAAAGTAGATTAAAAACACCATTCAAATCTCCCGCGTTATCAAAAGTTACTGATGGCATAAACGGCAGCGCTAGCGTGCTTCAATGTAAGCATTTTTAGAGTACGAAGTTGACGTTCTTCCTTCTAAGGTATATATGTTCTGTGGGTTGTACACACAAATTAAAGTTTTTCAATTATTGCCCTTGTTGTCGTTATGGCCACCCTATGGCGGCGTCCTGACAACATGCATTTTGAAATCAAAATGGATTTGAAATTAATGTGAAACCGTAAATACAAAAATATTAAAAATAATTATAAATAGGTATCGCTATGTTATTAATTTATCTATTACACCTATTTCTAATGTGTTATTAATGGAAACATGTAATAAAATCCTAGTTCGATTAATAAAATTTACTTGGCCAGTGTACTTCCGATTTCCGAACGTTTTATTTTAACATACACTGTCGGAAGTGTCGTTGTCAATCATAAAATATCCCTGTTTTAGGTTATTGAAAGATGACATTAATGTCATTGTCAGCTGTCATTATATCTTCATGTCTCTCAAAACAAATGTCAAACATTTCCAATTTTATTTTTGTACGTCTACAATACAAATTAATTCTATAAATCATTGCCTGTTAAATATTTATAGATACATTTCACAGATTTTCTGGGAATTTACACATCCTAGCCAAAGTTCCATACAAAAATTAAACGTCTCCTTTGACAGTTTCGTGTAGTTTGAGCTGCTGGCGACTGTACCTAATATTTTCATGCCACACTTGGCAGAATGTGATGATACCACTGACTAATCTTAACACCATAATGTACCATATTCTGACAAATCAATGATTATGATAAGAGTGACAACGGAGATTTAAAAAAAGAAAAATACAGTTTATCCAACGAGTTTCTTGCCCGTTCTTCTCTATTGGTATCTACTACGCTTAGGAATGGGCAACTAGCTTCATCTTTCTGACTGACCGACCCCTTGAAAATTTTGAAGTGCCTGTAATTGGTTTATTTGAAATAAATGCGTTGAGATAGAATTATTTTCAGAATCAACTGGGAGTTTTTTTTTATATCATCTATTAT
Source organism: Griposia aprilina (assembly GCA_916610205.1). Classification (NCBI taxonomy): domain Eukaryota; kingdom Metazoa; phylum Arthropoda; class Insecta; order Lepidoptera; family Noctuidae; genus Griposia; species Griposia aprilina. The sequence goes on along the minus strand of OU744294.1, from coordinate 10,155,782 downwards.
CTTAATTATCTATAAATATATTTAAGTCTAATTAATAAGTAATGTAGAGTAAATGTTGTTGATCATTTAACTCACGAAAATGTTGAATAAAACGAATAGTTTTTTTTCTACATTAATTTAGTTCTTGCTTAAGTGGTCCGTTCTGCCTTCCCTTCCCCTGTATTCAAAGAGATTTGTATTGTTCAGTAGATTGACCCACTACATTTGGCCGTTTGACGTGTTATAATACCTAAGGATAATTTAGGTTGAAATATGTATTGAATTTGCTAAATATTCCGTTTACCGGTTTTTCCGTTTTTCACAAATTTCCGTTTGCCACATGCATATTTCGGGGATGCTTGAAATCAAGATCACAAAGCGATATATTGCACTCGAAGATGGCTGTTCAAGTGCATGTGCTAAAATTAAATGATTGCAAAATGATTACAGAAATTACCTTTAGTGAATAAAGCTGACACATTGCAAGGTAGCTTGACTTTGTGTCCGCAAGGAGACAAGACCTCGCTAGACGAAGGCTTGGTGCACTTCGTGTGGTCACACGCAGAGCCGCATCGGTCCATGCATGGATGCCCACAAGAAAGGAGTCGTTTACATTTCTCATAGCAAAGCTCACGACTCACACTTTGCGTACACTGTACTTTTATTTTATGGAGACACTCAAGTATTACTTTGTCGACCTGTAAAAAAAATGATTGAAAAATCAGTTTACTGCAAGAAAGCATTCAAATGATAGCTAGAAGTTGTAGCAGATCATGCGGCCGCCGGCCGGTGCTTTGACGCTGCGACTGCGGCGAGCTACGGCGTAGCGTAGCGCAGACGTTGGGCGCTACGAGGTTTTGTACCTTTTAGTGCCTCAGGGCACTTACCACAGACAGTCGCGTAATGAAATTACGTGAATAAGGGCTTATTTTTCAATAGCCATATTATCTGAGGAGTATATGAATGAGTAAATGAACGGTTACAAAATGAGCAAGGTAACATACCATTTGTGTGCAATCTCCGCATGGTTCGCAACACTTCTTCTTACAGAAATGTCCACAGGCCATGGTACGTGTGCATTTCTTATTACATGGAATCTCGTCAACTGACTTGGAGCATGCTACGGTGTCCGAGTGCTTGCAATTCGATCTCTTTTTCTTAACCTGAACATTAAAAATACGTATTAACCTTTACTTGCCTTATTATTATATAGGCATACCATACATATTTCACCTGGAAATAACGATCACAAGAACCAACCACTTTCGACCGCTAGATCAACGAGGCATAATAGGTATACAATAAAAAAAAAAACAGTACGAAAACTTCTGATACTTTTGTACCTACCTAACTACGACGAAATTCAATACGTAATAAGTTTCATGTATTATTTCGGCCGAGCCGTTCAAGTAAAATAAATTAGGAAGAATCTAGATCAACTTGAGACAACGCCAAGAGATGACAAACAAATTCACTCACAAATCCTTTTACCCAGTGGTGATTCTGATAAATGCAACATTCCCCACGATCGGTCCGACCGCGATCGCCTTCCGTATTTGGGCGCTCTTTCACATCTGGCGCCGCTTCCCACCCAGGAGCCTATTATAGAGCGACGCTAATCTCGCTGTACCTTGGGGTCATCTCTAGTTACTCAGTCAGGTAAGGACGTACCATAAAAAAGTGAAGTTATTAGATTAGCAAGAAACGCACCTGGACATTACAGTCATCACATTTCTCGTTGCAAGTCTTCCGGCATTGATGATCCCCTCGATCTCCTACCAGTTCGGCTTCACAACCTGCTTTAGCCCGTGCACAAGGTTTAAAGCATTGGTACTGAAAAAAATGTTACAGATATTATGATTTCGCGGCGTTAGATTTTTCTTAAATCAAATCAAATCAAAATATTTTATATCACATAAACGTACATGCGACACTTATGAAACGTCAGAAGCTAGGTGCACGGTTCCAATTGGTTGTTTCCTATGGAGAAGAGCCGGCAAGAAACTCTACGGTTACTCTTTTAAAAATAAGAGGCAAAAGATATTTCTTATCGAGACATTTTCAGGCGGCAGAAATAGAATGGTTAGTTATACAAAATTCTTACTTAATACACCCGGCGTCTTAAGAAATCGCACCTCTTTATGAATCAAATAAAATCAAAATATTTTATTTCACATAAACCAACATGGGCACTTATGAAACGTCGGAAGCTAGGTGCACGGTTCCAATTGGGTGTTTCCTATGGAGAAGAGCCGGCAAGAAACTCTACGGATACTCTTTTAAAAATAAGAGGCAAAAGATATTTCTTATCGACACATTTTCAGGCGGCAGAAATAGAATGGTTAGTTATACAAAATCCTTACTTAATATACTCGGCGTCACAAAAATCGCACCTCTTTAAGAATCAAATCAAATCAAAATATTTTATTTCACAAAAACCAACATGGGCACTTATGAAACGTCAGAAGCTAGGTGCACGGTTCCAATTGGTTGTTTCCTATGTAGAAGAGCCGGCAAGAAACTCTACGGTTACTCTTTTAAAAATAAGAGGCAAAAGATATTTCTTATCGAGACATTTTCAGGCGGTAGAAATAGAATGGTTAGTTATACAAAATTCTTACTTAATACACCCGGCGACTTAAGAAATCGCACCTCTTTATGAATCAAATCAAATCAAAATATTTTATTTCACATAAACCAACATGGGCACTTATGAAACGTCGGAAGCTAGGTGCACGGTTCCAATTGGTTGTTTCCTATGGAGAAGAGCCGGCAAGAAAATCCACGGTTACTCTTTTAAAAATAAGGGGCTTTTACAATGTTTCTAATTACAGTGTTGATAGATATGGGAGGACAGTTTACGCCTGTCAACAAGTAACAGGTACTCAACAAAATATAAAAAGGTCCACAAATCTACAGTCTACAAGTTAGGTCTACAACATTCTCACATTCACAAAATATAAAAGAATCAATATAAGAATAAAAGCCTATTTAGACTAAATGACATGATTGCTATTACTACTGTAACAAATCGGAATCAAAATCCTATTCACAAAAGCCATAAATAAGGAGTTGAAATAAGAATCCGAGGTATATAATGTCAAATAATGAGATTATGTCAAAGAAGTAAGTAAAAAGAAACAAAAAACTTCGTAATTTGGGAACAGTTAATAGACATTTACTTAGTGATGCCGTTAATGTGGTACCAGGGAAGCCACATGTGCAGAAGGAATTATTGCCAAACTTCCTTGTCTTCAACGAATTCCCTTCAAAGTCATTTTAACCCTATTAATCAATGGTAGGCATATATATGACTATAAGGTATCATTCGAAAGGCAATTTATTTAAATTTCAGAATAAACCAATAGCCCCCCCTTGCCCTAATGACTGCTTCCGTGCGTTCTCTCATGGACCTAATTAATGTGACAACAGTCTCTTGAGAAATGTTGTCCCATTCTGCAACAACGGCATCTTGGAGGTCTTGGAGAGTGGTAGGGGTAGGATCACCTGCACGTACTCGCCGTTTCAGTTCATCCCAAAGGTGCTCAATAGGGTTCAGGTCTGGACTTCGCGCCGGCCAGCGCATAACAGGGACCCCAACTTCTTGCATGTAGTCTCTTACAATTAATGCGGTGTGACAGCGGGCGTTAACGTTCATTAACGTGAACCCACTGCCAACAAAACCCGCATAAGGGACAACCTGCTCCTCTTCTCTGTTATGTACCGAGGAGCAGTCAGCGACCCCTGCTCGCGAGCACTTCCAGTCCGAGAAACACACACAAGGTTCGTTTTGCCGTCGATTGACATGCCGCCCCAGAACATGCCCGAGCCACCCCCGTATTCCACTGTCTCTTGAATACAGGCTTGTGCGAATCGTTCCCCTTGCCTCTTGTGCACTCTTCTACGCCTGTCGTTGCAGAAAAGACACACCCTCGTCTCATCCGAGAAGAGCACAGGCCTCCATTGGTCTATTGTCCAATCCACATGGTCACGGGCAAATTGCAACCGGTCTCTCCTATGCTGTGTAGTCAATTTCTGCCCTGTAGCAGCCCTGTGAGCTGCAATTTTCTTCTCCCGCATTCTTCTTTTAATCGTGAAGACGCTTGCAGAAGTTCTGCGAGCTGATCGCAGTTGTTGTTGCAGCTCAACAGCATTGGAGAACCGATTACGTAAAGACGTCGAAACAAAATAATATGCTCAACAGTTCACATTTAATGATCGGCGGCCCTACCCAACCAGTGTATATCTCTGAGTCTCTAACTCCATTTGCCAAGAAACTGTTTTATTTAGCGCGACAGCATGCTAAAAAACATTCGTTTGTGGGTTGCTGGCACTCTTTCGGGAAAATATACATGAAAAAGAGTGATGATCACCCGACCCTGCGAATTGACAGTGAAGATGATTTTCAAAAACTTGTACAAGCATGAATATCTGCGTTAAGTCTGCAAACCATAATAATATTTTTATTTTATCTTAAGCATATTTCCCAAGAAAGTTTTTCATACTTTGTTAATTATACTTTAAGTAACTTTATTTTTTGCCATATTTATAAAGCTTTGGCGACTACACTACACATATTACCACTACTCTTACATGCCCTCTCCTTAATTATTAGCGGTATATGCCTTGTCCGGTATGTTTTTACGGTCATAACCGATTTTTCTCCCGTAAGCACCCTTAGACTTATTGATACTGTTACCCAATTTTCGATTGTATAAGTAATGAAAATATCTCTACTGACATCGATTCGATATCCGTGGCTAATACTTCTACATGTACTATAGACCAATGCTCAACACTTATACCAACAACTGGAAAATCATTTAGGGTAATTGTTCAGAATATCAGGAGCTTAAATTGTAATATGGATGGAATGCTTGCCCTATTGGCTCAATCCAATGTTGACTGGGACCTGATAATATTGACGGAGTGCTGGCTGCTTAGTGTTTCCAATCCTCCTCTAATAGACGGTTTCGATTATTACTGTACAACGAGAAACAATATACAAAATGAAGGTGTCGCTATTTTTATTAAAAAAGGTATACATTTGTGTGTACAGGAACCAGTCATTATTAATTGTAATAGTCTACTAATAACCCTCGATAAAAACACTGCAGTTCTCGCCATATACCGATCACCCAGCGTCAGGAATGTTGACATGTTTTTAGAGAGCTTGAATGGGTTGCTAGTTGAGGTTGCTCCTAAACATAAAAACTTTATTTTGACTGGTGATGTAAATATTGATATTGCCAATAACTCACCGGACGCACGAAAACAGCCTTATTTAAATCTTGTGGCATCACATGGTATGCTACCAGCCTACCAAACACCCAGGCGTGCAAATTCCTGCTTTGACCATGTCATACTCAAATCCGAATTCCCAGCATCATGTTTGATAGCAGAAACATCTCTCACTGATCATTACAGTGTAATTATTTACGTCAATGTTTCTATCCCAGCAAAACAGTTCCCCAAAACTATCAAGCGAGTAGACTATACTGCCCTTGACTCGGCTATACCCAAAATAGATTTTATGCCCCTCCATTTAATTACTGACGTTAATGAAGCTGTTGGAAATTTCACTGGTTCTCTTAATGCTGCTATTGAATCATGTACAAAAACAATTACCATTTCAAGACGTAAACGTATACTAAAGCCATGGATCACTCCAGGCCTCTTGAGATGCGTAAGGAATAGAGATAGCCTTCATCTTAAATCAAAAAAATCTCCTGATAACGCAACTCTTAAATTAACCTACACAAGGTACAGGAATTTTTGTAATGAATTGCTGCACAGGGTAAGACGAGAATATGAAAGGAATGAATTTGCTAAGGCAGGTAAAAGTTCTAAAAAAATATGGGACGTTGTTAAAACTGTAACTAACACTAAACGGCAGAATGAGATTGCTTCTGAATTAATATGTCCTAACAATCCCCAAATCTCCGTTAATAATATAAATGAATTCTTTGCAAATGTAGGAAAATCACTAGCAGAGAAGCACTCATTCCAAGGACCAAGGTCTGACCCCTTATCGCCTATTCATTCTACCTGCAATAACTCTTTTGCTCTACTGCTAACTGACGAAAGTGAGATTAATAACATCATTCTTAATCTAAAACCTAGCTCCACTGCTGGAAGCGATAAAATAACCTCAAATTTCCTTTCACGTTATCGACCCCTATTGGTTTCCCCATTGACCTATATTTGTAATTTAGCGCTCTCATCTGGATCCTTCCCACAAGCTTTTAAAACTGCCCAAATAATACCTATATTCAAGTCTGGTGACAGGGACTGTGTCAATAATTATAGACCCATCTCAATATTGCCTACGATGTCTAAAATTCTCGAGAAAATTATTAATAAGAGACTAATTAATTACTTAGAAAAAAACAAGCTTCTATCTAATGCTCAATTCGGTTTCAGATCCAACAAAGCTACTAGTGATGCAGTTCATGAAGTTATTGATTTTGTAGTCGATAATATTGATAACAAAAATAAAGTTCTGGCTATATTCCTCGATTTAGCCAAGGCATTTGACACAGTCTCTGTCCCTAGACTGTTGGATAAAATGGAGAGCATGGGGATCAGAGGTCTACCACATAGATTATTCACGGATTACCTCAGTAATCGTTTTCAGTGTGTTAAGGTGGCCGACTGGGTAAGTGACAAGCTTCCCGTAACTTATGGAGTGCCGCAAGGTAGTGTCCTTGGACCAACCTTATTTCTGATCTATATCAATGACCTCTGTGAACTTGAACTCCTAAATGGGAAAATTATAACCTTCGCGGATGACACTGCCCTTGTTTTTAGGGACACGTCATGGATTAAAACTTTTCAACATGCTCAATGCGGCTTTGATCTTGTTAATGAATGGCTTAGGTGTAATCTTTTAACGTTAAATGTCGAAAAAACCAAGTTTGTAAAGTTCTCGCTCCGTAATGAATCCAATCTGTCTCTAAATTCGCATAAAATAATTGCACACTCTCGGATATGTCATAAAACTATAATTTGCAATTGTGCTTCGCTTGAACAGACTAAATTAATAAAGTACCTTGGAGTAGTGATCGACGAGAGACTTAGTTTTGCTCCTCACGTAGATCTCGTGTCTTCTAGAGTTCGTAAATTAATATATATATTTAAAAATCTCAGACACACTACTACTCCGAAGGTCTTAAAGATGATTTATTCTGCTCTATGCCAGTCACTGTTGGTGTATTGTACAACTATTTGGGGTGGTGCGTATAAGACAGTCTTAATCAAACTCGAGCGTGCTCAAAGAGTACTCCTTAAAGTAAGTTTGTTTTTACCATTCTTCCATCCAACAACCAGCCTTTATCAAACTTGTGAGGTATTGACGGTGAGGCAGCTTTTTATACTGCAAACAGTCCTCAAAATGCATAGTTCCTTAAAGTATAACCCCTTAGAATTTCTACAGAAGCGCAGAAAATATGCAGTTGGTGTGTCTAGAGCGTGCCGCACTAAGTTTGCTCAGAGATTCTTCCCTTTTCTTGGTGCCCATCTTTACAACAAGATTAATCTAATCCTCAATACGTATCCCCTTACCAAACACAAATGTAAAACAACTGTTACAAATTGGCTCATTGACCTGGACTATGCTAATACCGAAAAGTTACTACTTGTCCAGAAATAACTAATTTGTTACGCTACACAATATACACTACACTACATATCACAACACTGCTACATCTTACACACACAACACTTATAATTTCTCTCATAATCGTCAAGCTGTAAAATAAACCCTAACTATCGCAATAATTTGTTATTATATTTTTATTTTTCTTAGTTTTACTTTTTTTATTTTTCATATGACTTAATTGTGGCCTAATGTTTTCAGTACTGATGTATCTTAGTTACTCCTTATCTAAGTAAGAGTTCTTGTTATGTTCATTGGAAGAGCACTGTTTTCCAAGATACAGGTTTTTACCTAGTTTGGAAATCAGGAGTTCATTTAGGTTAGAAGCCTGTGATATGTTATGTTTTTAGTATTGAAACTGTAGTAGGCTAAGTTCTGATTTTGTCCAATAAACGTTATTATTATTATTATTATTATTAATGAAGCGATCGTCTCTTTCGGATGTGCACCGTTGTCTTCCAGAGCCACGTCTTCGGATTTAGCCACCAGTCTCTTGGAAGCGTTGGAACACTCGTCGAACGGAAAAACGACTCAAGTTCAATTGCCGAGCAACATCACATGGCCGCATCCGTGATTGCAGTAGTGCAATGACTTGAGCGGCTTCATCTGCAGTGATATCCATCTTCTGGGGTATTTTTCTTGCTGTAGCTGTTCACGTGTGTTCACTTAAGGTTGGATAGCGAATGACCCACATTTTTTTTTTTCTAATGTGCAACTCATAGTTGTGACCTCTGAGGTCCTGGCTACTTAACCGGTCTTTCCTGTGGTGCCTTAAAATAAATTAAAGCCTCCAGCCATGGGCGAATTTCTTAATTTCTAAGTGACCGCACGCTAAGGGCACCCCCTGTGGGGTACGGACCTCGGCTTAGGGCGTCACTGAGGGGAGGCCACAAGGTGGGATAAGCTGGATAATATTATTATTAATCAGGGAAATTAAAGCTACAGGCTCAGCTACAGCGCGGGCTGGCGCTTCGTCGAGCAAGAGTCGGGACCCACGTTTAACCCGGATCGTCCGTTTTGTACCCTTGTAAGGAGGTGCAATTAGTGGCCGTTGTAATGCGTATTTTGACAACATTTTTTTTAACGTTACGTGCTAATGAGATCTGAGGGCCTAGACAAAGTAACATTCGATTAACGATAACGCTAGTAGAAAAGCTAAAATGTATGGGGTTGACATAAGCTATCGAAATGTCACGTGATCATAGGTCAACGAATAAAAATTAGCTAGACAATGTAAACAACATTCGATTATGAAATGAATCGACAGCATCGAAAGATTAGGTACTTCCACAGAGATGCATAGTCAAGGGACACTTTTTGACGAGCGTTATTGCTAGTTTTTGGAATCATTAGCGAAAGCGATAGCGATTGTAGAAAGAGAATCGCTCCGAAGCGAATGCCATTTGTCTAGGCCCTCTGTTGTGTTTAGGTATTCTAACTGTTGTTAATTTAAAGGTCGTTAAACATACTTTCAATTGATACCAATATTAATTGGGTTTAATGTATGCGGTGATGGCGGGACATGCTTGAAACTTATTTTCGGAGAGTTGCGATTTTTGTGACGCCGAGTGTATTATAAATGCGAAAGTAAGTTTGTTTGTTTGTTACCTTTTCCCGCCTAAACCACTGAACCGATCATTCTGAAATTTTGCATATATTTTGTCAGGTGTACTGAAACGGACATAGGGTACCTTTCATCCCGAAAAATACTACTGTTCCCGAGGAAAACAACAATAACGTTCTTACGATAATAGATGGGGCCACAAATGTCTTTCGAATCATGATTGAATTGTATTATTATAGAAAGTTTAGTAGTGTGTTAAGAGTTTTTTTAATATTTTTATTTAAGTACATATTACATTTTGCGAGTCTAGAGTAGCAGGGGGGTGCATTTGGAAAAGCCATGCTTTTCTCATGGCCAGCTATATAATATATTAGCATTTTCGCGTATGTCCAATGCCCAGAATTTATACGTATTAGCGCCAAATAGAAGGACATACAATATTGTGTATAGGAGCGTCCTAGAATAATGTTCCGTTCTGAACCCATAATTGAAACGGCCAAACAACAAGCAGAGTACAACCCGAACTGATGCCGCGGGTAAAAGCTAGTATGGATATAAAGGAAAAAAAACTCACTTTCTCATGGTTCGGATCGTCGGTCACATGACATTTGCGACCACAGACATGGCCGCACTCTTCCAAACGGTACACGCAAGGTTCCAAACATTTCACTTTTTTTATATCCTGGTAACAATCTTTCTGTGCCTGCAGGTAATAAGATGAATTATAAATATTTATTTTACCAAATTTTAAAGCGTGATCGAACACCGATGCTTAGCATGCTACGTATTATTTTAAAGAACCGCGTTATCTAGTGGTAAACTATAATTAACAATCCACATTCCAAGCTCAATGTTGACGTTTTATAACGCATTGCGGATTTCATCAAAGGCAGACTAAATTATTTGCAAAGGAAATCCCTCTTTTCGAGCTATGCTATATATAAATTTATGGATCCTACCTTATGTTCGCAATTTGGTAATACAACATCAACTTTGGTAAGACACTTGTTCTTCGGGTCTTCGGGATCACGATGGCAATATATATTCATTTCGTGACCGCATGGAAGAGTCTTCATTACGAGTACCTTGCACGGCGCACAATCTACCCGGCATTTTAATGGGCAGACATGTCCGAGGTCACATAAAACTCTAAAACAATAATGACATTTTAATATTATGTAGGTAGAAAAGCCTAGTATACCTAAGCATGCAATGACGCTTGTCAGAGTTCGTTCTTCCAGGTCTTGCAGTGGTAATGTACCTTTCGCAGTTCATAGTGCACTTAGTCGTAATATGTTCGCGGTCGTATCCATGGCAGTAGAGTTGACACTTATGGCCGCAGTGATACTGGTAATTGCATTTCTCAAAACATCCGCCTTCTGGTGGCAATTTGTTGAAATCCTCCGGAGTCGAAATCTGCAACCCAATAATGTGGTTTAACGAGTACCTCATTTTAGTACCCGGCCAAACAATTATCTTCAACGAAACTTGCTACAGTATGTTTATCTCGCGAAGCGACGCGCGCTTTACATGTGGTAACCAAGTGTACAAACACGCTGTGAATGTGTGCGTGAAGACAAGTAGCGCCAGCACATAACACACACAGTCACACTCGTCCGACTTCGCCATAGTCTCGGACGGTACCGAGAGCTCCTGCGCTTACACACACATTCATAGCGTATTTGCACACTTGGTAAAAAGTGACGCTTCGTGAGATAAAAATACTGCACAGACAGCAGGCTTAGCCGGGCGTTACAAGACACAGCAGAAGTTTGGCATTATAGAATAGAGCCTCGTCCTTGACATTTAGGTGCCAAGTTAACGGCCCGGATCTGCAAAAAGTTTTGGTGAAGGTGCTGTTTCGGACACCGTTCAACATGGATCTGATTATACATTACGTCGATGGCGTTCAACGTCTAACCAAAGACAAAATTATATTATTCAAAATTAAGAAAAAAACCTGCCAAGTGCTTGTACAGTAAAGGGTTTCGTAGTTGGGATTAATATTTAGGAAGGTACGCATCCACAGTATTGATTTTATCGACCGCAAAAGTAAGTTGGTATGTACCAACTTATCATAGTATTTTTCTGAAAAATTATGAAAAATAAAGTTATTTCCGCGGTTGTAACCGAAAATGTCTCAAAAACTATTGAGTTAAGGGGGAGCCACAGCTGTAGCCCGCCAAATTCAAAATTTCTTTGGTTTTTTGCAAATTGCAGCTCTGTTTTACGTCGCATGTTGATCAAAATGCGATTCGCGACTGTAGGAATGATATATTTACTGAATAATAACCATCAATTTCATAACAACCGTCAAACTTCGGAAATTTGTGCCACCTAAGAATTTTCATATGATATATTCTGAAAAATTCTTGGGTGGAACTTTCCAAAGTTTGACGAAGACTCGTTAAATTGTAGAGCCTAGCTGTGATACTTAGTTTTCCTTTTAAATTCGTTATACATAGGTTAGTATATCCAGGTTATACTTGGCTCTCACAAAAATGACCACTTTAAAAAGCTTAATGTTTTGCAAAAGGGTTAATTAATCGAAAAAAAAATGTTCATTATATACTCGACTTTTCCCGCTCTGGGCGGAACGAAAGAGCGTGTCAGACTTTTACTGACTAAAACCCACCCGTGTTCCTTCAGTTGCTTGTGTGCCAGGGCCACAGGCATCGACCCTAGCGGACCCCGTCGATTAGTGCTGACATATCTTTGAGGTGCACGTGAAATATAACGCGCCGTCGACCCGGGTCTGGTCCTTACCGGTCGGCGAGATACCCGTTGCTCGTCCGTTACCCGTCCGCAAGGCCGCGCCTACGGTGGCCGGGAATCGGCTTGGAATTCCCGACGCCCAGGACATCTCCTGCGGCGACTAGGGGCGTGAGGGCGCAACGATTGCCTCTCCCTCACACGCTCCGTCTTCTCCTTCGCGAGCATTACTGCTTCGCAGAAGGAGTTGACGGCTTCCCATGCCCTCTCACTCCGTACCATGGCATGGACCAGGGCTGGACGCGAGAGATCGCCGCCGCCGATCGCCTCCGCGAGGACACGGTGGTCCTCCGCCCAAGTCGGGCAGACCTCCAACGTATGCCCCACCGTGTACTCCGGGCGATCCACACAGTGGTAATACCCAGGCGTTTCCTCCCGCCTTATGCGAAACAGGAACCTCCCAAAACCGTGTCCGCTGAGGACCTGCGTCAGGCGGGAGGTGAGGACGCCGCGCCGTGGCGTCTGTCAATCCAGTCCACAAAGAGGGGCCTTACCGCCGCAATTGTGGCGTGCCCGTCTTTACATAAACTAATTGTTTATTTTTTTTTAACCAATTTACAAAAATAAATATTAATCGTTATCATTTTAGACCCCGAACAGACGATCTAGTCTACTAACTAATGAATTATTATTTGGAAAAAAATACTTGTTGAAAAAAAACAACGAAGTATTTCTAACAATTAAAAGTATGTACTTCAGAAGAAAATTAATTGCTAAGCAAATCGACACACCCTACAATTTGCCGAGATAAAACCATTTCAAACAACTATCAAAGAATGACAGATGTGATTTGAATATACGGACAGTTGTAAGTTGGGAGTCAATAAGCTTAATAATCAATTTCCCTGACTATACCTTACCTTCTCAAGAGTAGATCACCACAGTAGTACTATCAGTAAGTACCTACTCAAGAATAGAATCGGCCTACAACTGAAGTGTGTGATACTGATGTGGTTGGCACAGTTTTGTAGAAAAAAAATATGGCTACCTAAATGATTATTTCAGAGTGTGGATGATACTCAATCACGCTGAAAGAGCTGAACAATGAAATCGGGCACAGACTATGACGTAGATTAATATACCTAATTATATGATACCTACATCTAGTTTTCCGTAGGATCATAGGATGCGTATCAGACAGTGAGTTACAATTGTATTTGTGTTATCTTTTTATTTTAGGTATTTATGTACCTACTTACTAGCTATGCTTACCGTTGTTACTTGTTCAGGATGATTTTGACATTTCAGAATCAGACTTGTTCCCAAGGAGCCATTATTTTCTAAAGTTGTTGCTATTTTGCTCCATAAGCCTGATTTTGCTGATTTCAGCATGTTAATATTTCCAAAAATATAAAATCCTGTAAATTATTTTAAAAAACAGGTAAACTTCACGCGCTTCAGTAAGAGAAGTATTTTATACCAGAGATCAGAGGGCCTAGACAAAGTAACATTCGATTAGCGATGACGTTAGTAGAAAGCCAAAAAATGTCCATACATTTTTTGGCTTTCTACTAGCGCTATTCCATAATTGACATAAGCTATCGAAATATCACGTGATCATACGTTAACGAATAGAAATTAGCTAGACAATGTTAACATCATTCGATTCTATGAAACGAATTGACAGCGTCGAACGATTAATTTCATAGAGATGCGTAGCCAAGTGACAATTTTTGACAAGTGTTATCGCTAGTTTTCGATTCGTATGATGCCAAATATTAGCATAAGCGGTAGCGATTGTAGAAATAGAATCGCTCCGAAGCGAATGACATTTGTCTAGGCCCTCAGGGCGGCGAAAGAAGAGCGGAAAAGAGATTATGAATTTCAAAATGAACATCCAACTATCGCTGCTATTACAAACCTTCTTTTGCTCGTGACAGAGCAACGCAAACCCTGTTGTCTGTTCCCAGAAATCCAATGTTATTTTCTTCGTTATTCCTTACAAGTGACAAGATGATAATTTTGGATTCCTCTCCTTGATAATTATCAACTACTGTGATTTTCACACGTGATAAACTAGCATAGTTCTGGCGGTTCTGTCAAATAAAATACGATATTAGGAGTTAGGACCATAATGCTAGTTAAATAATGGTTCTGTAGGGCTAGCGCGAATAACATAATAATCACAATCGGAATCACCCTTGATGATTAAAAACAGGCTAATGGGAGAGACTCTTCAATACAAGCAAACGAGCATAAACGCCCTTAATGCCTTCGTCCTAGAGTCTTGTGCCTGCTCTGTCATTTTAAAGATCGCTCCGTACTAGTTAATTTCGGATAGTGAACTAGTTCATTCTAATAGTTATATTAGCTCTATTCGGTCTACGCTCTCGGTCAGCATTACCAAAGAGCACAGACTGAGACCACAGACAAAATACATAAACTCTCTAGGTACCTACTAATAAAGAGATTATAATGTAACACTACGTTTAGGTACTAAACGTAATAAACATCTATAGTTATTATCTCTGTTTATTATTACAATATCACTCAGACATATTTCTTCTAAATAACTCTCGAAAGGAATGTATAATTTCAACCAAGAAATTTTTACAATTCAAATGTACAGTCAGCGAAAGAGATAAGTATGCAGGGTCTCCGGATATAGTTGAAGTTTAGTAAGAAACCGATGATTTTTTTCAAATAAAAATTATTAAATTAATAGAAAACAAACTGGTCATTGACCAAATTTAATTTAATTCGAAAACATTCACTAAACTTCAACTATATCCGGCGACCCTGGATACTTATCTCTTTTGCTGACTGTACATCTGTAACCAAATTATAGTTATTATTGTATTAATTCATTTTACATACATATTTGATTTTCCTTCATACGTGAACAGGCTTGACTCCCATTCCAGTCAATCGCTTAGAAAATAATGTTTTACTATCAATAAATGTAGTAAGTATGAAATTCAAAACATTTGTTTTTATCTGCACAATAACTAATAATAAATAGCAAACAAAACACTCCCCATTATTGCATTGATAGACGTTAGTCTAATATCTGATCGGTGATCATGTTATAGCGCGCATCTCATTGTAGCGAATACGGTCGGTCGGGTATCATCGTCATTTGTCGGCTATTCTCTTTCGTTCTCGTTCACAGACATCGAATGAAATCGTATCTGTCAAATCAGTCACTATCTTCCTCGTTCTCGTTCGCACATACGGCTTAAAAATGTACGAGTTCGAAAAGAGTTATTTGACCCATTAGACCGATTACAAGTCAGCGTTCGGAAACGTGTCTTCCAATTATAGTTACTATACTCTATGGTTTCTTCTAGTGCAGTGCGAAGATACGGTTCCTATTCGTTCATCGTTCACGAACTACACAAGAATAAGTGACTATCTTACTTTGCACATACTGTACAAAATATTTGCTTGTCTACCTGTATCTATAGCAACAGTATAAAGAAGTTTTTCAACATTGCGGCGCGGCGTACAAAGACATGGCTGAGGTCGACAATGAAGGAGGATCGACTTTATGGCTTAGCTCTGTTGAACACCCACTTTGACATTGGTTGTCCATTGGGTTGTCCTATCGACTATGTAATTAAGCAATTTGCCAGGGCCGGCAGTCTCGACATAGCTAGCAACGCTGTCGCAAACTACCGATCACTAAATATCAGTTGTAGCCCGCCAAATTAAATTTTCCAACCAGGAGCCGACCCAGGAAGAATAGGCCGCATAGAATTCATCGTTTAAAGAAGGAAACTCAAATTATTACTTTTTTTTTAATCTTATGACAGTATTGTTTTGTATGTATGTTTAAACAGTTTTAATACAAATTTCTTAAACTTTGCATGTGACTTGATTATTTTGTTAATACGTTATTAGTTATGCGTGCGTGCATGTGTGGTGTGACTATGAATAATAGACTGAAGAATGATGTGATAAGGCAACGGTGCGGTTTAAAAGGAGATGTAGTGACAAAAATTTAAAAGAGTATGCTGAGATGGTTTGGTCATGTTGAGAGGATGAATGAAGGGCGATTAACAAAAGGTATTTACAAGGCAGATGTGAGTGGAAACACCGGGAGGGGACGCCCTAGGAAGACATATAGTGACCTTATTGGTGATGTTCTTCAGAAAGGTCAAGTGCGTAATACTCACAATCGGCGTGCGTGTATGACCAGATGTATGAACGTAAACGAGGCAAAAGGAGTTTGTATGGATCGTAGCAGGTGGCGTTCTGTAGTTTCTGCCTACCCCCATGGGAAGAAGGCGTGAGTTTATGTATGTGTATGTATGTAGTTATGCGTGTTATAACACCCATAGCTCAAGATGTCTTTTAGCGCTTGTCTGTATCCGTCATTGCATGGTATAGGAAATACCAACAGTATGAATTTAGTTATGAGATAATATAATAATTTAATTTAATTTAATTATAATTATTAACTTGTGAGAAAATTAAAACTTCGATTACAAAACAATTTAGTCTTTAAAACACAGGGACAATTTTTTTTCTTGATAAAGTTAATTTAATTTTACCGCCTCTGTCATACCTTTTTTTAAATTTGAACAAGAATACAGAAGAGAAATGTGCCAGGAAAAAACTTGACGTTTATTTTTTTTTTATATTGCCATTGCTTTTAGAGTTATGATACTAAACCTGAAATATCCCAAGACAGTGTTGATGTGTGTATTAAAATAACGGTTAAGTTTTAAAAAGTGGCTGAATGGATCCAAGACTTTAGTGAGTTAGAGATAAGCCGCATTAGCCCGCACTGGGCCCGCGTGGTGGATTACGGTCCAACTCTCTCACAGAGAGGAGACCTGTGTACCAGCAGTGGAAAAATTATAGGCTGACTATGCTTATGCTATGCTAACTGAAACATTGGTGCCGTTAGGTTCTTAGACTTCACTCTTTACTTACTTTTCTCATGTAAAACATCTGGCCTGAATATGCGGCAAGAATTGTTATGTCATCAGCGGTGTACCCTTGCTGCATCAGATAATTTGCCAAAGCGAGTGCCATGTCCGCTTCTTTGTGATTTGCTTTGCTGTTACTTTCATATTGTCTCTGGAAAAATAGGGGTTTTATTAGTTTAGTGTTTACTTTAGCAAATTGAGGGTACAGTCAATAGAGCACCAAGTATAGTATATATGAGATGATTGAATTAAAAGTTATTAAGCAAGCTTAAACCTAACTGGCGAAATGTGTATTTAGCTAGATACTATAAGTACACACCTCTGCCTTATCTGCCTACCCCTTTGTAGACCTTATAATGATAAGTTAAAAGCATGATGTTTTAGTCATAACTACCTCTTCTCTGTAATCGTGTGTAAAGAAGTAAAGGCTTTTTTCAATTCCAAGCACGTTGTTGAAACCTTCTACAGACGGGTGGTTCGCCAAGTCAGGATATATGTGTGGCGAGATGAGCGCGGCGATCTCTGGACGCATGCGATGTTGCACGTTCAGCCGGCGGCTGTGGATGCCGTTCGTGATCATGCGCTCGAATAGTGACACTTCGATGTTGTATCTCTTCGCTAACTTTATGTGGGACGCCGATGGCCGTAGCTGTTGGTGGTCACCTGCAAGTTGTGTTGTGTATAGACTCACGCTATAACTATAGATACATATAAAAGAGGGGCTATTATTGCGAGTACAATGTTGTTGTTATCACTTTATGTAGTGAGGACAAGTACTAACCAATCAGAATAAAATGTTGGCAGTCTTTTGTCAGCGAGGTTATTATGTGCTGTTCCAGAACTTCCGCGGCTTCTTCCACTATCACTGTAAAAACAAAGAATAACGAAGCAGCTTTTATATTCCATATAGTAACACATATCTTGGCTCTAACTCTCTTTAGCACAGTGTGCATGGCTAATTTAAAGAAGATCCCAAAGAGGTGCTCAATAGTGCGAGATAAACCTGGCAGGATTCGGTCATATGTGCCAAACAAATGTACGGTCACCAAATGTGATAAGTAACCAGGGTCGTCGGATATAGTTGAGGTTTAGTAAGGCACCAATGGATACCTACCATGAAATGATGAATGAATATGGATGGATAGTTATACCTACTTGTTCTGTTCAGGTAGGTGAACCTGAACGGAACGAGTAGGTATAACTACACAAAGTTTTTTTATTTTTAATTAGCTTGTAAGTAGTGCCAAAAAAACTAAACAAAAGTGTTTGATTGGCTTACCAATTTTTGGTGCGATAGCCTGCAGTAGCTTCCGCATTCTCGCAGCTCCACTAGTAGTCATTCCTACGACTTTAACGTGGTTATTCTTCAGCAATTGCACGTCCATCATCATTCTAGCTTCCTCATACGCTGCGATGGCCGGAGCTACTGATTCCTGGTATTAAAGACTCGGTAAGTTACAAACAATAATTGGAAATAGTAGCTGGATCAAGGGGTTCAGAAGACAGTTCTCCTCAATACATAGGAGGAGACAAGAGAGAAGTGGAGGAGATTTCAGTCTCCGGAGCGCTAATCACTGACTTGAACCCTGATCCTCATATTGGTGGGCCCCCTAATTTATATTCAAATGTTTTAAATTCTCCTTTTGAAGTGCTTACATAAATAGTTGGTAGGTAATAAACAATTAAACAATATTAACATAATAAAGGTACAGCCCGATTCAAAACTTAAAGGCGGCTCTGAAGTGCGCTACTCGCTGCGCAGTACCTCACTACTCATATGACCACATACACACGGACGTAAAAATATCGCAGCGGGATTTCATCGCGCACTAGCTTTTTAACTCTCGGTGTTGAACCAAGCATTGAGAAACCAAGAGAGTACCTACACCCCAGCGCGTAGAAAAAACACTGTTGGATTTTCACCTCTCGGTGCTAAGCAGTGCGTTAAAGATCCAGTGCGCAAAAAAATACCGTCGCGATATTTTTACGTCCGTGCTTACTGCGCAGCGACTGGCCTCATGTTCCGAGCCGCCATAAAGTTTGATTCGGGCTGTAAGTACCTACTTGAAACTGTACATAATATTTAGTTTGCTCATTAGTTAAAAATCACCTACCTGCAATTGTGCAATTTCCTCTTTTACTTCATTGATTTTGTTACGTATCCACATAAAATACAAACACCATCGATTTTGCACTGTTATTAACGAAAAATCTGTATTAGGTTGTATTTGTAGATGGACTTCACGGTGTCGATAAGTCACCATATCCTAAAACGTGAAATATCTCATTATATCCCTTATGTACTGGGCACACGTAACATTATGTAATTAACAATATAGTAGAAATAAATGAAAATAAAATACATAGATAAGCAGGTAAAACTTACATTAAATAAACTTATCCGAGAATCAAGTTCCTGTATTGCATTTTGCAACTGATATTTCTCGTTAAAATCACCACTTCCTATAAACACCGAGACTAACTTTCTGATGACTGCCTTTGCATTAGATAATGAAAACGATGCTTTATTTTCTCCTAAAACATCCAAAACTCTTTGTTCGTGTAATGCTCTTTCGTCATCCAAAATCATTTCTGCCCTCTTTTCATCAATGTCTTCTTCGTTGTTTTCCAAAACATCATACTCCAATAGACAATCATTAAAATCTCTTGCGTATTCTGGATTGTAGCCCAGCACAGGTTCAAATAACCAATATTCCAAAGGATCTACTTGAATTCCCTTATTTTTGTAATAAGAGGCCAGATGTTGTAGATCCGGAATGTCAAAGCCACCATCGTCCGTAAGGAATTGGTGGTAACGAAGAACTCCGTTATTTAAAATGTCAAGAGACTTCAAAGCCAGCTGAAGATCCTGTATTGAATGTCTCAACTGATTCTTTTGATCGATGAAAAAGCTATGAGTCGACCTAAGAGCGGGCGTAAGAGACTGACGTCGTAAGTTTGATAAGTTATACTGGTCCATAGCTTTGTTACGAGACTGCCCCCCGATTCGCACTATTGATTGAGTAATTTGAGATATTGCTTCAAGAAATTGATCTAAAGCATGATTTGTGTAACATATGATCAGCATGAGGCAGTGTCCTTCTGATTTAACATTATGTAACAATGTTTTCGCCACTTTTATGCCGATGAAAGTTTTTCCCGTGCCTGGAGGTCCTTGTATAACAGCAAACTCGTGAGTGAGAGCCAAACGATACGCCTCATACTGACTTTCGTTAAAACTGAACTGTTCTGTCGTTGGCCATGTCTCAGGTTGTAAAACTTTAAATTTTAGATTTATGTGTTTTACTTTGTCTCTGCTATTATGATCGTCGTCACTGTCACTGTCAAAATCTATAATATCTAATAAAATTGCTACTTCTTCTATTTCTTTCAATTTGTTATCCTTATAAATAACGAACTCTGTATCAGCAGATACATAAGCGGGATGTGTCGAGGCAGCCTGGAAAGGAAAAGTGAAGGTATTTAGTAGGTACAAATAACGTGGTAGCCGGGTAATAGGTACCCACGAGTCTTATCTACCTACCATACAAATCGATCTAAGTACTCACATCAACTTTGACAATATATTGCTGCATAGCCAAATGTTGCGGAAAAGAAGGTTCTTGTAGAGCTTTTAAAACATGATAATAAGGTTCAAAATAAACTTCGCTTTCTATCATAGTATACGTATCTTCGTTAAAGATACTATTATCTAAATCGGTATCAATTACTGAAACTGGTATCTGAAAACATAGGTAAGTTGGTATTATTTAGGACGAGGTACCTACTTATATCAAAAGTACATGTCATAATAATACACACGTCAATCATGAATCAATACTTTAAAGCATAGAAAAATAAGTTAATAAGTAGGTGGTATGGCACACGCCATTTTGGTCTCCAGCTACCCACAACACTGGCTAATAGTCAGCAACGAACTGTGACCCTGACCACACCGTTGGAGCCTAATCAAGTTATTCTTTAGTTGTTTTGTGCTGCGTTGTAAATTCCCTATAGGAAAAAAAAAATACGAGCTAAAGTCACGGACTAGAAAAAAAGAAGGACTCCTAGCCACGCATATCGAAAGTGAAGCACCGTTCCGTTCTATGCGTGTGTGTGTAAATAAGTGTCTTACTTGTGATATGTTGTTCTTTGACACTTTTTCTGAGATGTATAATTATTTTTACAGCATTTCACAACACAAGAAGGCATTATTTTATGACTTGACGTAAACAGTACCTACAATGACGCCGTAGTGCCGCGTACTGGCACCTTATGATTTAAATGTGTGTGTGAGGCATGTTTGTACTGGACGGTTTATTGTCTATAGTACTCTATAGTGATTCACTTTCGATACGCGTGGCGCGGGTTCCTTCTTATTTTCTAGTCCGTGGCTAAAGTATCCTAAAAACAACAGGTACCTAGTAGATAGCTACTACCATAGTTTTATTATCCTAAGTCAGTACCCACCTTGCCAGTCGATAGTAGATTAACATCGCGGTGTAGAATCGTAGCTGCCATGAAAGTAGTACAATGGTCTTTTGTGAATAACACCAAAGAACCAAAAATAAATCTCTTGTTGTGTGCCCAATTAACTTTATGGAAATTCTTGTTGGTTTTCATATCGATTTGTGCGATGGCTCCGACTTTCAAGTTGTCAACATAAGGACAGAGAAATCTAACATTATGGAATATCCTAGAAAGAAAAATGATAAGTCTAGTTTAGACATGACAGGATTTATTTATAAACGAATAGCTTATGCTCGCAGCTTCGCCCGCGTGGATGTTGGAAATTAACCCACAGGAACGTGCTGCCGGAACAAAAAGTAGCCTATGTCCTTCCCCAGGATGCCATTAAAATTATATCTTTGCCAAATTTTATCGAAGTCCATTCAGCGGCTTAGGCGTGAAAAGGTAACATTCAGACAGGGTTACTTTCGAATTTATAACATTAGTCCGTTCTCAACCATATGGTTGAGAAACATATGGAGACAACTAACAATAAACAATTGAACAATTTAACATATGGAGGTTACGTCAAAATATATATTTTGACGTAACCTCCATATGTTAAATTGTGAAACATTTTTAAAAGAGTAACGGTGGAGTTTCTTGCCCATTCTTCTCCATACGAAACTACCTTTTGGAAGGGGCAACTAGAATCAATTCTATTTTTTTGTAAATTTTGACGTTCAAAAGTGCCTTTTATGTGCCTATTTGAAATAAACGATTTGACTTTGACTTTGTTACGTTAACTATTGAAATATGGTTAACTATTGAAGTACTTACCTACGTTAATCGTAACTTAACTTAAACAACGTTTATCTACAAATTAGTATTGGTAATACTAATAATAGATGCCATAAGCAAAAGAGAGAATTAAAAACTCATTAGCTGGTTCTTTAACCATGAATGAAACAAAAAAAACAATAATACGAACTTACCGAACGTGATCGTATTTCTTTCTATTTGGATCTCGCAGATATTGATCTGTAAAAATATTGTTTAGCTAAATATGTAACATATTTAAATATAAAATCTACTAATATTCTAAAGAGACTGCCTCGTTGGTCTAGTGGTCGCAAGCGCTACTGCTGAGCATGAGGTCCTGAGTTCGATTCCCGGGTCGGGCAGTGTTATTGGGTTTTTCCATCTGGAATTTCTCGGTAGCAGCCCGTAGTCTGGATTTGTGCCCAGTTGAAGGCAATAGGCTCGCCCCCTATTACATGGGACTTAAACATAACTGGCGACATGTGGGTGTACTACAGGTACACCTCTGCCTAACCCATCGAGGAATACAGGCGTGATGTTATGTTATGTTATTATAAAGAGAAAATATTTGATCGTATGTTTGTTTGTAATGGGTAAACTGAAATAGGTATAAAAAAATATTTCACCTACAAAAAGCTACACTATCAGCGAGTAACATTGGCGGAATTATTTTTTTCAAAAAAATTGAGTTCCCTATGAAAATTGCAATAATGTCACCCAAGGTATCAAAAATTTGCCTATAAAAGTCATTATTTGGCGTACGCTGCGAAAACTATTGATGATACATAATGTAGGTATGTACTCATCATTACCCACAAAAAAGTCCGCGACGCTATATGTCTAACTATTAGGTATAGTGAAGTCACAATAACCGTTTTTTGATCAAATTAATCAATCAATACACGGGTAGAATCGAAAGATGATGACATACACACATTCGTATCATGGTATTAAGCCGTAACCAACTAAATAGTTTCATAATCAAGGTAGATTATGTACATGTAAAATCCTCTTTAAATTATTCGAATCGGATCGGTCGTTAAAAGTTATGACGGGAATAAAAAAATATTTGTTTGTTTAAGCGCCCTAATATCTGGCCACCACTACTGTGTACCAGCTGCCACTGTCTGTCTGCTACTGTCTACTACCTACCAGCCGGTTTTTTTTTTTTAAATCTTGTAAGTTATTTCTTGATGAAGCCAACCCTTATGAGCCGAGAAATCTCAGGCAGAAGTTTGTAGGTAAATAAACCTATATAATTGGTGGTGGTGCGCGTGACACGCTTGTGGTGGTGCGCGTGATACACTGGTGGTGGTGAGCGTGACACGCTGGTGGTGTTGCGCGTGAAACGCTGATGCAATGCTTTAAAACATTAATAAATCTATACTCACTTAAGCCATCTCTGAAAGGTCCAAAGCAGTCTTCTCGGAGCAGCCTGAACTGCACGTCCAAGTAGTGCTCCACGTCATTGTAGCCCCCCTCGACAATGTTAGGTCGCAGGAACGGCGTGGTTCCCAGTAAGTCCTCTTTAGTTGGCACCACACTAAGCTCACGAAAGTTTTCTGGAGGTTGTTGCATTTGCGCGTCCTGAATGTGTTCTCTCATTCGTTTCCCTTCCGGCTGCTATGAGATAAAAAGACAAAGATTAGATAAGCTTACTCGACAAACTTACTGCCTGTCAATGTTACCTATGCACTTCAATAAAATTCCCAAATAAGGCCAGGAATGGGTGCAGTGACAACACAACACCCAGTGGAGTGATATATTTTCGTCTATTAATAGGTAGGTATATTTCTGTTTAAAATATTTAAGGTTAACTTACTTACCTGATATTTATCGACATATGATGTCATCTTCTGACGTATTTCATCTAATTTCAAGACATTCGCTTCAGACAAAACGAAATTATGCTCATCTTTCAAATAATTCAGACACGTCTTCGTTACGCTGTCTATAAGCGCCCTACATCTCTTAAGAGCTATAGATGGAGATGTATCAACTATATCCCCACAAAATGTTATAAAGTTTTTCCAAAATTCATCTTGACCATTCCAATATAATCTATTTGAAAGCTTGTTATCGGTATAAGGCAGATCCATTAAATAATTCCGCAAGTAATTAATAAACTCAGAACTGCAAACATCAAAAATCAATTTCGATTTCAATTCTACAAAAGGCGATTGACTTATTTTCGATAATATTCCGATAAGTAATACATAATAATCGAGTTTGTCGGTGTTCGGTGAATTTACAACATTCATAAAGGCTTCACGTTTTTCATTTACTTTCTGAAGCACTTCTTTTTCATCAGCTTGTGCTATTTCTTGTAAGGTTCTAAATCCAATGAACCTAATTCTCTCATTTTCACGGCCTGACCTTGTGTCGTTTCCTCTGCCTCCTCTCATACCACCACGTCCGCGAAATGATTCGTTATTTTGATAGCGCAAACCAGAATTTTGTTGCATTGCTGGATCTAAAAAACATCATCAATTTCAATCAATAAAATCAACTAAGAAAAAAAGAAGTGAGCCATTGCATAAATACCACTATCGTATCTCATCAGTCTGTTGCTGTGTTGTTCTGCATGAAAATTTTGTCGATTTTGACTATTTTGTCTAATCGGTCTGTTTTCTTCATTAAAATGTTGTCGATTTTGGGTATTTTGTCTCCTCGGTCTGTTTTCTTCATTAAAATGTTGTCGATTTTGGGTATTTTGTCTTCTCGGTATGTTTTCTTCATGAAAATTTTGTCGCATTAGGGTAGTTTGTCTTTGCATGTTGAAAGGTGTAAATCGACCACGGTTCCGTAAATGGTTTTCATTAGAAAATCCCCGAGTATTTTCAGTGTTCATTCTAACTCGATTTGCATTTCTGTTCCTCCAGGAAGGCCCTGAAATAAACAATAATAATAACCACCAACTGTACATACAGGGTGTTTGGGAGATGTGTGCAAAGCTTGAAAGGGGTGATATTTTAGGCACAGACAACTATTTTAGGCCATTTACAATATATTAAGCTAAACTTGTCGTAGACGAAGTCTGTTCCTTTTTTATTGTAATTATTAAGGTTTTTAAGTATATATATTTTTTCAATTATTTGCTAATAGTGTCCAGTAAAAGTTGTTACGTTATTATTTTTATTGATTTTTTTATCTAAGTAATGTGTGATTAGGATTACTCAAACAAAATAATTTCCAAGTATCCTGTCATCAGAGAAACATTCTATGCATATTCATTTCTAAGAAACTTTAAAAAAAAAATATGGCATTTGATATGCCATAAACAAAACATTTTCTTAATTTTTTAAAAGTTAAGAAAAAAAAAACAATTAAGTACCTATTTTCTTTTACTATTTTTTTTTAATTAAAAAAATAGCCGCGGTTGTTTATATGGTTGGTTTTTGCCCTTTCTTTTGAGGTATTATTTACGCAACAACAACAACAACTCGCAACTCGCAACTCTTGGAATAAGGTTGTACAAAGCAAATTGAGGATGAATATTTTTAATTTTTAAACAAACCAAAATAATGCAACGTTTTTGTTAATGCAGTATTATTTTTTGTTAGAAATGATAACTGATAAACTCTTAGAATTATGGAGCACGTACACGAATCAAATTCCGGGAACTCGCATAGCAAAAGTCGCCGCGGGACAACACATAAGCTTGCCCTTTTTTTCGACTCTCAGGTAGCGCCTATTTAATAGAGTTTTATTCAATACAAGAATCAGCGCACTTAGTTGTTCAGAACATAGTAGTTATTTATTCAAAATAGTCAGAATCCGTACCCGTTTAGTCGGGCGGGTTCGTCCCATCTTCGTTCGGACCCTTAGTTTAGTCAAGTAACGACTGCCCTTGTGACTAGATATGTTAATTGTATATTCGTGTTTACACAATTCACCGTGTGAGCTCCTTCACGTGTTGATTTTGGAGTTTTTTCATTGTGTTGAGCTTAGTCCCAGCTGTGTGCTCTTCCAGTGATTTTGGAATTTTATTTTTGTGATCAATCGACTACGCCTGCTTTTTCTAATGAAGAATATGCGAATATCGTCTTCATGTATGGTAGAGCTGATGGGTAATGGATCTTTGGCACGACGGATGTACTTACTACCAAGAGCGATATCCGAATCGCAGATTACCAAATGTCAAGAGCGTTTTACAACACATTTCGTCGACTTTCTGAAGTTGGAATCCATCATGCGGAACCTGGACTTAATTCGGGAAAGCATGAAACAAGTGACTAGTGGATTATAGGTATTATATTGCAGCTTTTGATGTAGATCCAACTACGAGCTTCAGAGTAGTAGCTCGAAACCTCAACATTTCGGTATGGAAGGTGTTGAATACGAGGCACCGAGAAAACAAATATCCTTCCACGACACGGGTATATGTACAGGTTTGGAAAATGAAGATCCCCTACGGAGGATTCAGTTTTGTCGGTTGTTGTTAAATAGTGACCTTATTAAAGAAACCCACACTGGAAGAAGCAAGTGTCGTTCCAGAGGAAATTTTCAGATATCGTGTGGGCAGGAGTAATCGACCGAACGTTGATGGGTCCCCATTTCCTGCTAGATAATTTAAATGGAGACAATTACTTGGAATTCCGCCAAAACGATCTCCCAGAGATTCTGAACGAGGCTGAAATACCAATATTGGCAATGAGAAGACCAATGATTTTTTAGCAAGATGGTTGACCAGCGCATTGAAAAAAAGCGAAGCTCGTCTACACACACGTTGAAATAACAACCAGGGAGGAATTGACAGGAAGAATCCAAACGGCTTTTCGAGTCACGAAGGAGGAAATGAAGGTAAAAATCACGACCTCAGAAGTGAGATAACGGGCCCGCGCTTGTATTAAAAACCGCGGTCAACATTTGGAACATGAACAATAAATTATTTTTAACCGATTTCAAAAAGGAGGAGGTTATCAATTCGGATATTCTATTTTTTTTTTAATGTATGTTCGGGCATAACTCCGTCATATATGGACGGATTTGCAAAATGCGTTTTTTGTTTGAAAGGGTATACTCTCGAGGTGGTCCCATTGTCACCAAGTCAGAATCTGATAAAGGGATCTCATGGAAATCGAGGGAAATCCTCAAATTTTATAGGCACACCTATAGCGATTTTGGTATTTTTTATAGTAACTCGTGCATTTGCTCTCGGAAAGCACCATTCGGTGAAGTGGAACTGATGATGAAGACCAGAGGTGGCCACCGGAACTACTCATAATAAGTATTTCACGGGTTGCTATTCGATTACTTTATTATGGTTGCTAAGCAATTTATGCTCGTCACAATGCATATGGTGCAGTTCTTTTGGTTCTTACCAGGAGAGCTCCTCAACAATTAAAGTCCCTGCATCGGGAAAAGGAATATTTTGTAAAAAGGTGATGAGCAGTTGACATTTTTAGCCTATTGTACCTATTGTAACAGATATATATAAGTGACTTACTAAAAAGTGTAAAATAAAAAACTTTTTTACAAAATAATAAACAAGCGACTTCAAAAAAAAAACACTACATAGTGAAAAATAACTTTAAATTCGGAAGTCGGTAGCAAAAACTAAAATACAGATCCAAAGACACCGACTATAGTATTTTTTTTTTGATGTTGTTGTTTTTTTTTTTTCTAAAAAAGTTTTTAATAACAAAAACGTTGCTTTATTGGTCTGTTTAAAATTAAAATATTCATCCTCAATTTGCTTTGTATACCCTAATTCCAAGAGTCGATGAGACATCTGCGTAAATAATACCTCAAAAGAAAGGGCAATAACCAACTATGTTACATAATAAATTTCCTTATAATAAGCACTACAGTAGTCGTCTTTTTTGTGCTCTGTCTAAGGGCCGGCCAGGCCACAACACTGCGGTGCGACGACGCACTGTAGAAATCTACGACGTTGTACAACAAATCGTGTATTGTAGTACGAAGTCGTTTTTGCGACGTCTGTTGTGGCCTGGCCCCAAGGCTTTATGTGGCATTTTATCGCCAGGGCATGTGGCATTTTATTACTGTATAAAGAGAGTAACCTATGCTCTGCCGGTTACTGTAGCAGGGGAAGTCCCGCCATCGAGCAAGACCGAACAATCAACGAGACTCATTTCCACTTACCCGTGATACGAGTTTACGACCACTTTAAATAAATAACACTCATACAACGGATTCATTCGTACATACATTGTATATACACAATAACAATAACTTCCTAATTTACTAATTACCTACTTATTATGGTTGTATTCAATCGGATTACCTACAACATTAAAACGAAATTAAGTAATCGGTTTTACCTATACTCGAAAGGTTTAGGTAGTTAAATAAAGGTAAACCAAAAAAACCAAGTGACTCGTAGATGTTAAACCTTTTATTTCAAATGTTAAAATCATATTATTTTGAGTCCCATAATAATAGGCTCTATTCTGAATCTGAATTTGAGGAAATATCTGTCACATTAATAATAAAGCGTTCAGTGGTATCATCAATTATTTTGTCTAATTTAAACATTTTCTGTTCTTCTTTTATTACATGACCTTTGCAACTTTTCCAATTCTCAGCAGTCACATTAGCTAAAGCCTCTGGCAAAAGAATGTTTAGGTACGACATTTTAAATATTTTATTTTTCTCGGCTACAAACCCTTTAACTTGATCCCATTTGCGCTCAGTGGTATGGTTGCAGCCGCAATACATTGACACCATCTAACATTTTTTCTAATTCACCCACAACTTATAAGGCATCTGGTTAACTAACTAAACGTAATACCTGCTACTTCAGTTGCCATACTACGTCACAGGTGTACTCTTCAATTTAGCAACGTTATCTAATACGTTGTATTTTGTGAAAGGTTTATGGAACCTGTCTTTTTGGGCTCTTTACAATAGACAGCTTACAAAATACTCGTACTACACTATTTTATAAATCTAACAAAAAAAATCGTGCTCAAGCAATTACATGTACGAAGAGTATAGTTTACGAATAAATGATAAAGCTTAACATACATTAATAAAAGAGGAAACTATCGTATAAATCGCAAATAACTTTAATTTTGTTATAACGTATTTTTAAACAAGAAAGTGTCAACTATAAAAAAAACCCTTCTTACGATTTGTTTACCTTTATTTAACTACCTAAGCCTTTCGAGTATAGTCGTTAATTAAAAAGAGCAGAGTTAAAAAAAATAACATTAGATAACGTAGAATAGATCGTGGACATACAGGGTGGCAGTACCATCGATGCGCTAACTGTAACCATGAATTCAGCACATGATTCTATACACCCTAGGAAGGATACACGTGTCTCATTTTACAATCGAAATTCTCAAATCAAAATTAATTGGTTATCCAAAAAAATCTGCTGTTTCTTAGAACAGTGAACCTACGCGGTCAAAATGTATGAACCAGGTATTTATTTTTAATAACTGACGTGATATTTTAACGCAGTGGGTACAGAATCATGTAAACGTACTAAATGGTAACAGGTTGTGCGGTGATGTTTCCCTGCCACCCTTAATGGTTTTTGTTCCTGACCGTACCTATGCAGTGTTCCACATAATACCTACTTACATATTTAGGGCCATTTTCCTGTCATACGTATTTTCGCCCGCGCGCGACGCGCGCGCGGATCGCGTATTGGCTGCGGGCGCGCAGCCCGCGTGCGTGCTAACCGGATACGGGCGGCGTTCTTCTGGCTTCAATGTTGTTTTTACTGCGACCGTGTGACGCCGGTCGCACGCATGGTCATAGGAGTTAGTCACTGGCGACACGCACGACACTGCAGCGGCAAACGAAATCTTTATCCTGCGTGTGGCCAGTAGCATGCTATCACCCGCATGCGGACCAGATCCGAGCGCAGGCGAAAATACGCATGACAGGAAGAGGGCCCTTATGTTTGTACTTTTTAAGGAGGTATTAGGAAGTGGTGCGAATAATTATGATGTTTTGGTCATTGAAACGGCGTCATATCGCTAGTCTAGTCATGCAATAAAATGATAAAACTGCACCCTAATTACGTAACACACTATCTATCACAATCTGAATAGTTTTGAAGCCTATTGCTAATCCATTGCTTCATATGTTCGAAAAATTTGTCTGCTCAGCAACGTAAATAACCGCTGAGATGCTTTTGGCCGCGTTGTGAAGTCACCGTATTATGCCCATAAACCATAAAACATATAGGACATCCCCTGTTTTTTCTTATTAGAAAAAATCTTGTTGGAATCTGTGAAAAAAGTGTCTTTGTTCGTCTTTACAGTCGTCTACAAATGAAAACATGGTACATTCAAATACAACGCACACTTCTTTATAGCCCTACTCACTAGCATTCTTAAAAAAATACAACGGTCGCAGAATGACGTGTACATTTAAGTGGAAATTCCCGAGCGCATGAGTTCACGTAGATGTTAAAAAAGTCGGGTGTGCTTTTCATACCAAAATCATATGAGCGGATAACGCAATGAATGTTGTTGAACTGTCAAAATGAAACCCATTCCTACTGTTGGTGTGTTACGTAATTACCCCGCTGGTTATCTTTGAATTATTTGACAAAAAAATAACTAAATATTTGCAGGATTTGATATCGATAAATTGCTTACCTGGTTCGGGGCCCTCGTCCTCCATTTTTCTATTTTACCTGAAATACAACATACATCTTTATAAGTTTATTGTTTACCTAAGTAATTAAAAGTACTAATAATTTGCATCACGATTGGGTAAACAACGGGCGCGGCGAGGCGATGTTACGGTTACGGCAATGATGCACATTTATTAACCTATCCCTGTGGGTTATAGGTACCTACTTATACTACCTAACTATAAAATGTTAATTAATTGTATACATACTTATTGAACATTTTAATTAAGTGTATAGTCAACATTTTGTTTTGTTTTGTTTGTTTTTCCAAAATAGATATGAGATTATTTATGACTTACGAAACTTTGTATTTAGACTAAATAAAACACACTTCCCTTTCAAAGAATGACGTAACGGAAACTTTAATAGGTGCTGATATATACATAAGTACTTAAGTGTAAATAATAAAAATAATGTAAGTAAGTATACAAATAATACAAGGGTCAAATGCTGCAGGAGTCGGGCACATGAGTAGACTAATCAGCTGGCCACGACTTTTGGCGGCGCGGCAAACGTCGCAGCGGCGCGGCGTCGGCACTCGGCAGGCGGGGCGTTGCGTTGTCTATGCCACGAACTGCTCAGTAGCGGTAGCGGCGATACGCTATCAGTACAGAAATTACTTTGTAAATAATCCAATCTAAGTACATAATACTCTGTTGACAATTTTTCTATCGGCCTGAATATTTTGTGGTCGATTTAAAATTTCTGTAATAAATCCTTCGGAGTTCATTTTCCGTTACGAAATCGTCTAAAATATTTTATTTGCTAAGCCGCCGCCGCTGCACAGAGTGGTAATTGGTCCTAAAAGTTGGCCAAAAATATTTGGAACGCCTAATGGCTGCCTAACAATGTTTTATTTTAGTTTTAGCTTGGAAAAGGTAAAAAAAAAGACATACGTATTAAGTACAAGCATTTATTCGTCATTTTCGTCGTCATCTTCAAAACATACATTTGAAATGTCACTTTCTCGTAACAAATTTAGAACACCAGCCGAAACTTGGTGTTTTTTTTCATTCTTCGTCTTCCTCGTGCCTGTCAGGACAGGGTCAGAGGTTAAGAGGAGCCTGTTAAAAACATCTGCGTTGCAGGCTACCCGGGAAAATTTTCGGGCGTAGTTGAGCCGGAACATTCTTATATGTTTGTTGCGGGCTTCTGCCGCTTCTTCGGACAGTTGTCCAATGGGAAGAATTGCTTCCCTTACCACTTCAGCCCCATGGGGCAATCATTTATGTAATGTCGGAGACATTGGGTAAAAGTTGTACAAGGAAACGTATATCTTTGCCGTTTCTTGGCAATATCTTTCAAACACCTCCAAGTTTTTTTTTTTCCACTGGTTGCTTTTCCTCGGCAGTAAGGCGAACGTTCCATTTTTTACGGACAATCTATAGGCCACATGTAAAATGCTCTCAAAAAATCTTATATGAGCATGCAACAAAGATAAGCCGAATTCCAGGTTTTCCTTTTTGCATGGCCTCTCCTTCTCCAAATCATTAAACTGTAATGACGTGGTGCCACATGAGTAGCATCTCATGGTTGATTTAGTATGTGTAGCAGCATTGCATACTTTTCCGTCAATCATAGTGAAAAGCATTTTATGCTTGACGGAAAAGCTGTTGACTGAGCTTTTATTGAGCGCTTTTATTTGAGATTTAATATAGTCAATCTCTTCATTGGTCACATCTGTGGGTTCTTTTATGAAGATGGAGTAGGGTTTTGCCACAGTAGTTTTCTTTCTGGTCCGTAAACCAACTGGAGTGGTACCACGGAGCTTTGGAATGTTTGCGTCAGTATCGGCTTCATTTTCAAATTTCATTTTGTACTACATCTGTTGAGATCCATTGCAGCCCCATTTGCTTATTAACACTAATGATTGTTTTTCTGATTCACTCAATTGTTCCACTGCCTCACCAAGATGTAAAATCAGTCGTTGTGTCGTGTGGGCCATGTGATTTTGAACCTTTACTTCAGCACACGTTTCAGTTACGCTGTGGATTTCAGGATAGCACTCTTTCTTCAGCTTTTGCAATATTGAATAGCACGGATAAAAGCTTGGATTAGTTTCTCGCACTACTTCATATTGGGCCTGTGTTAGTCCTGCTTCTACAAACATAAACAGTGCACGTGAATGTGCTAATTTGTTAGATTTCTTCAGAGGTATTTTTTTTTCATTGCTACCGCATATTTCCTTGCTCTTCTGGGACTTTTAGTTAAATCTTTTACAATTTTTGACGCATCTACTTTTCCCGTCTTCCGTAATTTCATCTGTGTTGCATACGTTAATTCATCTGTGTCTGATGATCTAAGTTCTTTAGTTTTTCGTCTTTTGCTACTTTCACTCAAGTCTAAGAACGACTTTTGAGGTCGACCGGGCTTCCTCCTGTAACAAAAAGACAATAGTTGTACTTAAACAACTAACATAACATAAAATTTAACCCATTAGTACCCCTAAAACTATTTTTTTTGTAATAAACTACATATTGTGCGGGTAAACAAAATGCTGCAAAGCATGATAAAACAATAGAGTTAATGGAATTTGGGTGTCACCTACCGGCTTTCGGTAACGAAATGCATCCATTAAGCCACTCGGCATTGTTTTCTAGGAATCTGGTCTTTGTGTTGCGAGCAGTTGACCATTTTTGTTTAAACTGATGCCTGATGATCAACAGTTTTTGCTTTACATCAGCAATATTTTCATCATTTTCTGCATATTGATTGAGCAGTTCTCGTTCCATAAATTGCAACTTTTCATTAAAAGTTGAGGTATTTGAGCGTTCCATTATATTAAACAAATGATTTCGAAACAAAACTCTCATTCCAGCAGATCCTATAACAAAAAAACACAAAATCTAGGTCAAACTTCTTTTTACTGAGTATAGAAAGTGCCTACGGAAAAAATCACCAAAAATAGAGGAGCACTTTGGGGTGGCTCTTTCGCACTTAATTACATCCTAAAAGCTCTACTCTGTAACGAACCATTACAATTTTGACTTAGAAATGATGAGAAATATATTAAAACTCCCTTTGATCTTTCAAAATGTGTTTTTTTAAAGCAGTTTCTTGGTGTTTATTTCTTAAGGATATAAATGAAGAAAGGCTATAGATCATTTGTTAAAATGAAGTGCCAAATAAAATACATACCTTGTTGTGCACAATCCATAGTGAAAATCAACACAAAATCCTTCAGTCACAAGATGGCAAATATTTGAAAATAACGAAATCTGAGCGCATCGAACAATCACACGAACACTGTTGGCGAACGGTATTACGGTAACTTCCGACTGAACTCACGGCGCTCTGGAAAGCGCTAGGCGCTTTGTGTTTTTTTCAATTGTTTGGAGCGGTTATACAATTTTTTGGAAACAATGACTTAGAGGCAGTTAAGTTAAGGCGCTTCCCTGACCAAACGACCTTGAGCGTTCGGTCCTTCTCTGTCCCGTCACTGAGTCTCGCTCTGTCTCGCTCCCTGCGCACGCTCTTTTACCATAAAATTCACAAAACAATTTAAATTATTTTAATAAAAAAAAAGACCAGCGATGTTTTGAAATAAAATAAAACGTGAATTATTTTGATTTTTAAATTATCTATCCGTTAGTGTAATCCTGAAATTAATAGAACGTCACCTTTAGCGAAAGATGCATGCAATCAATAATTTTAGTCACTTTTTCACAAGGAGATTTAAAATATATTTATAACACAT
Organism: Griposia aprilina; assembly: GCA_916610205.1. Lineage (NCBI taxonomy): Eukaryota > Metazoa > Arthropoda > Insecta > Lepidoptera > Noctuidae > Griposia > Griposia aprilina. The sequence continues at coordinate 10,121,342 of OU744294.1, read as the reverse complement.
AAAAATAAATAAGAACGTGCAATGTGATCATAGGATATCGAACATTCATATTGTGCTTTTAGATGACTACATCTAAAAGCACAATATTAATGTAAACAAAAAACTACAAACCAACTATAACCCATAAACTATTATTACCCATAGTGAATGAGTTAATAGTCTCTGAATAACGCACTATGGCAAGGTTTTGGTCGGCCGTCGGGGTACCGCCTTAAGTTATTTATTTCATAACAAAAATACATTTGTGTCGAAATATTTGCACAGTAGGTACCTACACAAAAAGAAGCAACATAAACAATTATAATATATGTAACCTCGTTCCTCACCCATCATCGAAGTTAGAACGTCTATCCACATTAAAAACACTAACTTTACAAACATTAACATTCATATTGATCATACAGAACAAAGTCCCTAGCAAAATGCTACAAAATACATTTAATGTCGAAATATTAAGTATAAAAAAATAACATACAGTAACAACAAACAACAACAACAGTACCAACAACAACAACACAGAACAAGAGTAACACAACAACAACAGAACAGCAACAGTAGAACTAATATAACAAAAAAACGATTTCGGCCAACTTTTAGGACCTAATACCAGTCTGCGCTGTGTCTGCCGCTGTCCGGACTCCGGACCGCTCTGAGTTGTGGACGTTGTGGTTCTGTGGCATCTCAACAACTCGCCCGTACATTTATTCAAGCCGCGCCGCGCGCCGCTGCCGCGGACCGCTCTGCAAATACCGCTAGCATTGCCGCTGCGAGCGGTGCTTCGTGGTATATATTCATACATTTTTGTATATTTGTTTTACCCGCTTGCCGCCCCGCGCTAAGCTACTGCTGATAGTGACAAGGTCGTGGCCGAGCCGATAGGCACATAATATACCTACCTACCTAGCACCTATTATAATCGAACGTTGTATCGTTGGGCATCTCCTCTGGTCGAGTTACTAAGTGCTTGAATGTTTCGACATAGGTACACACATTCATATACCTACTCACAATCATGTTAGTGCTTATCAACCAAAATTAATGTATATAACAGTTAGTTTCCTACACAAACGGATACGAACTTCGGCTACGAAACTATTGCATGGAACATTTCATAATAAGTAAGTAAGTACCTACCCAAATATCTAATGCGTATCAAATTTTCAGGATGACTTAGAAAGGAGCACGAGCAAAACAATAGGCGCAAATTGTACCAAAAACTCCCGTTGTTCCACATCTTCTAGAAGTTTCAAAGCACAAAGGAGTCCTAAGTACCTATGTAATTGTACCTACAACTGACAAACCACAAAGTTGAATAATAAATTATAGATAATAATAGAACTAAAATATTATTATAAACGAGTACCGTACGTACAGTAAGATTCACGAAAGATGACCACGGCGCAGAAGGCATATTTTAGGTCCCTTTGGAGGTGCGAGGTGAGGCGCGGGCGGAAATTATTATTAAATATTAATTAACCAATTATTTAACCAACATTAAAATATTATTTTGTCTTAAGTCTTTTCTTCATGAGTGTACGTGCGCAGACGGTCGCCATTTGTGGTCATCTTTCGTGAATCGTACTGTACCTACATACGCAATAAATAAAGCGAAACACCACTATACGAGTAGCCACTAACTCTGTACAAACATAACTATCGATTGGTCTCATGTAGAAAGTTTAGCTTGTTGGTTATAAAAATATAACAATAAAACTACTTACAGTTCCACGTTCCCGTTATAGGTTCAAAGAGCTGAACCGTTTGCTCAAGGATGAGGGCTTCAGGCAACTTGCACCAAACACGACCCACAGCGTTATGGCTGATGCTGATATTGGTTGGCAAAGTAAACTCCTTGCTTAGTCACTAGCGATTCACTAGGGAAGTGACATGTCGAATGCGAAACAATTATTTCGATCCCAGCTATGCCGAAACGGAAACCATTATGAAACCGAAAGTTCATTCGCAAATTCTTATCATATTATTTCATCAAGAAAGCTTTCGCTGATAAAGAGTTGAAAGGTATTTGAAAAACCTACTTTGTATCTATGTTATTGGTCGGGGGCGAGCTTATATACCAAACGAGCAAAACAGCATTAGATGTTTTTACGAATATAATGACAGTTTTAAATTAAAATCAATAGCAATAGACTAACTAATTCAAGTTTTGAATTTCAAAAGACAAATGCGAAAACTGAAGCAGTTTCGTGTAATTCGTGTTCATCAGTCACGTCACTAGTCTAAAAATAGAACATATTACACTCACCAACCGTCACTTATCGGTAAACCCCCGCCACAGACTAAGTTACCCCCGCCCAGTGTTGGAATTGGGCTCTCAGAAAATTATTGTCTATGGAACGTAAAAAGATACTATTTGCCCAAAATTATACTACGTTTTCTTTTTATATCGATTGTTTACACACTGACGCTTACTGCTGAGGTTCTGTTGCAAAACGTGAAAGTTTTTGCTTTTTCAGACATTTTGATTAGATTTTGCCATGTTTTCGCTTGCGGCAGCAACAAAATTCAAAAGTTACGACGCAAAAATGATTTCCCCAGATTATTGAAATCCTTTTCTGTAGGTGCTGGGTTCAGAGTCTATCTAAACATTTTGTTTTAAACTTTACGCTAGTCAAATAATAGTAAGAGGTGTTACGTGATACATAGAAAACCAAAAACTTTATTAAAATTCAGTGTTCGGTATTTTAAACCTGGAATACACATACATATGACGTTAGAAAAGCATGCTAATTTGCCACGCAGAGCTTTGCTATTGAAAACAGATGGAGTATATATGTTCTGTGAACAGATGTCCCTAGACGCATATTCTTCTCTTCTTCTTAGCGTGTCGATGGTAATCTAAATGGACTCTGCCCAGATTTTGGCTACGTGATTGGCTTTAGCGCCATCACTAACGTCCATTAAATCCTGTAACGTACAGCCGCGCCGGTGCAGCTGGCAGGACACGCAGAACATACGCATATTTAGTACTCGCATACTTACAAGTTTACTAGCACACCAACGGAGCACGGAATCGCCCGTAAATAACTCATTCAGACTTGCCTTTTGTTATACACCCGCGCCACACACTAGTCACACCGTGCGCTAGTTAGCACTAAAAAATGGATCAGCTTGCGATTAGGTGGCGTGCTTGTTCACTAGCATAATCTTTTTGTATACAGTGTGCTACTAAGTAGCAGATTGTCGAAAGTAGTATGCTTTTGTCATTTGTGCTAATAAATAGTACTTAAAATAGCATGAGTGTTCCAGAAATTCCAGATGTTTCAACAAAATACCTTGTGATATAATTATTGCAATTAAATTAAAGATAATTTAAAACTCACAACAAAAGTAGGTACGCTTTATAAACAAGCACAGAAATTAGAGGACTATATCCTAGATAAGAATGCTTGGAAACATGCTGGTCCTGCTCCATAAAACAATCTAGAGTCTAGACAAAATCAAACTGGTTGCTAATTTAATTGTATAATTTATTATTTTTATGACATTGATAACTTAGATTAAAATAATAAAATATTATTTAATATTTTTTTTTTTTTTTTTGACATTAGGTAACTACTTTATCTCACACACTAAATTATTACTTGTATTTTTTTTTGAAAAATCATCTGTTTTTCAATATTTGTAAATATGTGAGCACCATGTATCGATCACGTATTTAATATACCTGTCATTGCTATAAATTTAATTATTTTTACCTATTGTTGTATAGTAATTTTGTTCTAGCTGATAAAGTCGAGTATTCGGATTAGTTGATTTTTAGGATATTGTTGTTTTGGCCCAAATTTTATATATTTTCTACGTTCCTCCCCTTTAAGGAAGCAGCCACATCTGTTGGACACAATTGACCAAATTATTCGCAGCACAGTAACATCCATTTTAAACGTGGCCTTGGACGACCGAGCGTGGCTTCAAGCCACACTACCCATTTGTTTTGGTGGCCTCGGCGTCCGCAAAATTACCAGTATTAGCTTACTGGCGTTCCTGTCCTCTGTTGACAGCACTGAAAAGTTAACCAGGAAAATTTTTGCCCCCTCCCTGGTTGACTCTGAAGTGCCGTGCTTGACTGATGCGGTGAACGCCTAGACAGCGGTTTGCCCAGATACAGATCGGCCCGTGAACCCATCTTCCCAGAGACAATGGGATGAGCCGCTCTGCAGGTTGGTACGATATAAACTTATCAATACGTCCTCCAATACTGCTGAGCGTGCCCGCCTGCTGGCTGTGGGAGAATGGAAGTCGGACCTCTGGCTTCAGGCGCTACCGTCGCCTAACATAGGTACTATGCTGGGTGACACTATTTTCCGGCCCGCTACTTGTCTGCGTCTGGGCGCTCCATGCGGGGCTCCGCATCGCTGCCAGTGCAGTGAACTGTCGACTGCCTCGGACACCATGGCCTATCTTGCAGTAAGTGCGCAGGCCGGATAGCACGGCACGCCTGCATTAATGACATAATCCGTCGTGCTCTTGCCACCGCCGGGGTGCCAGTTGTTTTAGAACCCAACGGTTTGGCACGCGAGGATGGGAAGAGACCAGATGGAATGACCATAATGCCCTGGAAGTTAGGCAGGCCTTTGGTGTGGGATGCAACGTGTGTCGACAACCTTGCGCCATCCCATCTTCCTAGCACGGTGGGCTGTGCTGGGGCGGCGGCTGCAGGTGCGGAAAACCTCGTTTCCGCACCTGTTTGGGGTTGAAACACTAGGGCCGTGAGGTCCAAGTGCCCACTAGGTTTTTGGAGACATCGCCAAGCGGTTGGTCGACTCTTGACGTGACCAGAGGGCTGGCCTATTTTTTGGCCAAAGAATGAGCATCGCCATACAACGTGGCAATGCTGCCAGCCTTTTTGGCACTTTTCCTGTCGACAGCGTCGCGGACGAATTTTTTGATGCCCTATGATTCTTTTCATTCCTTCTTTTTTATTTTATTTATTTTTATTTAGATGTACATCTAAATAAAGTACATACTATTAATATTTAGTTTAATTGTATGATCCAAAGTTGATTGAAATAAACACTTCATCCCACAGATAATCATAATGTTTTATTACGGCAATAAAAAAGCGACGTCAATCTCAATCTGTGTTATGTCACTGTCAGTCAACTAACTGTCAATGTCAAACGCCTAACCCGCATGTTTGATTGAACAGTAATAGAATTTAATACTGTGTTGGGTTTTAATTTGTAGTTTTGTAATCCGCTAATAATGCAAAGCGAAGATACTGATGAAAACAATCAGGCCACAGGTCCTATAGATAATGCCTGGGCTATGAAAATACCGAAATTTACTCCCGACGATAATCCACATGGTCTTTTAGAAGAAAGCAAGTTTGCAACCCTGTTTCCAAAATACAGAGAACAATACTTAAAAGAATGCTGGCCGCTTGTGCAAAAGGTACTGAAAGAACACTTCATCGTCGCCGAACTTGACCTCATCGAAGGCAGCATAACCGTCAAAACAACAAGAAAAACATGGGATCCTTACATTATAATTAAAGCCAGAGATTTGATGAAACTGTTATCACGAAGTGTCCCATTTGAACAAGCTGTGCGAGTCCTAGAAGATGAGATAGGTTGTGACATAATAAAGATCAATTCATTTGTTCGCAAAAAAGAGACATTTTTGAAGAGACGGCAGCGTTTGATTGGTCCTAATGGAGTAACTCTCAAGTCTATAGAACTATTAACTGAATGTTATGTGTTAGTGCAAGGAAACACAGTTTCAGCCATAGGACCATACAAAGGTCTGGTGCAAGTGAGGCGAATTGTTGAAGACACAATGAAAAATATTCATCCAATGTACAACATTAAAAGTTTAATGATCAAGAGAGAACTCATGAAAGACTCCAGACTAAAAAAAGAGAGTTGGGATAGATTTCTACCAACATTTAAAAGTAAAAATGTGCCAAGGAAACAACCTAAAAAGAAAGTTGAAAAGAAACCCTACACACCATTCCCACCACCACAACAAGAGAGTAAAATTGACCATGAACTTGCTACTGGAGAATACTTCCTCAAAGATGAACAGAAGAAGGCCAAGAATCGACATGAAAAGGAAGAAAAGCAAGCACAAGTTAAACGTGCCAAGCACGAGCAGAGGCAGAAGGACTTTATGCCTCCTGAAGAGAAAGCAACTGCTCCTAATGACCCCTCAGATACAAAAGTTGATATTAACTTATTTAAATCTAAAATGAAAAAGCTTTCCAAGCAACAAAAGGGATTGAAATAAAAATAGACACTAAAACATTAACATAGGTGTCAACATTTAAGATATCTACAAACTCGCTTATTTAATTTGGATGATCAAGTTTGGGCTTGATGAACAATTAGTCTCTGATCCACATTGATTGGTTTTAATGATAAAACCTCATCCTCCTCTGATTTAACCTCATGATAGCTACATGATATCAGCTAATAGTATTGTTCAAAACCCAGGGAGCAAGGCTCATTGCAAAAACTGCAAAATGTATTAGACTAATTAATACTATTAGATGACACGTGGAAGTAGGACGGCATGTCATAATTATAGGGAGAGAAAAAGAGACGAAAACTTGGCTGACCAGCCAAGTTTTGACATGCCACTTGCAGAGCATGTATAACTTTATCTACCTTTTTCCTCAAGGGTGTGTTAGTAATGTATATTGTCACAGGCCTCAGGCAAGGCTCTTATTGCTTGCTGAAGGCGTACATGCAGCCTAGTCGAAATACTTATCCTTACTTGACTATTGTTGATTATGCTGTTGTATGCAGCTTATTTGATTATGCAGTTTGTAGGTACCTTATGTTAAAGTACATTATAATGTAATAAAGAAAAGTAAGCTGTAATCTGCTTGATATTAAATAAATAACTGATTGAAAGTACTATCTTATCTCTTTATTTTCATTAGTTTTAGTTCTGGGACCAAATTATTTTTAGCAATATATTTTTTTCCGTTCATGTAGGGCTGTAGTACTTCAGGTATGTAAATTTTCCCTTTGGGATCTTGATGTGTTTCTAGTAAAGCTATCAACATTCTTGGTACAGCACAAGCCGTGCCATTCAATGTGTGAGCATAGCTTGTTTCCCCATTGTGAACATATTTGATGTGCAGTCTTCTTGATTGGTAATCTGTGCAGTTGCTACAGCTTGATATTTCACCATAATTATTATGACCTGGCATCCATGCTTCTATATCATACTTCCTGTAAAATAAAATTCTACTGAAATGACTATTATCACATTAAAATGATGGCAATGTCATCTTGCAATCATGATGATTATGGCAAGTCCTCAATGACCATTAATTAATGGTTTCAATTTTTTTTTTTTTTTTTTATGTGGGTTTGCTGTTGACCCTAGTCTAGGTCAGAGATGACAGAGACAAAGTTCGACAATGGAGTGAGCTTACCCAGAAGAAGCCTGTTTCCATAACAATTTTGCCCTTTCCCCATTCAAAACTATGACATGTAAGATACATACCTATATGCAGGTGCACCTAGTTCATGTGGTGGCATGTCAAGTATTTTCATATTAAATCCTAAGGGTGAAAATATTTCTTCCTGCATTGTTCTCAAATATTCAAGCATACTTTCTGACTGACTTGCAGTAGTCACTGCAAACATTTCTACTTTTGTAAATTGATGAACTCTGTGGATTAATGAAGAAAGGTCAGTAACAAATTTTGAAGACTATTTAGTTAACAATAATTCTTAAAATATGTGCTATAGAACTGTAAAAAAAAAAACTAGGCATCTGTCTTGCGATTGTAAAAGAAACTCATCTTTACACAATATTTGTTTCTTTTATGCATAAAATTTATAGACAGGAACAGGATAGATCAGATTTATTATTTTCAATCTTTAGATTTATAGATAAGTTGGTACAGCATTTATGTTCCTTTTCCTCCATTAAAGGAAGATTGTCTCTTACCTGTATATTCCTCTCTCTTCAATAACATTTGAAGTTTCCGCCCTAAAGCATCTGCTCACTGCAGCCAATTTCATCGGCAAGTCTTCTTCTGTGTGAAGTGTATTCATCAACAATCCTGCTAGGGACATTTCAGCTGTACCTGACAGGTACAAATCTGGACCATGGTGCACTGGGTCCAAAGAATATATCTAAAATTATCAAAAAAATAACTTTAATCTTATTTTCATATGAACATAATGCAAGTAACATTTGTTTTGTGCTATTTTATTTTATTTTATTTCATTCAGGGACAATAAACAGCTACAATATGTGTTGGAACAGAGAAAAGATAATACAAAACATTAACAATATTGCAGCCCACTACATTATCCAAAACATCATTCATTATTAAAAACAATCTATAGTTTTGTTAAAATAAAAAGGTTCTCATGCCATTCCATACTGCAACAAACAATGTTGTATTTTCTTAACTAAACAGATATTCGAAATTACAAAGCAAAATTTACCTGTGTTCGATCACTGTTAACTGTCATACCACAGCTCTCCAAAACTTGACTAGGTAAAATATCTGGTACTGAAACCAGCTGAAACTTTTCTTGCAGGAGTTTGTTAACAGTGTATTTAATTAATGCTTCTTCTAGCTCGGCTAGTTCTCCCATGAAGTAATAGCTCTTGTGACCACATGTGTGTCCTAATTTATCTGTTCTCACTAAATTTAGACGTCTCGTTATTTCACTGAATTCTAGAGGGGCATGTGCTTGGAAATCTCTTTTCTGGTTTATTTCTTGTACAACTTGTGGGTCTACATTTTCCGCAACAGAAGGATGTGTTTTATTAGGCAAACAACTCAGTTCTTTGTACAAACTGTCCCTTATAATTTGATATGAAGCATCTGATAATGCAGTTGTTTTAAATATTTTATACTTATTCATTACACGATTCACATCACCAACACCTTTTCTTATTTTAATATTATTGTCAATTTCTAATAAATTTTCAGCATTACAATAATAATTTATATCAATATCCGGCACAAGTACAGTTGAACTAAACCTTAGAAACATAGATTTGGTGAAAACTAGTTGTCTTAGTTTAGGGTAATATATCATTTTAGTAAACTAGGAAAATAAATTCCTTAGCCGCAAGTACCCAACAATTCAGGCAAAATTCTGACACTTCTGACAGCCAGCCAGTCCACTCATTGACAGTAACCAGCACAAGCATAGGGTAAATTCCGAATTACACCATAATCGCTCACAGCCACAGAACAGTATTACTCCTAGCGGAGCTCACAGGGCTCACATAATTCAGAGCTAATTTCACCAATCGTCTTTAAAACTGCGTTTACACTAAATGCGATTAACATCAACATTTGACCTCGTTTAACATCGATTGCATTTCACAGAGCGAAACGCCACGATCGTTAATCGCGTTTACGAAAACCGAATTACAGCATGTTAGAACGGCAACATCGCGTTGCCTTTTGTCCTTGCACCGAATCTTGATGCAATATATTTTGTGTAAAAAAATATATTTCTTCATTTGTCAAGTCAATTGTCAATTTGGTAAAGCCATAAAGTGAGTGAGGTTATTATTAGTATTGTTCGTTTTATTGTTCTCAGGTTAGCAGTGCACATTTTAATTTGTTAATTTTTCTTTTATAAACTCGTGTTATCAACATGTCTGAAAGAAAAAGAGACCCAGCATTTCAATAGAGTGAAAAATTGCTATTGGTCGAAAAACATTATAACACAATAGAGTCAAAGAAAACTGAGTTCTAGTTTATCTTCAATAGCTTCCAATCGAGAGAAAAGTCAGGTTTGTAAGTCGAAATCTTATCACAAAGTCATGATCATCTAAAGTGTCAAAGTGCTCTCTCTTTTGCGAATCCACCTTGGTCTTCGAACCACAAATCATCTCATCATCTTCTTCAAAGGCAAATGAGTAAACTCATCTCATTATGTAACTCAAAATATTCGTAATTATGCGATTCTAAACAGATAGTAATATCATAACACCGTCACTTCTTCAACACAATATGGCGCAAGCGCGTGGTACGGTACGTCAAGCACATAACCGCGTTTAAGATCGTTAAACGGTCAAAATTGGGCGTTTAGTACAGTAACTGCGATTACCACTTGTAGGGACCACTGGTTGTAGGCACCGTACATTAGCACTTTGTTAATATTGGTTTAGTTATAGAGTACACAAAAAGAACCACAAGTTGGAATTAAAGTTATATTAAAGTGTAGAAGGTTAACCAGTTAGAGTGGTAGCGATTCTTGCTCTTAGTCTTGACCAGTGGTTAGTTTCACAGTTATTATCTGCCTCAATGTGCATTGCTTAAGGGGCATGCACCAAGGTAGCCCGCGAATTTTCTTAGGTTTTTTGCAATTTGCAGGTCAGTATCAGGTTGTATGGTGATCTAAATATGATTCGCGACCGTATCAAATATGGCTTTACAGAATTATAATCATTAGAATCAGCAATACATTGACTGCATCGTTGGTCTAGTGGTTGCAAGCGCTACTGCTGAGCATGAGGTCTCGGGTTCGATTCCCGGGTCGGGCAAAGTGTTATTGGGTTTTTCCATCTGGAATTTCTCAGTAGCAGCCCGGAGTCTGGATTTGTGCCCGGTTGATGGCAATAGGCTCGCCCCTATTACATGGGACTTAAACATAACTGGCGAAATGTGGGTGTATAGGTACACCTCTGCCTAACCCTTCGGGGAATACAGGCGTGATGTTATGTTATGTTTATTAAATAATAAATAAGTAATAGAGAGCTGTCATTTTGCGTTGTCCCTCGACAGTCGAGAGATATTTAAGTGTACATTATTCTCGTTTTATCTTTGGAATTTACTGTCGATATCGTATTTTATTTTTAAGGAGACTGTGGTAATGATTTTACAACAAAATTAAAACATTACGGCTTTACTCTATTAAATTATGGTAATTTAATTATATTACTGAGATTTGAAAAATCCCGACGAGTCAGGTTTGTTACTGCATTTTTGCAATACTTACCAATATTTTGATAGAAAAAGATTATCTATAGCAATACTGACAGCATTAAGACATCGTCATTTTGTATAAGTCGTCAGTTGCAAGTGCCATTTCACCGTGTGAGGTAGTGCGTGACTCATTCATCGCTAGGTAGCAAACTTTTTGTCAAGGTAAGTTACCAAAAATATTATATAAGTTGATATATAAATAATATTATTCTGGTTGTTTCTGAATCGTTCAACATCTTGTATCATTTTTAAATAGTTATTAACGTCCCACTGCAATCATACTTATTTTAAAATATATAAAATCCACAAAGGTGAGGTAATGTTACGTCAGTTTTGTGTGCTAACATACAGGCCTTTTTTTTTTTTTTTTGGATGGGAAATCATCAAATGACCTCTCCCGCTCTGGGCGGAGCGGAAGGGCGTGTCAGACTCTTACTGACTAAAACCCACCCGTGTTCCTTCAGTTGCCTGTGCGCCAGGGCCACGGTAACTCTTTCGAACAATCCGCGACCCCGGCAGGCATCGGCCCTATCGGACCCCGTCAATTATGCTGACAACTCTTTGAGGCGCGCGAGGAACACAACGCGCCGTCGACCCGGGCCTGGTCCTTACCGGACGGCGAGCTGCCCATTGCTCGCTGTCCGCAGGCCCGCGCCTACGGTGGCCGGGAGTCGGCTATCGACTCCCGACGCCCAGGGTGTCTCCTCCTGCGGCGACTAGGGGCGTGAGGGCGCAATGATTGCCTCTCCCTCACGCGCTCCGCCTCCTCCTTCGCGAGCATTACTGCTTCGCAGAAGGAGGTGACTGCTTCCCATTCTCTCTCGCTCCGTACTATGGCCTGAACCAGGGCCGGACGCGAGAGATCGCCGCCGCCGATCGCCGCCACGAGGACACGGCGGTGCTCCGCCCAAGCCGGGCAGACCTCCACCGTATGCGTAGGCCTGACATGCAAAGTAACAAAACTGACTGTAAAGAAGATTTCTCACATGATGCTGTTTATACCAAGTTTGACAAAAGTAGGTAATGCTTTTTGTACGATACAAAGAGATAAAAAATGAGTAAGTATTTATGTATTTTAGATTTAAAGTTTTATTTCTTAATAGGTAGCATTGATAGGTAAGTAGATAGGCCAATTTTATATTTAAAATAGATTTTTATTTCATTATTTATAAAAAAAAAAAATTTTCAGTGTCTTGTACATGATACCTAACCTAATAAAAATCTTTAATTGTGTTCGTTCGTAAATGAAGAGTTTAATTTTTATTTACACCAACAGAGTAGTTTTAGGACATGATGAACATACAGATGTAAATGGCACTTTACAATTTTCTTACTGTCAGATTTGTTACTGTCCCACTAATTTTCAAATTAAAATCCTTTTTCTTTTTTTTTATATTAAAGCATTAATAACTTATTACGATGTTAATTATACAGCAAATTACAACTACAATATAAATATTATAGTCATATTGAAAGCAACTTGGTATCTTAGCCTCAAAAATAAAATTTGTGTATAGTTTGTCACCACCTGCTAACAAAATTGTAACTGAGTGCGTTTTTCTTTGTGCCATTTTAAGATATCGTATTTTTTCAGAGTGATTTATTTAACACAAACTATGTTCTTAATTTGTGTATTAAAGAAAATTTTATTGTATTCGTTGTTTAATTTATGATCACATTTTATTCAAGTAACACTGACGACATTTTCTTGAACTACCCCAAGTTTTCTTTTATTTTTAAGTGCTTATTAATAAATTATAGATATAAAGCCGAGATTCGTAAAATATATAGTTTAGAGCATTGTATATAAATAAAATATCATACAAAAAATTAAGTTGAAAATATATCATTACTTTTTTAGGACCTACACATTTTTGTGAAAATGCCCAATTCGTAACGAACCCCTAATACCAGTAATATGTCAGACAATACACATGACAGCTACTTAGTGGGTGTTCCGAATCGCACTGTAATCGATGTCAATATCCCGTAACTTCTGCTCTGTCTGCGTTGACCCAACTGTGCAAAAAGTTAGTATTTTGCGAAATACTAACTTTAAGTATTAACGTTAAGACAAAATTATGACGTAGTTAGATGTTAATTACTTATTTTGTTCGTGTTTCTTTAAAATATTGTGCCTTTTTTGTAGGTATCTAGATATATTCAAACACAAGAAATATAAGTAAAAACTGGGTTTATTCTCTCCGGTCTCTCCTAAGTCCACACTGTGAATTGTCGCTTTCCTTTTTTTTCTGGAGGCTTTTGATCCACGTATATAATCTGATATCCTGTATATTGTATACAGGGCGGCATCACATCGACGCACAAACTGTAACCATGAATTCAGCACATAATTCTAGCCCCCTACCGTAGAATTTATTTCGTAGCTAAACAAAAAAAAAAAAACTGCTAATTCACAGAAAAGTGAAACGTGGTCAAAATGAACAATGAATGAATGATGAATGGAACAGCTGATTTTATTTTTAATAACCGACGTAATATTTGAACGCAGGGGCGTTCAGAAACATGTACTGAATCCATGGGAACAGGTTGCGAGTCGATGTCCCTGCCACCGTGTATTATTATGATTTACATGTTTAAAATTCACATCATCGCTTGCTATCAGGTGAGATATCAGAAATATATCACCAGCAGCCCGGAGTCTGAATTTGTACCCAGTTAATGGCAACAGGCTCGCCCTATATTACATGATATGATGCACGACTTATACATGACTGGCGAACGAATTGTAGAAAGACGATCTTTGCACCTCTGCCTACCCCATCGGTGAGTACATATGTGATGTTATTTTTATAAATATAGGATGTTTTTGCATTGTCTACTCTTTTTCTAATTTAGCTTTCAATCATCTTCTGTTACTTGGTTTTATAACCTTTGTAAACTTTCTACTCTAGGGTGTAAATTCATGGTTACAGTTTGCGCATCGATGTCCCTGCCACATTATTTACTCCTAAATTATATAGTTTTAAAATGTGCATTTTTCCTCCCATACAAATTAAAGGTGAACCACGCATGATTTAAAAAATAAGTTTATCGTAATTATTTGAATAAGCAACCTATTTTTTACTATATAACAATCCCGGTTTTAAGTTACCTGTGGAGTAATAATATTTGATTCCAATTTTGTCCCACGATTTTTTGCTGTGAGTTACACATTTTATGTAACGCAGTTTTCATACAATAAATCGTGATAATTATGCTGCGATAATATTATATTCTATTAACAAAAACGACGATTTGGGTCCATAAGACAGAACTTGCAAAGCTGCAAATATTTTATAGCAAACATTAATTCATGTTATTTAATTTAATTTTTATTAAATAGTGATGAAAAACAAAACTGAACACATAAGTAAAAAATTGCCAAATCGCAGTCATAATGCAACATTAATGACTGCGATTCCGCAGCTGACAATTGTCAATGTCAGCGTCAAACTGTCACTGTCAGCGACAGTCATTCTGTGAATTTATTCTGTCAATCAATACTTATTGGATTTGGTTTGGCGCCGTTTTTACTTGTGTGTTCAGTTTTGGTTTTCGTCACTATTTACTATAAATTACCTAAAAGAACCATGAATTATTGTTTGCTATAAAATATTTGCAACTTTGCAAGTTCTGTCATATGGAAATAGGTATTTGCCACACATGCCTGTACAAAGTCGTAGTGTTCTTAAGAACTTGCAAAAGGATGCTGAGGAAAGCGCTACATCTGTTGGCAAACCGAAGTCACCTTCTCAGATGTAAGTACATAATTATATGAATTATGATCAATGACACGACACCACCCTGTCTGATAAATTAGTACAGCAAACTCGTATAAATGAATTATGTTCTTCAACTGTGACAATTTGTAACCAATATTTTATCCGACCAATTATTAAACACTCATCAATATTGTAAAAGGAGTAGGTAAGTAAAAGTAAACAACTTGAAATGTTCAAATTGTAGGACTAGCTTCACATTGCTAATATGAAAACATTACTGTAGTATCCTACTCTTAACCCCAATAAATTGTGATGCAATTGCATTAAGTACAAGGATTTAATGTCCTGTTTACTTAAGCTATTGGCCATAAATTTATTTCTTGTATGACAATGTGTTATGCTTGAATTATCATGCTTATGGAGGCGCTGCATACAAATTAAATTGAGAAAATGAAAATTTCTTGACTAAATTTTATAAATTTGTTTAATTTAAATTTCAGGTCCAAGAGAAGGTCACCACGCAATGGAAATCAGTCGCCACGCAATGGAAATCAGTTGAAAATAACTAGTATGTTTGCCTCGAAAAGGAATAGAAGTCCTGAAGGAAACAAAGTTATACAACCGGTAAGTATTAAGTAATAAAAAAAATTAAATAAGTTTTTAAGGCAAGTTTTAATTTTACTTAAACATTATTATTAAAATATAAACTAAAGTAACGCTACTGAAGTACGTAAGTACTAAAATATGAGTTGTTACCATTATGAAGTTTTTTTTCTGTGAATAATCTGCCCTTAATGATCCCACTGCTGGGACACAGGCCTACTCTCTGTGAGAGGAAGTGGACCATAATCCACCACACAGGCCCAATATGAGTTGGTGTTTTTTTTTTCTGATTACTGCTATATTAATTAGTCTTGACCGTTTAATATTTGTTAGTTAATAATTTAAAAAAAAATATTAATAGTTTGTATTTAAAAATTTAAAAAAAAGTTATTTACATTTATGAATTGCATTTCTTTTTTTTTAGAAAAAGATTAAATATGAGGATAATGAAGCTAAAGAAAACAGTATAGGTAGCATCACTAAGGATAATAGCAGTGAAAACTTGGAAGTAGAAGCAGATAACGGAAAAACCGACATGGAACTGAATGATGTAGAAGCAATCATCACAAAAGATAAACAGGTGAATGACGCAATTGAAATTGCCCCAAAAGACATAGAAATGAATAAATTAGAAGACAATATAAATGACGATAAAGTAGACACTATAAAACAGGATATAACTGAAACGGATAAAAGCATCCAAAACCAAGAACAAAATGGTTCCACTGAAGAACAGAAAGCAAATGGTAAAACTGAAAATAATAACGAGGTAGAAAGCTACACAAAATCGATTCCTGACAATGAAAAATGTAATATCTGCGGTCAATTTTTGAACAATTCCGATATAATATATTATCAAGGACACCCACAGGATGCTGTTGAAGAGTATATAGCATTGACCAATGAGAAACTTGTTCTAGCTTCAGGTCAGTACTTATGCTAAATTGATGATATGGTTCTAAACCTTTCTGAAGGAAGTGAAAAGTGAACAAAGTTCATCAAATAATTTAGTTTTTTTTTTAACTATTCCTACTGTTGTCTTTCAGGTGATGATGGAGATATAACGGAACGCCCACAGACTAACATAACCAGTTTTTCTATATTTGATGAACAGGGACATCTTTGCCCTATTGATGGAGGTCTCATTGAAAATGATGTGCGTATCTACGTGTCAGGGTATTTGAAGTCCATATGTTCTGAGTCAGCTGAAATTGATGACGAATCTGTGCCTGTGAAAGATGTAGGTCCTATTATTGAATGGTGAGTATTAATTAGACTGTAATATTTCATATACTGTACACTATGACAATAAATTGCAAAAGAAAGTATAAGATAATTGGAAAGCGCCAGAGGAGGCCTTTGTGTCTCAAGGACATACTACAAAGAGAACTGCTGGACATATTTTTTATTGTTTTGTACTTTTTAGTGAATAAATGCTCTCAATTTGAAATTCATATATGTATACTTATAATAACTTGAGAATAATTAAGAGGCTGTGCACAAAATTGACTGATTTTGATCAATTTTGTGCATTATTTGTGGGAAAGGGAACAATTATTGGAACAAAATTATTTGTGATTTGGAAAGTCTAGTTTTTATGTTTTGCACTTGGCTGAAAGGGATTTTTAAGTAAATGAAGTATTCATGGAAAATCACTAAGATTCGCAACAAGTTTTCCAAAAAATTACGCGAGACTGACGTTTGATCGTTTTTTTTTTTTACTAGAAACTACGTTTGATTTTGAACATTGAAAAATATCATCAACATCATTATATAATTATGGTTTACTGGGCACGTGGCAGCCACGTGTAGTTAGAAGTTGAAAAATATATTAGAAAAATAATGTTGAAAAAACCTATTTTTCGAACAAAACCCAGACAGTAATGTATTTATTCCTATTATTGAGCAAACCGTTTCAAGCAACTTAAAATCACATATTAATCTTCAGCTATTCTTAAAATAAAATTAAAATTTCATTTTATGATAATACAATATATTTATTAAGTCAATCAATGGCGAAATAAACCATATTTTCGAGAACCCAAAAGTGATGAAACTATTAAGAGGTGCTGTGACTGACACGAATGGTTTAGCGCCACGAAAACTGTAGTTTTTTAGTCACACGAAAATAATGTTTCAATTATTATAGGCTTTCTCACAATTAGATAAGAAATTGACAAATGAGGATGTTTTTCGTTCACGGAGCTTTAAGGCTCTTATGACTTTTTTCTGATTCACAACATATAACTACATCAGAATTCTTCTGCTTCAGGTTCATACACGGCTTTGACGGTGGCGACAGAAACTGTATCACCTTATCAACAGAATTTGGAGAATATAACTTACTAAAACCAAGTGAACAGTACACGCCACTTATGAACAATCTCTATGAAAAGATATGGCTAAGCAAAGTTGTTGTAGAGTATTTAGAAGAGTATCATTATCTTCAGCCAACATATGCAGACTTGCTAGAACTGATCAGAGAGTCAACTATTCCTGAACTGAATGAAGCCAGAATGACTGAAGAGATGCTTCACAAACATGCCCAGTTTGTGTGTGATCAAGTAGTGAGCCTAGAAGCAGATGAAGATGATGAACCACTCATTACATTACCATGTATGAGGGAGTTAATTAAATTAATGGGTATCAAATTCGGCAAGCGTAAACTCCGCACTAAAATAGATTACAAAAAGGTTGACAAAAAAGCTTGGACTAAAGCTACTACTACTCCCCTTGTGAGGAAAACATTTGAGAGCTTTTTCACAAATCAGTTAGATAAAACAAATCATGAGTTGGTGCTAAGAAGGAAAAGATGTGGTGTGTGTGAAGCTTGTCAACTGCCTGACTGTGGGGAATGTAATGCTTGTCGGGCCATGGCAAAGTTTGGCGGACATGGACGTACTAAAAAAGCCTGTGTAAGAAGATTCTGTCCCAACATGGCAGTAGAGCAGGCTGAAGATTCAGAACCAGATGATGAAGAAGAGTACCAACAAATGGCTGAGAAGAAACTACACGACAAGTTAGAGGACACAGTGCCAGTCAAGTTAACTGGCTCAAATAACAGAAAAATTAAATGGGTCGGCGAACCCACGAAAGCCGACGCCACCAAAGTGTATTACGAAAAAGTTGAAATTGATGGCTCTGAACTTTGCAATGGCGACTTTGTAATGGTTGAGACATCTCAATCCAATATTCCTGCTTTGGTTGCTAGAGTACTATACATGTGGAGAGAATCTATTAACACTAAATCTGGTTTCTTTCATGCAGAGGTATTCATTAGGGCCTCTGACACTGTTCTGGGTGAGGTCAGTGACCCAAGGGAAGTATTTTTAGGAGACAGATGTTGTCATGGTGCTCCACTTTCATCAATATTAAGGAAAGCTTGTGTTGAAAAGGGAGAAATCGCAACCGATTGGTTCAAACTAGGTGGCAAGGAAGTAGATGACAAACATTTTGAAGATGATGGTAAAACCTATTTTTACAATAAATACTATGAAAGGTTCAATGCACGATTCGAAGATTTACCTGTTGATCCAGTTTGTCCTAATCCACTGAGGCAACACAGATTTTGTCCATCTTGTGAGAGAAAAACTAAAAGGGATGCTAAAAACATACCTAAAGTTTCTGGAAAACTGATAGAAAAATCCAGTTTTGTAACTGAATCTAATAGAACAGAATGGTCATTAGTGAGGTGGCAAGATTACGACTACAAGAAAGGTTGTGGTGTATTCCTAAAACCAGGAACATTAAAGTTGAAGAATACTCTCACTAATGAAAACAACAGCGTCAAACCAAAACTAGAGAAAGTTGATGAGGACATCTACCCTGAATATTACAGGAAGAGTGACAATAATTTGCGTGGATCAAATATAGATACCGGGGAACCATTCTGTATTGGTTATATTGCAGCTGTAACTGCCATTGGAGAAGGACCTTTGATTGTTCCTCAGGATATTTATTTAAAAGTCAATGTTCTTTATAGACCTGAAAATACAACCAGCCGGTTTCCGCAGCATGAAGACTTGAATGTAGTTTATTGGAGCGAAGAAATTCGTGATGTATCTTTCTCTGCAGTTGTAGGAGCATGTCATTTAATTTATGAACAAAATGTTCCACAACAATATTCTCTGGCCCAGTGGCTGGAGAGAGACCCAAGTAGGTTTTACTTTAGAATGGCTTTTGATAAATCTTCAGGTCAGTTTATAGATGTCCCACACCATGCTATTAGTGTTGGACGCACTGAAAGAGGTAAAGACAAGGGTAAAGGCAAAGGAAAGTCTAGCAAACCTGTGGAAACAAATGAAAATAAACTGGAACATGTTTCAATACGCCCTTTAAGAACTCTAGATGTATTTGCTGGTTGTGGTGGACTATCAGAAGGGTTGCATCAAGCTGGTGTGGCGGAATGCAGGTGGGCTATAGAGAATGTTGAAGCTGCAGCACATGCGTATGCCCTCAACAATAAGAACTGCATCGTTTTCAATGAAGACTGTAATGCGTTACTAAAGGAAGCAATGTCCGGGGCCACTCACAGTGTTGGTGGACTACGCCTCCCGATGCAGGGCGAAGTAGAACTGTTAGTTGGTGGACCGCCATGCCAGGGCTTCTCCGGAATGAACAGATTTAATTCAAGAGAGTACTCCAACTTTAAAAATTCTCTTGTAGCTTCATACTTATCTTACTGTGATTATTACCGGCCGAAATATTTTATACTCGAAAATGTAAGAAATTTTGTAGCATTCAAAAAAGGTATGGTTTTAAAACTGACATTGAGGGCGTTACTCGACATGGGCTATCAGTGCACTTTCGGGATTCTTCAGGCTGGCAACTATGGGGTACCGCAGACAAGAAGAAGGCTTATTATTTTGGCAGCAGCGCCGGGTTACAAGTTACCGTTCTATCCGGAACCCACTCACGTGTTCAGTAGGCGTGCATGCTCTCTGACTACCACTATAGATGGCAAACGCTTTGTTACAAATATTCACTGGGATGAGTCCGCTCCTAGAAGAACATGCTCCATCAGAGATGCTATGAGCGATCTACCACGAATTTGCAATGGTGCTAACAAAATAGAAATCGAATATGGATCCATGCCAGAGAGTCATTTCCAACGACTAGTGAGAAGCAAGGACGAGAATGCCAGACTACGGGACCACATTTGCAAAAATATGGCGCCATTGATTCAAGCCAGGATATGTAGGGTCCCTACTATGCCTGGTTCTGATTGGAGAGACCTGCCTAATATATCGGTGGCACTGTCCGATGGAACTAAATGCAAGGTACGTTAACATCAAAACATGTTATAAATTAAGGTCGCTTTTCGTGTTTCTCTGTGTGACCGCGTTGTTCTTCTAAATTGGACAACGAATTTTGATGCGGTTCTCACCATCATTAGGTATGAGAATTTATTACGTAAGGTTTATGTGTAAGTCATAAGTCATTTATTAATTTGTTTAACATAGGTATAATAATAATGATATAATAATAATTTATGTAATAAGTAATCAAGACATGAAGCCAGCCAAGTCTCAATGCTAAAAATTAAAATAAAATAAGCCTGGACACAAAAAGTTATAATTATAAATAATCTCACATTTCATAATATAAATTAATTATTAATAAATAGCAATAGAGATCAATGGCAATAAAAATTGTTACTTATTAATAGTAATAATATAGATTCATAATAGATTGTTACAGTGCAAAATATTTTGGAACGAGTTATGTATACATACTAACTAAGCTCAAAAAACAGTCAATACATTTTGTGTGACAAAAATACCGAAATGCTGTAATATGCTTTATTCAACAGTAAAGATTTAAGCCTTTTCTTAAATAAGTTTATGTTCAATTCTTTAATTGAACTAGGTATGTGTTTGAAAATGATTGGTGCCATACAAAAACACTTTTTTGCATCAATGCTGTATGAGACCTTTTTAAGCGCAAGTTATTGTTCTGTAGTCGAGTTCGTTTGTGATAAAATGATATTCTAGTAAACAGGTCTGGATTGTTCATAAAAAATACAGCTACCTCAAAAATATATAAGCAAGTACTATATACTGTACTTATTAAACTTACACTATTATACAGAAATCACAATATTTTGTCTAGTCATAAAACCATACGAAGCAGAGACGGGTCACTAGTGTTTCATATAATGTTTATATAAAGAACGCACCGTGCAAACCCTGTCCGCTCGTGTCGCCAGGTGTTGCAGTACAGATACGACGACAAGCGCTCCGGGCGGGCGCGGGGCGGCGCGCTGCGCGGCGTGTACGCGTGCGCGGCGGGCGGCGCGTGCTCGTCGGCCGACAAGCAAGAGAATACGCTCATCCCGTGGTGCCTGCCACACACCGGCAACCGACACAACAACTGGGCGGGACTCTATGGTAATGCTACACTATCTATATTAAAGCTCCATTTATTCATGGTAAACAGAAGTTGCGCAAAATTGCTGCAGCAACAACATTATTTGTGTTGCTGGTAACATGTTTCGCTCTCAAACTATGAAATATTGCCGATTTGACTATGACGGAAAAAAAAAAAGACTTACTAGACGAAAAAAAGCGCACCTAGTATGCCTTATTTAGCCGACAGAATTATTCGTAGAACTACCGCTTATATTTACAATGGAAAATGAACTTTATGCAATTACTATTCAGGTCGTGTTTGCTGGGACGGCTACTTTAGTACAACGGTGACGGACCCCGAGCCGATGGGCAAGCAAGGCAGAGTACTGCATCCCGAACAGAACCGTGTCGTTTCGGTCCGTGAGTGCGCGAGGTCGCAGGGCTTCCCCGACTCGTACATATTCGCCGGCTCAGTACAAGATAAACACCGACAGGTAACGTAATATTTATTCTCTAGTAAATAAGTATGAATGAAGAAATGAAAAGCAAGGTTCGCTTTCCTTAAACATTTCTTAATCGCCAGATTATAGTCTGTTCTTAAAGTATCTGATGACAATGTAAACAAATGCATCAGGAAACGTACCTGTGGATACCATTTTGTTTTGCCACTTACAAATATTGAGTGATTTGATTATTAATTGAATACTAAACCTGAAATACTAATTTAAATTAAAATAGCCCTAAAATGCTCTTCCGGGGGCAACCACAACCGCAAACCGCAGCGGTGACGTCGCCCAATAAATAAATGATTCCGAATATAGTGACATTACTGCCTATTACCGTTTTCATAGAATTACATAGAAACCAGTCGTGTCGCAGCGGTCTGTCATAGCGATTGGGCTGTGGTTGCGGTCGTCTTCGAGAAGTGTACCTTCTGCTGCCCAAACGCAGGACATCGAAAACGCTCAGTTTGTTGTCGCAGTTAGGCGTATTGGTACATATTACAAGCCAGAAAAAAAATTTGAGTGTTGTCAAATGTTTAAACAAAACACTTCAAAAATATTTCATAAAAATAAAATAGTATCATGATAAAACAATCATAAAATAGAGCTCAAAAAAAAAATGTCGCTTATTTTTCAAAATGTTGAGCGTAAACTATCATAGTTTATGTAATGATAATGGGAATTCAATCAATTAGAGAAATACTTAAAAATTATTCCACGGAGCCGTGCATTTATTCTTTAATAAAATTAAAATTGCTTTTATTTTGGTGGTCATTCGATTCTAACATCAAACGCATTGTTGTTTTGAACCTTATTTGTTTCCGCGGTGCGCTACTGTCAATTACCTAAACATTTGCTTCTTACCGCGCCTCAAGATGTTTATCATCAGTTAATTTTAAAAACTCTATTTTTCTTTTAGCTCACTAAAACACACACACAAACACTAGCTTTTATTTTTTGTCTGTATCTGTTTTGTTAATTTTTTCTTGTGCAACATTGAGTTGTTGCAGAAGAATGTAACCTGAACAGTGTTTGTTTACACTTTCATCAGGTACTTTCGGAACAGACAATATTCAAACGCAATAGCATCTACAGGTCCCATGCTTATATTTGTTCACAGATCGGTAATGCTGTGCCCCCACCTTTGGGCGCCGCAATGGGCAGACAAATAAAGACGGCTTTAGCAGCTAGTTTAGCGACTTAGGCAGGTTATTTTAAGACAATTATTTTATATGACCCTTTTGTAGTATAATGTAAAATGTTTTATTAATGATATGCACATTTGTTTCCCTTTACAGTTTTGATACAATCATGACTTGTTACTTTTTTGTACTATAATTATGACGAACGTATAAATAATAAAAATAATATACATTTTATAAAATCGTTTTATTTTTTCAATGCAGCTTTAGTTTTTCTTTTAACATTCTTCACTAAAATACTTAGTTCAACATCTTCCTTCGATTTCTTAGGCTTTGAAGCATCGGGTGGCGTGTCTGCTGGTCTGCGCTTCAACTTCTCTTGAATAAGCTTATCCATGTTCTTTGTTTTCTTGAAATTAGGATCACTTGGATCAATGTTATAAAGATGCGAGTTATACAATGCTGAAAAGCGGTCATCATTCACATCTATTTTAAAGTCAGGCAGAGCTTGTTTCTGTTCATTCATTTTGGCTTTTAATTTCTTTTTCCTTCTAGACTTTTTGTTACTTTCTGATTCTTGAATTTTCTTCAAACTAAAGTGTGCTTTGCCATCGTCATCATCCAAGAGTAACTCTAATTCCTCTTTCTTCTTATCATCTTCTGTATCTAAGTCACTGTCATTATTTTGCTTCTTCTGGTCTTTATTTTTGTTATCTGCCTTAGATTTTTTAAATTCTGGTTTATTAAACTCTTCAGCAAAGTATGGGTCATTCATATCAATGTCAGAAGGCACGTCTGATATACTGCCGTCTTCTGAACCGGATTCATCATCTTCATTTTTCTCCTTTTTCTCTTGCTTTTTCAATTTCTTTTGCTTATTCTTTTCTTTACGTTTTTGTATCAACTTTTCGAATGGTGTTAACTCTTTAGTTTCTGTAAATAAAGTGGGAATAATTTAGCACTGGATATATTTATTTTACTAGATTTTTTAAATGTAAGAAAGTCAAACACAATAATCTAAACACTGAATTGGTATTTTATTATAGTGTCATACCTGCATTCATTTTCTTCTTGACTAACTCCTCTGCTTTGTCTTTGATTCCTATTCCCCAACTTATTTCCATTTCCATATCTTTATTGCTCTTTTTGTCGTCTTTTTTCTCGATGTCTTCAAGCAATTTCTTATATTTTAGTATAGGATCTTCATCATCATTGTCTGACTTAACTTCAATGTCTTCAGTTTGACCATCCTCTACAAAACAAATCAAAAGTTACTTCTAATAGCAAGTATCTACAAAATACTAGTGCATTATCATCGTCCTGCCCTTATCCCTAAGCATTAATTGAAAAATAAGTACAAAAACATTAATAAAATACGTTACCGTCACTTTCACTACTGGAAGCTAGATATTCTTTAAGATCTAGATCATCAATTTTGCCATCAAGAGCGCCTTTGATAGTTTCTGTTCGGTTCGGGTTTGTGGCATCCCATGTGAGCTCAACTTTAGCTTGCTGCAATGCCGTTGTTGTAAACAATCGAGGTTTGTACTTCGTCAAATCGGGGAGCTTCGTGCATTCTTCTCGGGGATCCTAAAACGAAAAAAAAAAAAAGTTCTCAGATTAGCCATAATGTTATTAGCCTAAAAGCATCCGATTCGATCTTAATAATCTTTATACATGAAATCCAATCTCATGTTTAAAGATTGCTAAGATGTAAAGAGAATTGATGTAAGTTGGTGCGTCTCTAAACACGGAGTAAAACAATAGGTAAGTCTATGCTTTGTTGGGTAATTCATACACTTGAGAAGTAGGTCTATACCTGATCAAAAGTAACGTCGTCAGGAATAAATCTCATATCTAGCCGCGTAGCGCTACTTTCATACTCCATGCCATCACATTCGCTATACAGCTTGTCTGCCGCGGACACAGAGTCGCATTCCACCACTGCATAGAAATACTTCAATCTATTTAGTTGATATCGACGTAGTTTTTCCATATGATATGACGAACCTGAAATTTTTTAGGGTTTAATAAATATAAAAGTAACTAAGAAAAAAATAAAATGCAGGGTGAAAGCTATTTAAGAAAATCATAGGAGCAAATCAGCAAAATATAGCGACTCGCCACGGCTTCGCACGGGTGAAATGGCGACGTAAAATTTTACGATTTCTGTGCTATATCTAAGTTAAATGTTCGAAGTTTATACGCATAAACCTCCCGGAATTTAATGCTTTACATGATGGTAAAAACCTCATCAAAATCCATTGTGTAGTTTAGAAGATCTAAGCAGTCACAGACAGACACGAAAAGCGATTTTGTTAAATACTATACTATTTACATAGCTGTCATTTCTAGATCTTTGTCGTTACCGGTAGTCAGAAGCCCAAAAGTCTGACAACCACTCTTACCAAGGGGTGTTGTGCTACCCAGTTACTGAGTTGTGGTTAGATAGGCAGTTGCTCCATGTAAAATACTGGTATTAAGATGCATTTAGCTAAATTGGAAACCGACCCCAACATAGTGGTGAACACTAGGTAATAAGGTAGGGTTGCTTCTGGGAAACAAGGGGTGATCTTATGTTATGTAAATATGTGCAAACAGTGAGTTGAAATAGGGTCCTATGTAAGTGCCGAATGGGCACTTTCTATGGTGTTCCACAAGGGTCTGTTTTGGGGCCTACTTTATTTTTCTCTTGGTCTCGGTCAGCAGCTCTTGCATTCTGTCACTTCATTGACATATATGAAGCACTTCTGGAGAAAAATAGGTTAATTTAAGAAAATAAAGGGATTAAAGAGTAACAAACCTTCCTCATTGCCTCCATCTTCGGTTAAATCTTCCAGTTTATCTTCTGTTAATTCGATAGGTCCACGGACTTCTTCCTCTTTCATTCTTTCTAAACCATATTCAGATGGATAAATCTGAAAACATCAGGTTTTAAGATATAAATAAGGATATTTTCACAGAAAATATATGCCAAATTCAGCACTTTAATCTGAATAAATGTCTTGTTTAAAATATTTAAAATATACAGATAATTCTATGCGTAACTATATTTTGTCTGGAATAGCAATATGTAACAGTAAAACTTCACTTAATATAGTGAATAAAATTGTTTAGCTCTATGTGCAGAAATCTTATACATTAAAACCACCAACTATTGTAACTTACTGTGATTTTCTTGATAACACCACCAGCTGGCAGAAATGAGTTCAGTAAGACCATGAGGTCTGCCGCTTTTATATTATCCCAATCCATGTTGCAGATGGCAATTCTGCAAAAAGATAATGTTGAAATGTTACTCTTTTGTTTCTATCTAACAAATTGGTCACAAAAATAATATTCTATTCCATTCGCATGTCACTGTTAATATTATTGGTTTCTAGTTTTGATGCTTTGTGGCAGATGTTGAGCTAGCTATCTGCGTCAACATAGTTTGCTAATAGTAAAGTATGTAAAGAAAAAGACATGTTCTGCTGACCCCATATAAATTGGGAGAAGGACTGAAGAATGATGAACAACCAAATACAACACAATTTATAAATGTCTACTAAACCGATCTAATTATGTCTGTGTGGTAGCTTGTAAAAGGTTGGGCTGCAGTTATAAGCAATAAGATGTGTCATGCACCTCTTAGTTGACTCGTCTGTAGTTCCCGCATCCGCGTCAAGTTCACCCCACTCATGTTCCAAGTCACTGTCTTCTTCTGCCTCACTGCTCTCCTCATCTGAAGAGCTGTCAGTTTGGATGACTCCTGTAAGATAAATGAGTACTATGATTATGAATATTTTTTAAATAAACAATGTCAGTGACTATAAGATGTTATTATAACTACAGTATTGTATTAGGGTAAGCCTGTGTTGATAGTTGTCTGTAAATAAATAAAAAATATTGTATTAAAACCACTACAAGTAAATAAGAATAAACTGTAACCAAAAGTAAGAAACCCAAGGAACTAATTATCTTTAACAATAAAAAGATAATTAGTTTTATCACAAACAACTACCAACAACCTATACCTGTTAACTTTTATTATTCAACTAGCTAATGCCTGGCATGTGTTGCAATGGTTTTTTTTTAAACCACCTCTATCTACAATAGAGCAAATAAAAAACAAATTGGTTAAGCTGTTTCTGAGTTTTAGTGAGACTAACAAACAGTAATAGACTTTTATATATCGCTCACCTAGTAATATACTGGCACATCTACTTTTTTCACATATTTTGTTTCTGACCGATGAGCCGCTGTTTTACGCGCCATGCGGGGGGAAACAACAATAATGATATAATGACACTGATCACCTCTCTCGATGAATACTGAAATTACCGTTGTGCCGTTTTGCCACTTTTTTAGATTATGCACTTTTAAACACTTATGCCATATGCCGTATAAACTCAATTTCACATTTTTTGCAGATGTGCCAATATATTACTAGGTAAGCGATATATGAATAAGATAGAAGATATACAGTGATGCTGTTGGCATACCTATTTTAAATAAATAAATCAACACTTATACAAACGCAACTAACCTTCTCCACGGGCATAATCAATGTCCAAATCTAACAACCTATTCTTTACTTTTTTCTGTAACTTTCCACGAATTAACTTATCGTTAAGAAAGACAGGTTCCTCATCATCTTTTTCAGCATCACTCGATGGCCGTTTTACGAAGCGACCCAGCACAGAGTCGTCTCCAGACTCATCACTTTTATCAACTACAGGTGACTCCTCTTCATCTTCTCCACCGGAACTACTTCCCTCAGACTCATCGACCTCGTAGTACTTCCTCAAATTTTCAGTAGAAGTTTCATTAATAGGCCGCCCACGTTTATCCACTGTGTATTTCACTTTGAATTTTTCATCTTTGAACATAGACTGAAATCGTTTGTCTATTTGGACTTTCCTCTCATGTTTTGGAATTTGACGATATCTTGGATCGTTAAGATATTTGGTGAAACGACTGTCTTTTAGTATATCACCCATGATCGTAAGATAACGATAAAATTACAGTTTTTAATAAACACTGTGTTTATAACCTATTTTTGAGGTTATTCCGAAAACATCACAGCGAACAGCAACTGTCAGCGACAGCGAAGCAGTAGTGTTGCCACCTTACTTTTGAAGAAGGGCTACTTACGAAGCTGAAATGGGCTAGAACTGCTATCAGGATTCAGGATGTAAAAAGGGCTTAAGAAAACTAGAAATTTCACAAAAAAAAAACTTATATTGAAAAATTATTTTCGGTAAGTACTCGTACCTTCTACTTAAGGGGGATGCGCCAAGGTAGCCCGCGAAATTCAAATTTTCTTACGTTTTTTGCAATTTGCAGGTCAGTATCAGGTTGTAAGGTGATCTAAATATGATTCGCGATCGTATCAAATATGGCTTTACATAATTATAATCATTAGAATCAGCAATACAACTCCTTAAGTTAGAATTGCCCTCAAATGTCATGATTTCATGAAATAGTCATTCAATGGGGTAATATGAACTTATAAAATTGTATTGCTGATTCTAATGATTATAATTCTGTAAAGCTATATTTGTAACGGTCGCAAATCATATTTTAATCAAAATACAACCTGAAAGGACCTGCAAATTGCAAAAAACGAAAGAAATTTTGAATTTTGCGGGCTACCCTGAAGGATCCGCCTTAATGACATTCTGCAATAGTATAGTGATGTGCAATGGAGTGTTATGTTTAGTCGAGTAGAACATAAACGTGTTAACTAGTCTAGATTTAGCAAGTACGCTAGTAGTAGCGGGAAGCGACGGGATTACAGAACATACTGTGCCGAGAAACAAGCTAAAATAAGAAAACAACTTACAAAAAAATATACCATGAAGATCAATCAAGCTGTCACCATACTTGGTGCCATTTTAGGGTTCCGTAGCCAAATGGCAAAACAGAACTCTTATAATTTAGCCATGCTCATATCCGTCCGTCCATAAGACTAAAAAGGGTAAGACCTTTTGAGTTATTTTAGTGCAGTGTGAGTGAACTTAGACTGTAGTGCAAGTGCTGATTAAAGAACACGTGAATTAAGTGTATTCTCCTTCAAATAAAGTGAAGAGAGATTTAAAAAAAAGGATAAAAAAAGCTTTTTTTGATTGAAACTTTTTTTTTAAAGATTTAATTGGAAACAAGGTGTATTCTGTGCACCGCGGCACGATGATGCAGTTAAAATATGAAAAAAAAAAAAAAAAACTAATAGGGGTACCTAGCTCTGCACATACACGTAACCGAGGGATGAAAAACATTCAATGCATTTAAGCCTGTGTGTGTGCGTGGTATCGTTGGATCCTATAATTAAAAATATGATGATGTTTCTAAGTGAGTATTTTGGTTATAAGTTAATATTTTTTGAGATCCGGGATCTTTTCGGTTACAACCGCTGCGATAACTTTGTTTGTATTTCATATTATTTTTCGAGAAATACAATGAAAATTTATTTGTACGAATTGTTACTGTCGTCTTTCGCAACATAATTTTTCATAAAAAAAAACGATTTTTAGCGTCATTATTTCATTAGATTCAATCATTTAGTCACGTCACGCTTAGCTACAACGCTGCGTCCTCTCTATCGCACGGGATATTTAGCTCGGACCTCTTTGTCACAAGTTTCCACACGCAATAAATTTTCGTCTTTCAAAACTCTGCAACCGTCATTCAGGCCAGATTTTTTGCACACAACCCTATAACATCGTATTCCTAATTAACTAGCGCTCATTTTGATATAAGATTTATTTACTAAACAAATAGGTGAAAATAACTATTAGGTATCGATTTACCTGTTTATACCTGCCAACCCAGTGCGCCAGGAACGCCAGGAAAAAAATATTTGTATATTCTGGCTTCATACTTTCGGATTCGTTAAACTCTTGTTAAACTCATGAGTGCAATAAATATTTAATAAAAAAAAGTCATTTTTAATTTTTTTATTAATCATAGTCTGGCAAGGATTGTTTAAGACAACCCACTCGAGGTATATTTCAAATTTAGTAAAGATTTATAATACTTTTCATCCATTAAACAGATGGGTGAAGGTAGTTTCTAGTTCGGATCCATTTCGGGTCATAGGATATCTAAGTTGTCAATGTGTCAATGTCAAGTTCTATCATCTGTCACTCTTGAGCATGTAAAGTCGAAATATTCCTGAATTTATCTACCAAAATCAAATTAATTGAATTAGAAGCCGCTCGCTCTGGATTTATAACAACATCATGAATAGCATTGGAGAAGAATGCACTGAGCTAAAGAAAAAATATGACGATTGCTTTAATAGTTGGTTTTCTGAAAGATTTCTAAAAGGCGACCACGATGATTCGGTCTGCGCCGGAATATTCAAAGTTTATCAGGATTGCGTAAAGGTAATTGTATGATATGTGTTGCTTTGACCAGCTTTTGTAACCAGTGATATGTTCCACTCTACAATATTGCAATTAAACCTACAATAACTATAATAGGTACATGTGACAACATGGTGATAACAGTTTGATAAGAAAAGTTTGATGAGAGACTATATCTCTCATCAAACTTTTACCTCAAACCTTACCAGAGTTTTTGAAATTAAGTGTTTGATACATCTATTTAATTATCTTAATTTCAGACAATGTGAAATGATGAAAATAGTTTGATATATGATGCAATGTATGATGGCAATGTTTTAAATAATATTAATTATCTGTAAATTGTCTGAAATTGAACCAAAGCTGATTTAAGTTGTTTTTGTATATTGTGTAAATATGATTTCAACCATTTGAAGATTTGGTCAGTGGGTCGTCTTAGGTGCGGAGTAGTAGGAGTTGCAGTATATGCTTAGGGGCAATATGAGCAGGAAAGAAAACTAAAAAAAAAAATTTTGGAAATCTACCAATTTTATTGCAATATTGGGTTAACCTTGACCATAGAAACCATTTAGGTTCTGACAAACATGGCCCTATGACGCACGTAGGCGTAGTCAACGGAGCCCCGGTTGGCTGGCCTCCTGCTTCTGAATGGTTTAAAAAATATATAACCACGAAGGGGATAGCGGGGTCTTTGTTCACTCACTCACTAGACCCCGCCATTCCCTTCGAACCTAACTTGTCCGAGTCGGGGTGCCCCAAGTCCCGAGTTCACTCTTGCATCCTAAGTTCTAAAAGGATTCCTTCAATATAATTTTTACGACAAAAAGCTGGTTGTAGACAAAAAACACCAAGCCGCTTTTAGCTTTTATATTTAGGTGTTCTAGATAAAATCGATTTGCGAAATTATTTCTTTTTTGTTTATAAAAATAATTTTTCCTCAGTAAGTTAAAAAATATTCGAAGGCCTATTTCTCGGAAACGGTGCGTCGTAGCATCATGCTTCTCAAAACATAAATGGTTTATAAATACAAGGTTAACAGTGAGTTAAATGTTTTCTATAGAAAATTTACCAAAATTATTGCGGTCGTTCCTACTCTTTAATACCACATCGTTAACCTATTAACGACTGGGAATGTTTTGTTCCACTAGTTTACATTTACCTCTCGTTCCGCATCTTTGATTCTTTAAGTTTAAGCAAATCAAAACTATACTGGTAATTTAGCTCTGGTCACTAAACAAACCTTGCTTGTCTTTATTTTCAGAATGCTATGAAACAGCAGAACATAGATTTTAAAGAAATTGATAAGGATGTACTGGGTACAGATGGCGAGTATAAAGCCCCACCATCAGGCAGTAGTTGACAGAATGTTATTATGTGTGCGTTGCAACTTGCTACATGCCATAAGATGTGCTCTTGGAAGAGACAACACATGCCAATTGAATACAAAAATAAATCTAATGTTGATAAGCAGAATGTTGTCAATGTATTGTACAGTACCCACACATAAATATGGCACATAGGAGTTTTAGAAAAAGTTTGGCATCATAGAGCAACTCTGTCATATTTACCCTTGGGTAATGTTTTAACTCAGTCTTATTGTTGTGCATGCTTTATGGAATGATCTAAATGTTGTTACTTAGAGCTCAAAGTATTTTGCAATTTGTTGTAAGAATAAGAAGGCACCTCTTCACCTAGCATTTTAATAGTTCAAATGTAGATAATGTTTTTATTTAGGTTTATATCTTGTATAGTTATCTAGGGACAAATAAAAGTTTTAAAATTGATTTGTTTTTCTTCTAAATATTCCCTATCTCTTAGCACATTATGTCTGGGGAGGATCTAAATAGACAACATTAAGAAATTCATGCAATTATATTGTTTTGGATATTCCTCTGTTTTAGTAGGTACATCCTCAAAGATACACTTTTCTATTTCAACTTGCTGCACTCAGTAAATTCATATTTGCACAAGAAATCAGAAAATATACAAATGTATGGGTATTTCCCTGCTGCCATAAAATTATAGACATAAATATGAGAATGATAATATTTTAATATTAATTGAAAATAAAATTAGGTGCTGCGTCGATTATCTCTGGCTTGTATCTCTGGGTCTGTACACATAGCCTCGACTCTTCATTTCTCTTATAACACCAGCTGGTAATCTGCCGGACACTGATATGGCATATACTCCTTTAGTGAATCGATCTGAAAACAAGAATATATTCATACTAGTATTGCTATTATAGCAGAACAAACAACCATACTTTCGCCTAGACCAGGGTCTGCCAAAACTTATTAGCATAAGGGCCAAACTGATTTCTCCACAAAGCTAAAAGGGATAGATCTAGCTATTTCATCAGCGGGGTTTTTGACAGTTCAACAACATTCATTGCATTATGTACTGTCTTGAGCAGACAACTTTTTCGAACTAATGACGCAATGGATTAGGAATAGGCTTCAAAATTATTCAGATTGTGATAGATAGTGCGTTACGTAATTAGGGTGCAGATTAACATTATCATTACAGTTTTGAAAAAGCAAATATTTTGAGAAATTAATTATTATTTTGTATGATTGCTTTGTTTGATTTGAATTATCAACATAAAGGGTGGGTCAGATACCAGACACATCAGGCCCACTTCTGCGGACCGGGCTTGGCACACGGGCCCTAGTTTAGAGACCCTGGACTTAGTAAAGAGTCAAGACAAAAGTTGACTGACCAGCCCTTTGTGATTTTCCAAAAAATGGCGCAGTGGCTTTATCTTCCTGTAGCTAAAGAAAACATACTACTCCACCAATCATGCACTCCATTTATACAATATCTCTTTTGAGTGAGTGAAGCAGCCATTGAGAAACTATAATAATATTCGGTACTCAGCATATTCTTTTCTCTTAAATCAGCATTTTATGATCAAATTCAACACTTACTTATGCGTTGCCACTTGCACACCCAACTATCCTCGGGGCTCATAACAGCAATCATTCTGGAAAAATGAGAATTAACATAATTATATACCCGCTGTGTTAAATGACCAACAAAAGCAGTATCAATAATGAATCAGAATAACAGGCAAAACAAACCATGCTGTCCCATGACTGGCTGAACATGACCAACAAGTACTTTTAATGTAAAACAGTTTAAATGTTGACTGTCTCTATGAATAAAAAAGCTGCTTCAAGCAAATGGACTTACCCATCAAAGTTATTACTAGTACAGTCGTAAACATTGTCTTTATTGTTCTTCATACGGAGAAATTCATCGCAGTTGTCGCAGCCATCGTACTCAAACTGATCGAACGTCTGGAAGATGATTTGACAATATCAAAAGAAGTCGCATGTGTACCACAACATATTCACTCATCAGTGAAATCGTAAGTACCTAACTAGTGAAATAAATGGATTATGGAAATCGAGGGCCAGACGATCATCTTATGGGCGGAATAACGATGAAACAACAACCAAATACCTTTATCAAAGAGCATACTAAACAAGCTCGCAGTCCTCGGAGGTCTTTTGGCACGGTATCCAACGACATTCTTCAAGTTGCGTTTTCAAATACTGTTGGTTTTAAATTGTCGTTTGTTGTTCGTATACGAAACTAATACGTCTGGTTTTCTAGGGCTTGAAAGCTCATATTAAAAGCTGAAAAATTGCAAGAGAAACGGAAACGCTTCTCATTTACTGACATGAATTCATTGACAATGACAGAAAAATGGCATGTATGGCGTTTTGACATTTTGAATGACTGCTCAGTGCTCACTGACATTCAGGGGTGCGTTCAATTTAGGTGCCTCTTGACGATGAGACGCGGCGCGGCGGCACGCGGCACCGCCGTCGACGCAACACACACGGCGCGTTGAATCCGGATCACCGACCGCCGACCGACAATGTCATCAGGCGCGCGAGTGAGCGTAATAATGAGGATAAAAACTGCCACTTGCTCACTACAGATGTGGCTACCATTGTGCGTCTTAGAACTTGACAGTTAGCTGTCAATATCCATACATTTTTTGTGAACAAGCAACTTCTTTTACTCCTATTTATTTAACATGCCCTCTTGCGCAGCTGTTGACTGCATAAATCCGGGAACTCATGTATTTTCTAAAGATGTTAAAAGAAGAAAACTGTGGGAGAGAGCTCTTCGAAGAAAAAAATGGAATCCCAATTATACGACGAGGCTATGTGCTATCCATTTTCAACCATAAGGCTTTTATCAGATAAATGCGTATACAGGTGATGCTCTTTTTCATCAAACAGAGAACTGAGTGTATTTTAATTGCAGGCACTTGTGGGTATTTGTAGTACGGGTGTTTGTGTAATAAGATATATCAACCAAAATATATCAAAATGGCATCTAACCAGCATTCGTTAAGCTGCATTGTATTTAATTCCCTCATACCAAACTACCTATTGCCTAATATTAATACAAATCCTGCACTGAATCCTACCGAAAGCACTGCCCACAATGGTAGTGGACAGACGTGTGTAGGAAAGGGAGGCCTTTTTCCAGCAGTAGGACATTACGGAGTAAATAGATAGATCCTACTCTCATCATATTATTTACATTCGCTTGAACGTCGCGGCTACTGGCTACCATAATAGCCTGATACGTTGTTGCATATAGATAGATCCTCTTTGTCTCTTCTAGGTGATGAAAATATCTATAAAAGGCTGAGGAAGACTGCTGTAGGTACCGTCTATTTTTTCATTTAAGAAAGTCAAACCAGTCAACTCATCAGCTGAAAACAGATCAAATAGACTGTTACAGAGAAATGAGAAAAACTTTGTTTTGGTACATATAGCGATCAATTTGCTGGACCTAGCCATGTTCAAACCCTTGATAGTTGTGAAGAGCAATATAAAGATGAAGAATTTACAATACTTAATGAAATATAAATATTTCCCAGCACACCATTAGAGCCAGATGACGGGCCAGATAAGAATCCACATACTGTATTATCAAAGAATACATAAGTAAACTTTGTATACATTTATGGATCTATACAGAAGTTCCGAAGACCAATCAAGTTATTCCTGTCGTATGCCTCCAGTCTTCCACAAAAAAAGGACTTATAAGTAAAACAAACAAAACAACCCATCTATTATAAAACGGTCATAATTTATTTACCTTTCTACTAAAGCTGCTTTCTTACCAGTGGCAGACGCTTCCCTTTTCCTTAGTTCCACTTGTAGTTGAACTACACTCCAAGTCGCATACATTTTTGTCCAATTTTCGTTTAATTTGTGATTGACACAACAGTAAAAACATACACAACAATGGCGATTTGAAGACATTGAACAGTGCTGCCACCTATGACGAGCTTTCAGTTTTTAACCCCATTGAACGCACTCCTGACTACGTCAGTGTTGCCAAGTTAAAAAAGGTACATCAACAGAACATCACATTATTACCCTGAAAGAGTAGGCAGAGGTGTGTTGAATTTACCAAATCGTAATGGTAAAAACCTTTGCTAGGTACGGAATTTTCCGACTCGAAGAGGTTAGGTTAGAAGGACGTGACGGCCATTCTCTCCAGTTTGTTATCTTTTCGTCATTATCTTCTTACTACTCACAGTAGGTACTCATATTTTAAAAGTTCAAATTCAATGTATTTATACCAAGGAAAACCAATCCTGTCTGTGAGTGACGATAAAACTATTCTGATGAAATATTTAAATTTTCTTATTCTTTGTATGAACAATTTTAATAGATTGAAATGCCTATACTATTCCTTGCTAAGGCAAATATCGTAATACGCCAAAGTTTTCATTAGAACACTGAAACTTGTAAGTACATTAAGATTGTATTTATGTTAATGCGTAATTGACATTTAGGTAGATACTATGTTTGTCATAACCATAACACTTAGCTACTTAGTAGTTTGTAGGGCCTACGTCGTTATCAGCACATATGTAATTGTATTCTACACATTTTGATAAGAGCCATTGCTCAAGGGTTATTATTCGATTAGTGTATAGATCTGTGAATGGAGAGGTGATAGGTCAGAGAGCCCTCAATAGTTGACGTCATGACGGCAGCTGCGCCGGTGATGCGTATTTCCATGGAAATCCGCTACTGCGTAGTAAACTTCGTCGAAGTTATAGATTTGAAACGTTAATGAGTGCCGTAATGCGCAATTCATCATAATACTATATTGATAACCCTATTTGAATGTTGTACGTCTAGCGTCTTGGATGAAAATTCAAAGTTCTGGCTCTGCAGACTACCTACAAGAGGTGGAGTGTGTGTCAGTGTGTGCAGAGGTGTCGAACTCGAATTTACATAGGGCCATCTACAAAATTAAGTGTAGTGGGCCAAACTCCAAATATTTAACGGAAAAATAAATTAAAAGTCTGAAAAGTCTCTTGAGTTCTTCATATCTTTGGTTCTTGACAGTCTCACGTTGGGCGTGGTACTTCTACTTTTTCTTAATAATAACATAACATCACGCCTTGATACCCCGAAGGGTTGGGCAGAGGTTTACCTTATAGTACACCCACATTTCGCACACTTCTGAAGAAATTGATAAGAGTAAAGAGATACACATCAGTAACCCACATTTCTTCTGAAGAAATTGCTAAGAGATACAACACATCAGTAACACACGGTTTCTGGAAGGACGTATCAAAATGAAGCTCATGTCAAGTGATTGGCTGTTGATTATTCAGTCAACCAAACTCAGCAGTTGACTTGCCTTTGCGTCTTATACTATAATAACTAGCGCGGCTTCGCCCGCGTGGATGTCGGAAATGACAATGCCTTAAGGAAGCTGATGCGGCTGCTTAGGCACTGCAGCGCGTCGGGCATGTCTGCCGACACTCGCATTGATGGCTTTCATGCCATCCTTAGAAAGAGCTGCATCTTTGCTTAGTCGTCCCCGCGGCAATCGCAACGACATTCTTAGCGTTGTGGCTGGCCAAAATCGATTGTTCAATATTGTGACATCGTGTGCAGTTTTGCATGTCGTTAAGAACAGTAGGTATTAGGTAGAGTAACAGAGCTTATCTAGTACCTACCTACTGATGAAATGATGATTGGTTTTGATTTTAATGAATTGAAAGACGTAAATGATTTAAAGACTTTAATTAATCCAATTACGATTTTTTACAATTATGAATGATGATAATATCTATAAGTTTTAATAAATTTATTATAAGGAATATACAGGGACGAGATGGGTATCGAAAATAGTTATTTGTGCAACAAGAGAGCAAAGATGTTTTTTGCTGCGAGTGCTGATTTTGAATCCTGAGCATGCGAAGGATTCAATTATTGAATCACGAGCGCAGCGAGTGATTCTAAAGTTGAATTCTGAGTGTGGCGAGGGATTCAAAGGCACGAGATGCAAAAAACTTTGCAAAAAAAGAAAACAGCACCCGTCAACAAACCACGTTGGAAACCAACGCTTATGTGTTCGGTGATACGGTGGACCTGTTGGACGCACGAGTGTTGGGTTCGAAAACCGAACTGCTCGTCGGGGATGGGGCATAGGGGCTACTTCTCGGGATTTGAGTTTCCTCTGAAGCTCCCAGAATGCTAGGTGGGTAGGCTCTCACTCGCTCAAAATCTCATCCCAGCCCGTTTCCCGATGCTCCGCTACACGTGTCCTTACAGCTCGCTGTAAGTAGCGCATATGGGCTCGGTTCGCGTTGCAGGGAAAGTTGCTGTAGTCACGGACAGCCGCGTTCTTCTCAGTCATCAGTTCACGTACATCGTCCGGCAATTTCCAGCGACGGTCATCCGTCGCTGGAACTTCCCTTGAACAATCGTTCAGGACTGATTGTACGTGTCCAGTAAGTGAGTCGATCGCGGCCGTCGTGTCAGCGATAGAGTCATAGTGATCGGGGATGGAGTCTAAGTGGGGAGAAGTGTTGGATTTCAGGCGTTCGCTTACTTTCCTCCAGTCCGTTACCATTTTGGTCGAGGGGGGATTAAAAATCCAAAAGGACCGACCCTTTTATACCTGCGGGTAAGGGGGGTGTAAGTAGTGACAATGTTAACGGGTGAATTTGGCTAATTTGGTGTACGGCTGGTTTCTGTAAGTTACGTGAAAGTCAATGATTTTAATTTTGTGTTTTTTTAAAAGCTAAGCTTGTATTCTTTAATTTTGTCTAATGATCTGTACTCAATATCTTTAGATTTAAGAAAAAAATCAGTAATAAACCAAATTACAAGGGGTGTGCGATTTTAGTGCTCTCAAGTGTATTATTTATTTTTAACTAATATTTCAAGTGTTAACACTACCAGCGGCAGCGCGGCGGTTGATGACCCAAAAATAATCTTATCAAATCAATTTATTTTTTATTTTATCATGTTTTGATATCGATACCCATCACGTCTGTGAAGTTTCGCTAGCTAATTTAATGTGACCCTGTATAGTAGTAATTAATATAAGTAAATTATTTGGGATAATTGGGATTCGGCAAATCAACACGCTCTCTCCTTTAGCTGCTCCGGTAAGAAGAGTAGCCTTTATAACGTGTAGATGTCGGAATTAATCCCACGGGAACGTACTACCGGAATAAAAAGTATCCTATGTGTTAATCCAGGTTTTAAACTATCTGAGTGCCAAATTTCATTCCAATCAGATACCATTTCAGACCATTTCAGATACCAATCTACATGGTCTTCACATGATCTGACCAAGATTATGTCTGGACTTTAAGAGAGACTGACCTCTGAGTTTGTTTCGGCCTTTCTTCTCAGAGTAGTCAGATAGGAAACGCCGACCTCATCTAGTTTAAAAAATATGATTGACGTGTAAAAGTGTTTGTACAAACCTACTTACAGAAATAAAATCATTTATCATTTAATCCGTTCAGCCCATTTTTGCGTGATTGAGTAACAAACATACAAACTTTCACATTTATAATATTCTACTAGTGGCTCTGTGAGGTGTAGCCTCGCGAGTCTGTCTTTGAATAGTTTAAAACTGAATAAATGTACACCATAAAAAACTCCTTAAAACAAAAAGCGTGAAATTGGCTTAAATATGTTTTTTTTATGATTTCAACCCCCCAATCTCAGCCATTTTGAATAATTTCGAAAAACTGAATCGTCAAAACAATTCTATACTTAATAATAAATTATCGTACCTGCTCACAAAATTTCACGAGAATCGGTTGAGAAATGCAACCTGCAGAGGAGAACAGCCGGACATCCGGACATACGAAAGCTTGGCTCAACGCTGGTCCTGCTCCACAAGGGCGCATAAAATAATTGATTAGCATTTGAAACTACTGTTGGAGCTGCTGAAGATTTTAAAAACTTATCTTTGCATTGTATAAATTCAATGTTTTAGTATTGTATAATTGCATAGCACAGGTGTGAGTACTATGCACCTACTATAAAGCTACCATTTAATAGGTTTTTCTTTCATTGACTTGAATGTGCCCTGGCGGCTGAGAGTTTGTCATGCTCACTCTAATGTCTCGCTGGTGGTGGCGTGTGTGTTGGATCATTAAGTTCCCTTCAAAATGGTTGCGCTGAATGGTGCTGATCTATGCGTCATGTTCGTGAACGGGCGCCGTCAGTGGGGACTGGTCATTTCTTGGCTGCCACGGCTTATTTTAATTTAATTTAATATTTGAATTGCTTTTGTCTTTTTATTACGGACGCTTTTAACGTTCTGCATCGTTCTCACATGCATAATTTCAACATGAACGATGTAATCAATATTTTGTAACCATTTTTTGATTTAAAAGAGTGTCCATGGAGTTTCTTGCCCGTTCTTCTCCATAGGTACCTACTACGCTTTGGAATGGGTAACTAGCTTCATCTTTCTGACTGACCGACCCCTTGACAATTCAAAAGTGCCTGTAATTGGTTTATTTGAAATAAATGCTTTGAGTTGAGTTGAGTTGAGTTTGATTTTTGCCCAAGGTGAAACGGAGACGCTTCGCGCTCGCTCGGTCAATTATAGTAGGATTAATTAAAATAAACTTTGACTTTGTAATGTCAATTCACTCAATTCTAATGAATATTATCTCGACTTTGAATGTAGGTATGTTTTGTTATCATTTGTTTGGCTTATTAAGTATTAAGTATGTGAGAATATTATGTGTTTGATAATTATACTCAAAATAAACCTAATAGTATTCGAAGTCATTACATTGGGAAATATCGCTTGATTGAATATAGGTCTTCCTTGTTTTCCTTAAGGCTCCTATTCTACCGATA
The DNA here is from genome assembly GCA_916610205.1 of Griposia aprilina. Classification (NCBI taxonomy): domain Eukaryota; kingdom Metazoa; phylum Arthropoda; class Insecta; order Lepidoptera; family Noctuidae; genus Griposia; species Griposia aprilina. Next base: position 10,080,550 of record OU744294.1, on the reverse strand, counting down.
AATACACTAGACTTTAACTAAATCGGACAGATTTATATGAAACTAACTTTTGCCATCGGCTCGTGTAGCTTTCGGAAATTATCCCACGGGAATCTACTACCGGGAGGATATTCTTTATGTTCGGGCTGGTGGTGGTGGAACTTGCTGCGGCCTAACAGGGCCATGTTAGCCCATGTACTCATTAATTTAGTCCAGTCTTAGTGTATAACTTTGTCTAGTACACAATAGGAAGGTTTATCAACACGAGTTCCTTTGTGTTCCTATAGTACCTACTCAAATTATGTGTCTGGGCGGTTGGTTAATATCGGACTAGATTATTATAGAAATAGACGTTAGGTAGGTCGGTATAGCAGCCGAGTGGGTGTTCCGTGTCAAAACATTTTTACATAATTATACTGCCTTTTGACATGCTCATCCGAAGTCAGTCTGCCCCATGCAAAGTTCAGAATTTTAAATTAGGTCAAAACGGTAAGAAAACAAAATATTAAAGTACCCATAATTCCAGATATAGGACATTGGTCAAAATATATTTAATTACTAAATTAATGAGTATCGTTTAAAAGTTAGAACATGCTTTGAACTTACAAAATTATCTATTATAGTATTTTTATATATATTATAGTATTTTTAGGCTGAGTCTTGAGAGCCTTCTTTAGCCAGCAGTGACCGAGACTGCAAGCTAATAGGGGTGCTGAAAAGTTTGCGGAAAGTAGACGCAAGGTGTGCCGCCCTACATACGAGCTGTCGTAAGTAGTTATCACAAGATCTTTCTTTATTTTTTAACCCCCGACGCAAAAAGAGGAGTGTTATAAGTTTGACCGCTATGTGTGTGTGTGTCTGTCTGTGGCACCGTAGCTCTTAAACGGGTGAACCGATTTGGATGCGGTTTTTTTTAATTGAAAGCTGGTTTTCTTGTGGTGGTTCTTAGACATGTTTTATCAAAATCTGTTCAGCTGTTTCAAGGTCGTCAGCTCTTGTTAGATGCGGTAGGGATCTTAGAAGCATAATGGGTATTTACTTTACTTTCAAAAATATGTGTGACCTAGAATTCTAAACACCCATGTATGCTACATAACTATGCAAGGTTATGGAATTGTTGGTCTGATGCTGCAACCAGGATACCCACATTTCTACAATCTTGAAAAAAATAGCAGATATGTCGTGCCTGGATTCATTATTGATCAGTATTTATTTATTTATTGATTCTACATACAATGCACTTTTTACATTTTAGTGTTTTTTTTCCCGGGGTTTTTTCCTTAAATGTTCTGTAACTACGGAATGTTCAGAAAGAAGTAGCATTCTCAAATTAATTAGATCGGTTAAAAATCGGTTTTTAGGGTTCTGTACTTCAATAAGAAAAGCACAGAACCCTTATAGGATCATTTCGTTGTCCGTCTGTCTGTCTATCAAGCCCCATTTTCTCAGGAACGCGCGGAGGTATCAAGTTGAAATTGACACCAAATACGTAGGTCTACGGTTTCTCGGAGCTCTAAAAAAAATCAAGGTTGTAAGTCAACGCTATAAAAAAAATACGACCATTTATGCGACATATTTTGATACTCGCAAATAAATCAAAACCTATAGGGTTACTACTTCCCGTTGACCTAGAATCATGAAATTTGGCAAGAATCAAGGTCTCACAGTACAAGTAAAGGAAGAAGTCCGAAAATCGTTAAGGGACCATTCAAGTATTACGTAAGCACCAAAGGGGGTCTTTGCTTTGCTTATTTTTGATGACATGGGGGACGGGGGGAATGGATGGTGATTACGTCATCATTATTTATTTACATTTTCTGATTTTTCTGCAAAATTTTGTAATTCTGATTTGAACAAATATGGCAAGCCTACTTGTTCGAAAGTGAAAAGCATGTTGAGGGATTCCCCAAAATAATTGATATTTCTTACTTGCTCTTAAGCGGTGTTTTATGATTAAGTTAGAAATAACTCAATTAGGGAAATTACTTAAATGGGCATTAAAATACTTAGTCTATAAATTCCTTATTTCTAGACTTATGGATAACAATAAAGAATAGATTTAAAAAAAATAGTAATGTTTACGTAAGCATAGGAGGGGGGTAAGCGCTTTGCTTACTTTTGCTGACAAGGGGGAGCGGGGGGGGGGGCGTTCAAAATTACTTAAATTCTGCTTACGTAATAATTGAATGGCCCCTAATTAGTAGACCTATAACATAAAAAAAATGCGTTTTAAACTTACATTTGCAGTTGGAGAATTGACCGTGAGGTATATGGATCGATGTATGGGAGAACATTTCAACTACAAAGTTAAGTTTGTTCTTGGGATAAATTCATCCTAACTACGGACCCCTCAATGTGTGTGGTCCGACACGCACTTGGCCGGTTTTTTATTTCAAGTTATAAGATTAATGTTTCCTCGACTCTAGCTTATGAAATAGAATAAAAACCTGTTGTTAGTTTTTTTTTTATATTCTTTTAATTAGGGACTTTTATGACGTCAATGCGTATGCCAGTCCCGTCGTACCCTAAACATACATACTTACTGCTACAGATTACATCTGGGCCATGAACCTGAACAGACTCTTCGCATCATCACCATTTGGTTGAGACAAAATTTTATGAAATATGCCCATATCAAGTCGGTTCAACCTCAAGACCCCAAACAGATATTTTCTTTGAGACTTATATTTAACACAATCCATTAATAAGTGATGTAAGTCTTCCACAACTCCACACTCCAAACAATTAGGCGAGTTACTTTTTTTCATCATGAACGTAAACTTATTACATGGAATGTGTCTAGATCTGAGTCTATGAGCTATGAGCTATTGTTAGATTGACCTACCTACCTATAAATTTTACAAAGTGGCTCAGTAAGTCTGTACCTATCTCCTACAAACCTTTCTAAAGAAGTACTTACTTTCAGAAAACGCAACTATAAAAGCTGAAATTGGAAATAAATTTTGTCAAGCTCCGCGAAGCACATTATGTAGTTTTATGAACGCTAAGATAAGTTTTTATTTGTGTCTAGTTCAGCCGATGGATAATAGTATGCTTTAGAGCGAAGTTGGTAGGTGCCTAGTTACTTTCCACGAAGTAGGTACGAAATGGGAATCCCTTTGAAGCCGAACATATTTACAATTTTAAAACGAATAGAAAGGTTATATGAATGCAACATGTTTAACCTTCAGCCAACCTAAGTTGGTCCTAGTAACCTTTGCTGAGGGCACTTTGTCGTCAAGTGCTACAAAAATTAGTTTGTCTAGCTAGACGTGTAAAAAATAATTGTTTGAGTCGCTTTTCTGTTGTTTCTTTTGGTTTATGATTATATTTTCAGCATTGTTTCAGTATTTGCGACAGTACCTGCGATTTGATACAGTTACTGTCTTATTCCATTTGTGACTCTCGCGAGTATGGTGATGGCCGGTGTTGGCCTCTGCCCGCGACTTCGTTCTCGTGGAAGTCGTAAGACACCACAATTTACTAAAATAACAGCCACATTTTATAAAACATTCCTGTATACCAAGTTTGTAGTTTTGGTCTCAGCAGCCAAAATATGAAGAGAGTCAGGCCTGGTGTCGCGGGAGCAAGCGACGTACAGTTGTCCGTGTGAGAAGCAGCTCGTCCTGTCCTGACGTCGATATCCACAGCCTTCAGTAGTAATTTCCCATTGGTTGCGAAGATTTTTGTTTTTAATGAATTAATGAACGCCTGCGTTCTTGTATATACTAGCTAATGGCCCAACACTGATACACTGACTCCGCTAGGAGTACCTAATAGTGTTCTGTGGACTGAAGCTTTCTTACAGATTATTCCTAATTGCGGGTTTTCTCATTAGAAGTGAGAGTGCGCGCAAAATAAGTCTGCGCGCGGCCGAAATCGGTAATACGATTATTACCGATTTCGGCTGCGCGACATGATAAAACTTTGAGATGGCGGCAAACGATTTTGCCGCCATCTCGACGTTATATCAGGGCCTCAAGTCCGCTATTTTTTATAAATTCGTCATTCCAACACGATCCCATTGTCATTTTGTTAAAAGTTCGTAATCTGCTAAATTCATATTGGTCGATCATTGGTCGGTCAGTGGTCTCGTAATAGAATCGTGGTAGAATGACATTGTCGTATTGCCATTAATAAAAAACCCGTAAGTAGAAATGATTTTCGAAAAACTACTACTAAATTTGAACATTTAGTCATGCCAGATTTCATTTATATATATTTTTACATATTATTTATTAGTGTTTTAAACAATCTGATGTAGTAAGAAGTTCGTAAATAGCAAAAACATTGCATTTACATGTGTAACGTGGATAAATGTGAAACTATACAACTCAATAATATTTTATCTGTTTAGCTGTCAAAGTCAAATGTGACATTAGGGCTTACTGACGTTAATCTGTTTTTATTTCTAGCGGCCGGTGTTTTGTTTGTTATTTAGTTTCATTTGAGTGTTTTAATTCTATTTTTGTTTGTATATTTAAATTATCTTTTATGTATTTATTAAATTTTATACAAAATGGTTCTAATTGAACAAATTTCGGCTGTAATTGATTTTATGGAAAACCACCAAGACCATTCACCACCATTCCGCCCATCCTCTTTCTCTAGCATCCACTGCGTTGGCTAGCTCGAGAATATTTGCTCGTAGTGAATACATTTCTCCATTCAATATTCCACAAACACGATAGCTAGCAAACACTTTTTGACAACCGAGCTATTAAAAGCAATGACTGCACGATGACGGTCCAATGGTAGGTCACTGATCAAAGGAACTGTCAAAATTTTAGCAGATTACCGCCAAGTCAGTCATTCATTTGTCATTATGTACGAGATTACCATTCTATGCCATTTCTTTCAATGGAGTGTCAGTGGTTGACCATTGGAAAGTCATAATGACGCCATTATATTAGTAGATTACCAAACTTGTCAAAATCAGCAATTATGAAATCAATGATAGACCATTCTAACACTATTGTAATAGCAGACTTGAGGCCCTGGTGTCAACAGTGTGCTGTGTTCCGTGTATTCCAAAGTAAATAATCGCCATCATGCAGAAAGTGATTAAAAGTGCTGGCAGGGATATAGTATTGAAGGATAAACACGCGCGCAGACTTGTCTTGCGCGCACTTTAACAGTCACCTAACCATAGATATTTATTTTTATTGTAACTAAACCTAAACTTTGTTGTTCTGTGTACGTTTTACGAAGTATCATAATACAGAGTAGCAGGGACATCGACGCACAACCTGTTACCATGGATTCAGAACATGATTCTGGACCCCCTCGGTAATTTAAAAATTGATTGATTCTGGTAAAATACCCTCGAAAAATTTCAACGCGTTGAAATTTTTCGAGGGTATTTTACCAGAATCATATACATATGTAATGAATCTATGGTAACAGAATGTGCGTTGATGTCTCTGCCACCCTGTATAATAGTACCCATAACAATTTTTTTAAAAATGTAGCACAAAAATACATATTGTTGGGAATCGATCAAAGCAGTCGTTGAACCGCTAAGCTATAAGCTTTGTTGAAAGTTGACTAAAATAGTCGTTCTTATTATTATGTCTTAATTGACTGCATAGCTCCTTAAAGGTATAGCGGGATAAGCTATCTGCTGTATTCGTTTTCTATTCAGCCCAGTTAAATAATGGAATAATTTCATTATTGTCATTCACTGGTATATTGTGTTATCTCTCATCTCAGTCTTATTTTCTACGAAATGTATGGACAGTTTGTTGTGATTTCTGGCTTTTGTAGTACTCAAACGTCAGTTGGTTCGATACTTAAAGTTTTTTGATCCTAAGAAACAACATAGATAAGTATCATTTTTTTTGTGAAAGATTCCAATTTACCGTCTTGCTGACTGTTATTGTTTTCAAAATCTATGAATGCAGATCAAAAAGACTGTTATCTTATAACGACAACGATTAAGGTACCTATACCCTTATTGCCCCATCTCAAACATCCACCCTGTATAGGTAATAGGTATGTCGTAAATGACTGCTTAGCTCCATAAAGGTATCTATAGCGTGCTGGTAATCACGTAAAAGGTTAAATCTGTAACTATCTGCAATATTTTGGCTCGTCTTTTTACAATTTACGGTTAACTATAGAAGAATACGAACAAATTGCAATATTGCTTATCCCCCTGACTGACCAGCACCTTAATTGCGAAACACCCTATCAATCACAACCTGAATCATTTTGAAGGCTATTGCTAATACTTACATTGCTTCATATGTTCGAAAAAATTGTCTGCTCAACAACGTAAATAACGTAATAAATGTTGTTGAACTGTCAAAATGAAAGCCATTCCTACTGTTAGTGTGTTACGCAATTACCCCGCAGACATTTGACGGAATATCTTAGATGCAAAATTTGAACAAAATCTATCCGGTAGTTTTTGCGTGATGCTGGAACATGCATTCAGACAAACAGATAAAAATTATAAATACTAGTCAAAACAAAATAAGGGCCACTAGGTATTTAGGTGTACCATGAAAATGATTAAATTAAATAATTTATTGTTTAGTTTTAGTAAACATAAAACAAACTTATTGTTGACCGTTTAGGCTAGAAACTGTTTAAATAAATTATATCAATAAACATGTTTTTTGACTTTAAACAAAACATTACAATTTAAGATAAAAAAAACACAAACAACGAAAAGTCACTAAACACAAAAAACTTTTTATTTCTTTGGCTGTTTTTTAATAACGCGTATGCCCTCCTCTTTTAACTATGCACTTCTGAAGCCTGGAATGCATGCTCAGTGCTCTCGATCAAATGCCTCACGTTTTCAGCTGGAATCTCTTCCCAGGCAATTTTCAAGGCGTCAATCAGTTGCAGACCTGTTGCTCACTCTCTTTACTCCTTCGTTTCAATTGGTCCCTCATGTGCTCGATTGGATTCAAGTCCGGACTGTTTGCTGGCCACGGTAGAACTTGAATGTGAGAGTCTTCTAGCACAGACTGGGTCGCTTGAGCTGAGTGTGCAGGGGCATTATCCTGCATCAAGACGAACCCAGGACACATGAGGCCACTCGATCACGATACGAATCTACGGTCGTAGTCAACGTTTCGCGGTGTGGATGCGTCTGTCGAGGTACATGATGTCTCTTTTTTGAATTTCGAGGCTCTCGGTTCACCATGGAGCTTTGTATTTACGGTTTTGACCTTGAGTAGACATGGTTTAGGTACAGCTGTCGCGTATCAAATCAGTGATATCGTGGACGAGGTACTCCAGCTGATCGACGTCAAGGTTGGGCACATCCGAGATCGACAACATAGTCCGCTCTTTTAGTGTTATATGTATTAGAAGGTAGAGTTACTGTTCATTCCTTTTATTGTGGGTCTGCGGGTGACGATGCAGAAATCAATGGCATCATGCTGCAATGACGTGCAACAGTTCAGCTTGACCCTCCAAACACGTACCGAGTAGAACATTGAGGCAGACGCCAGCGTCACGTCAATGATAGACGACCGGTTAACCCCGTGCGTTACTGTCTCGAAAGTTGGGGTGGATCAAATATTGCAGATGTACATATCGTTGGCGCAAGCGAATTCCAGCAGGCTGATTCCTCTGGGGTTTGATTTTTCGCTTCCCCACGCAGGGTGCCAGCCATTGAAATCTCCCCCCAGTATGCACTTGTGTTGCGATGTGGTCTTGAGGAAACAGTCTATTGATACGAGGGTGCAGGAGGTGTCATCTCTTGGCTCAACGTAAACTGGGGCCAGGTAACATTTCTGGTGGTCGGTTTGCAGCTAAATCACGCTTAAGTTAGCCGAAGACATTCCGGACTCCCTCATCACCACACCACACCCAGGTTTGACGAGGATGCATGCCTTAACATTGCATACATTCGTATTGAAAGATTATCGATACCCGATATCCACTGACCTCCTTGCCAGATCCTATATAGGGTTTGGACAACAAGGCAAAGTCATATACATCACAAAACACATACACACCACAGCTACATCACAAAATATACACACACCACACCAACATCACAAAACACACACACACACACACATTCTTACACTTCACAGTCACACAATACAAGTTAACATACATTTGCGCCATAAAGTCCTAATATTTTTTTGTACTCCTTCTGTGGGTACCTCGGCTAGCGAACCTTAATACAGGTTACCATGTAACCTAGCTACGACGTCAGATTCAATTCTGTTAATTGTTACTCTCTTTACGATTTATCCCTAAATTGTAAAATTATGCTTAGTGTAAGAAAGACTGTAGGTACCACACTTTTTTTAAATAAATAGATCATTATTATTAATAATTTTAAGGTCTTTAGGGAAATGGTGGACCCCAATTTTGGAGCATTTAGGAACACAACAACGAATCTATTTCGTAAAAATAAAATAAAACCAAAAATTATTGTTTCCTTTTATTTGTGTTTGTTTTTAATATAATTTAATGATTTATGTTTATAGCCAATTTTATTTTATTTGATTTTGGATGTTATTTTTAAACTCTTATTATCGAACGTTACTTTAAACTTGTTTCTTTTGTTTTCCCTAATCAGTGATTAATTTTATATTATGGAGCTTGTGTCACAATTAACGTTTATGGGGCATGCGATGACATAATATTTTACTTTAATCGAAATTGTTACACTAACCTTTGAATAAAGTAAAATATTATTTTAAAATTGTAACGGTGTAAACAATTGTTGGTTGGGCACCACCACTCACCTTGTGTTATTAGCTTGTTTTGGGAACTAGCTACAACAGTGTCATTTAAAAAGTGTGTCTGCCCCATTGAAACGGCGTCAACCGTGTCAAAAGCTCCAGCTATAGCTTTTGGGTGCTAATTAAGGCAGCTTCTTTAAAATGTCATTCTCGTCTTCAAATTTATTTCGTTGTCTAATGAATTAATAGCTCAGTGACGAACTTTTAGCGTCTAATAAATGGTTTTCAAGCGACCATATATTGTAAAACGAGCTACTGTTAATATGACGCAGCATGGTGATAATTCCTAAGCAACGTTATGGACCAAGTAATAAATAGGGGCATTATTCATAATGCCCGCGCATTATGAATAATGACAAGCGTAGTCGACGGAGCCCCGCTTAGCGGGGCTCCTACTTCTGGGTGGTTTAAAAACAAATAACCACGAAGGGGATGGCGGGGTCTGCAAGACCCCGCCATTCCCTTCTAACCTAACCTGTCCGAGTCGGGGTGCCCTAAGTACTGAGCTCGCTTAGTAGCTCACTTACAACATTAGTCACGGAGTTATCAATTCAGAAGTAAATATATTTATCGGTAGCTCTGACTCATACTAATTTACGTTCGTAAATTGACGCTGGTTTTTTGATATTCTGTTGGAATAGTAAAGATGATGAATTAATATAATTGAAGCTGTTCTATTAACTCGTTGCCTACATATAAAAAAGACGATAGGTTGCAGGTGCTAAAGAAAACTTTTGTTGCTGCACTCATAATTTCCCATAGCTTTTGCCACGGTAGACGCCGTTTCAATGGGGCAGGCACATTTTCCGTTACTGTTTTGCGTTGCGGCGCATCCTGCCTGCAGAGACGCAACTGCCAACCCGTATTATATAAATATTATATGATAATCATATTGTATCCTAGGCTCCAAAATCCCATTGAGATGACAATGTTATGTAAAGCTCTAGCAGTGGTCTAGTTAGAAACAAACGGTCCCTAATGCCTATGTCTATGTATTAATATCAGTAATGCGGTTGCGGTCGCCGGCCGCCGCGCCGCCCCGCAGTCTGCGATCGTTTTACAGGCACGTGAACACCGCGCCTTTAATCAAACCATAGCTCCTAATATTTATAACAATGCAAAATTTTAAGGTCTATCTAACGCGTACCTAATAATTGAGGTAATAATGCAAGTATATTAAAGAAAAGATACTTAGTTCATTGCGCATAAATATGACATCATCTATGATGTAATAACAATTAGGTGGGGTAGTACTTATTACGTACCTATGTTCATTACCAATATCAAAGTTCTAAAACAACAACAAAAACATATCTATCGCGTAAACAGTTTCTAGAACTCGGGTTTGTATTTTTAACTCTTTCAGACGAAACAAACTTTAAATGATTTTCCTCATATTATTTTATTCGTGGAAAACAATATTTACTGCGCAGTCAACGTGTGCGTCTCACACGCAAGTCGGTGTCCAGACACCTAAATAACACATTATGTAAGCGGTACTTATGCGATCCAAAATGGTTGATCTCCTTTTGATCGAGCATTGAACTGAACCCCGTCCTACGGTAAGAACTGCCAAGCCAAGTGTTTCTGGGTCGACTGTGATGTGTTTGCCAGACAGAAACTACGGTCAGACACCTGTGAGACGTTATTTGAAATCACGTGAAGATATTTCGTCAGTACAAAACGACTGTTTTGTGTTTTTTAATATTATCGTCTGTAATTTTCAAGGGTGTTTTTCGTGTGCTCTAGATTCCTCTCACATAAGTACCTACATACCTACGTAAGCTGAGAGATTCCATGACAGTTTGTAATGATTGCATCATTAGTGCGCAATTTGCTTGCTGTCTCACTACAACCACAGATTACTAAATAGTTACTATACAACTTATCAGCGAAAATTAAATGCTAATGATTAATAAATATTTCAATATGATAGGCAGCGGCAATGCTATATAAACTTCTAAAGTCGATAGTCCATATTAATGTTGGTAGATTTAGGTACTGTACATAATATAATTCGAATTTCGTTTTCATTTACGGTTTTCGGCAACTTCCGGCCGAAATATTCATTTTCGGCTTTTATAAAAATTAAGTGCAAATCAATACGTACTTTAAATTCATTTATTCAGAGAAAATTGATAGTTACAAGAACTAAAAGCACAATAACTGTGAAAATGCATATTATAACATCAGATTGTTTGATTATTAATAATTTATTTACTTTTTAAAGTATTATAGAAGTACTTACTTTAATTATTATGGGTAGACCGAATATATTATGGTATTTGGTATTGTTCGTCGAGTCGTTGTGCTCCTTAAGTTCTGAGTTGAGCTATACGATTACTGACAAATGCTTGCACTGACTGGACTGGTCCACTCAAATATGTGTGGTTCTTTCCTCAAAAGACCATTTCAGACACTAATCTACATGGTCTTCATATGCTTTCACCAAGATTATGTCAGAATCACGGGTCTCTTTTAAACTCCTGACTCAAAAAGAGACCTTGAGTTTGAGTTTGTTTTGCCATTTCTTCTCAGGGGTAGTCAGATAGGAAATGTTGACTCCAACTAGCTTATCTTTTCAATGTAAAAGTGATTGATTACATTTCGTGTTATTATGTATTTGTGAAAATTATATATATCTAGTTTCGTGTGATTTAAGTTTAAATGGTTAAACAGCATTTCTTCCTGTTTTCACCAAACAAAAAAAAAAAAAAACTATTTCGGCCGAAAGAGAACCATTTTCGGTTAAATGTTTAATGTCGTGCAGAGTGCTATACCATTATCTACCTAGGTAGCTATTCCACGGACCGCGAACGTAGGTAAGCTCCAGCGTTATTGATGTTCCAGGAGAACAAAACCATCAAGTGACTGACGATTACTCACTGAAGAGAATAATTAGATGAATCTCGATTTAGAACTGATTGCTTGAATCGAGCATTCGAGATTCAATGATTCATCGTTTGAGAATAGGTACTTTTAAAGAAACCTCACTTGATAGGAGAAAAAACTGTTTGCTTGGAATGTTTTCAATACATCCATGTAGGTACGAGTATAATATTAGGTACTGTGGGAGTCCTACGTGTACCTAACAATAATTGGAGGATCGTAGAGGTAAAGCAATACACGCAGTACTCCTTAGAACGTAAATATATTTTATCAAGGAATTATATACCGGCAGGCCCTAGCTCTGCCTGCCTACCAATTAAACAAACTACCATCACTTTTTCTTTTTTAGCTTATTTTGAACTTGCTTGACTGTTCGAGGCAAAGCAACGATAATATATATCAGCCAGTCAACATAAGGTTGACACATGCAGACAAACTCTACAGTACCTCAGTTCGTTTTTATTGGCAATGCACAAATGTGAGGCAAACCACGAAGCCTTTGACGGATAAGAGCCGTGCACCGCAGCAAGGCACTGCCGTATTGTTGTAAAGACGTTTATGGGCTTAAGGTCATAACTCAGAGTAACGCTCGCACACTCAGTGCCTGGGCGTTGCTGTGCGCCAATTCGCAGAACACTCGACAATTCGACATGCTTAACGTATCGAATACGGTAGATAATTTTACTGACCGAGTGAGCGCGAAGCGTCTCCGTTTCAGCTTGGGCAAAAATGCTTTCGTATATCCTGATGTCCGGATGGCTATTCTCCTCTACAGGTCGCATTTATCAACCGATTCTCGTGAAATTTTGTGAGCAGGTTCGATAATTATATGGAATTTCTTTGTCAAATCAGTTTTCCGAAATTTTTGAAAGTGGCGGAGTTTATGTGAGTTGAAAGCGTAAAAAAAATCATAAATCAATCATTTCACGCTCTTTGCGGTGCGTGGTGAACATTTATTCAGTTTTAAGCTATACAAAGACAGACTCGCAAGGTCTACAGCTCCCAGAGCCACTAGTAATATTAGTATGGATATCCTAGTAAATGTATGGATTATGATCTGCCAAAACAAAGTACAAAACAAGATTTAAATGCCTATGGAGTATGGAGCACTGCAGTAACGTAGAAGACGGTGGAACAGACCTGAATAACGAGGACTTAGTTAATAATGTAGGAAAGTGAACATACTCGTAGGTGACGGACCAAAAGAAGCCCTAATGAAAATTAAAACCTTTTTTGATAGATGGGTATGTTTGCCCATTTTTATTAACTAAATTGCTAGTTTCTAGGATGATAGTAATACTTTCTTGCTAGTTTATTAAATTCATACGCAAACTGAGGGATGAGGATAATTCGCCAGAATAGGTACCTGTAGTAGGTACCAGTGGTTATAAATATGTCGGGTCGGCAGACTAAAGCCTAAAGGTAGTAAAAGAAATGCTTTATTTTTGCTTTGTAAGTACCAAAATTATAAATGTAGGTAAATAAATCAATACATGGACAAACTAAAGCACCTAAGTACTGTTCGCTTGTTCGAGCTTGAATTTAAGTGGCGTGCTTTTTCAACCTCTTGATTCGCATGAATCTTGCGGCTGAATGAATGAATGAAAATGAATCTAAGGCTCCTTCTAATATGCGCGTCACGCGACGCGGCACAAAGGCAAAAAGCGCGGCGAGCGGTGCCTTTGTGTCGCGTGCGATTCGCGTCGCGTGTCGCGCCTGTTTGAAGGAGAAGGAACACTTGACGCTCTCGGACTTCATGGATACAGAAGGTGATTTATGTTATTAGACGTTAAGTGCGTTGCGTTATCCAGATGTTTAACTCGAGGGTAGGTACTCAAATTATTATATATGAAACATACAATCGGTTGCATACCGCTAGGTAGGCCACTGCAAATACAACTTGACAAAATGGGGGTTTTTAGACCCGTACAACATCTAAACTGAGTGAGGTAGCCGGTAGCCCTGCTCTGAACATACATGATACATGAGTTACAACATGACCCATCATATGCTAAAATTTCCCAAGTGTTAAGTGTACCTGCACTCGTGAGGATCTAGGTAATGAACGCCACTGACGCTGCTATTAAAACGTGGCTATCATTGACTCGAAAAGAAGAAGAACACTATCTCCTTGTATTGAGCGCATCGCCCGACGAGTAGTGAATAATCACGACTATTCACTACTGAACCAAGTTTTTAAACCTGCCTGGGTAAAAATCTGTTTAATTCCCACAGTTCCTTCTTCTGCCATCCACCCAATATGGCATCTCAAATGAAGGTGTTTTTTGTATTTTAACTGTTCCCTGTCCCATCAACCCACATTGACAAACATACATAAATAATTAGGTTAATGTATGTCTTAAAATATCTACTGTCGTCGTCGTCTCCACTGTCACGTTGACTGTAGGTACCTATCTGCGCACCACTGTTCACCTGTTGCTTTGCGTCCGTGAGACAGTCTTTAAAATAGCACCCTTTATTTATTTACCTACTGAAAAAAACATGACTGAAAATCTACTGCATGTTGACAACACTATAGCTATTTCATATTTATAAACCGCATGGGAGGCATACAATACCCGCATTTATGTTCTGTTGCTAGGCAAATATGGCAATGGTGTGAAAACCGAAAACTTTATTTGTTTGTAACTTATATAAAATCTGCACTGAATGTGATTGCAGATCCCACTCTGATATTGAATGTGAACTGAATGATGATTTTTATAAGGATATTGTAAGAACATTATGATGTCACAGAAATAGATTTATTTGCTACTCGGGCTAATGCAAAGTTTGATGTGGTATGTGGCATGGAAAAATGATCCTGGTGCTTTTAAACTCGATGCATTTACTTTATCATGGAAGCCATATTTCTTTTGGCTGGAGCAGTTCTTCGAGAATTTTCACTCAGTTTTATAATAGGGAGGTTGTTACGGATGAAGATTTATCTATTGTTTTAAGTTCGATTGCTTAACTTTATGGCTATTTAAACTAAACATAAGTGATAAAAATAAGAATATTTTTATATGCATGTTATAATTATTTTACGACTCTCTAAACATCTACATATATGTATTCTTTAGCATGAAGAGACTATGCAGTTCGTACAATTTGAAATTAAACGAACTTACCTATACTCGAAAGGTTTAGGTAGTTAAATAAAGGTAAACAAATCGTAAAAAGGGTTTTTTATAGTTGACACTTTCTTGTTTAAAAATACGTTACAACAAAATTAAAGTTATTTGCGATTTATACGATAGTTTCCTCTTTTATTAATGTATGTTAAACTTCATCATTTATTCGTAAACTATACTCTTCGTAAATGTAATTGCTTGAGCAGATTTTTTTTTTGTTAGATTTATAATATAGTATAATATTTTGTAATCTGTCTCTTGTAAAGAGGCCAAAAAGACAGGTTCCGTAAACCTTTTAGAAAATACAACGAATTAGATAACGTTGCTAAATTTAAGAGTACACCTGTGACGTAGTATGGCAACTGAAGTAGCAGGTATTACGTTTAGTCGGTTAACCAAATGCCTTATAAGTCGTGGAAGAATTAGAAAAAAAAAATATGGTGTCACTGCTGTATTGCGGCTGCCACCATACCACTGTGCGCGCAATTAATTTGAGTTAATATGGGCTCAAGTTAAAGGGTTTATAGCCGAGAAAAATAAAACTTTTAAAATGTCTGACCTAAACATTCTTTTGCCAGAGCCTTTAGCTAATGTGACTGCTGAGAATTGGAAAAGTTGCGAGGGTCATGTAATAAAAGAAGAACAGAAAATGTTTAAATTAGAAAAAATAATTGATGATACCACTGAATATACCTATTATTATGGGACTCAAAATAATATGATTTTAACATTTGAAATAAAAGGTTTAACATCTATGAGTCATGTGGTTTTTTGTGTTTACCTTTATTTAACTACCTAAACCTTTCGAGTTTATGTAAAGTTCCATTTTAATTGTACGAACTGCATAATCTCGAAATGATACCCTATAACCCAACCCCCCAAACTTATTTAAAAATAATTTCTACCCTGTATTCAAATGTTGGTCGTAAAATAATCAAAGTAAGTAGATAAACACGTTATCAGCTAAATCTCTGAGCTAAATGCCAGATATAGTGTAGTGGCCATGCAAGTTTGTTTCTAGAGTTGGAGTACTGAGTATTTGAGCTCTAAAAAATCGTGACATATGGCTAGCGGATGCTACTACATGTCTTCTTTATCATTTCGAGACTATGCAGTTCGTACAATTAAAATGGAACTTCACTTAGGTAAGTTCGTTTAATTTCTAATTATACAGGGTTACTGGTAAATCGACGTATTCCTTGCAGAAGTGTTATAGCAACTAAAATGCAACAAACTTATCTCCCAATTTCTTTGAAGTAACTGACTTTCTGACCATACATGGGGAGTTAAGTTTGTTGCACCTTACTGTGCTCTAATACGCCCTGCAAGGAATACGCCGAGTTACCAGTAACCCTGTATACATTTGGAATATAAATGTATTTTGACCATGTGGGCAAAAAAATGTAATTTTCACCAGTAGCTTATCATGGTGACTCACAGTTTGACGATGGCATGCGATCAGACAGACTGCCATAAATCACCAGCTTTGCAATCTTATTGTTGTTCGTGGACCGGTCACACCTCGTAATGTTCGGTTTTTTGTGGAGTCGTAAAACTTGAATTTGTTTGGGTGCGATTTTGAAAGATTGCGGCGGAGATTAGCACGGGATCTGGCAGTGGTCCAGGCCCTACTAAAGTCCGGAGGTGACACAGTGAACCACAGACTACATAGAGATTCTACGTATCAGTGAACGCCAAGCAGTAAAAGCATTGGCTGCGTGTCCATAGGTGTTTTCACTGCATGCAGTATTCGTTTATTTCTCATTGACTCAGAAATGTATAGCTAACCTACAAGGGAACTCGTACCTAACCTGTGTAAAATGTTTACTTTTAACCTATAGCTGCAGCCAGTAACGGCGAGACGCGGTGGCACCGGGCTCACGCGCACGTGTGCTGTTATTTGCGATCTTCTTCTGAACTTTTATTATCTAACTACCTATGCCCACGTGCGTATTATTTGATGTACTCTTTGATTACATACGTCTAGTTTGATATTATTAGTAAACATTGAGTGGGAGAGAAATGCGTTAGGTACCTAACGGCTAATCGGACTAGAACTAACTGATTTCTGAATCATGTAGGTAGGCATGAATGTGACTTCAATGTTTTCATAACCTCTTTTCCAGGCAGGAAGTACACGTAGATTTTAATATGATAATTAATTGCGTTTGTTGAATTTTCAAATCATTCAACTATCCGTTGTTGTTATCAAAATCTTTACTTCACTTTACGTGATTATTCTTGTTCTGCATAGGGAAGTAACTACGTATTATCATTTTGTAGAGGTAGGTTTCAAAACCTATTAATAGGTTTAATCATGCGCCAGCACCAGTAACGTGTGCAGTCCATTGCACTCTATTACATTACTGACACTTCAATGCATAAGCTATTCTTGGAATAGACTATCACGGGGTGTTAGATTTTCCATGGTCGGTGACGATCAAGGTCTGACATTCGTACCTTATCTCTAACGTACCAAACGTCATTCGAATGTTAGGATAGGTTAGTAATTATCGTCTATAGATAAGTATAAAGAAATAGCAGCGAAGTCAAAACTGTACATTGCTTTCTTTATTTTTTTTAAGTAATTTTTGCGAGGTCTGTGACCGATTCTAACACCGAAAATATATTTTTTAGATTTTTTGTCTGTTTTATCCGGGTCCATATTGGCTCACCTAAAGTACTTTACCCGAAATTGTTCTTCCTAATGATTTGTAATCCGAATGATCACTCTTCCTAAAAATTTTCATCCTAAAGTTTTCATTCATACTATTTGTACTACCGGCGATGTTCATAACACTCATGTTTCCGACAATTGTAATTAATAATATCATTAATGTAAATATATTTAAACTCCTACTGTTTTTTATCATAACGCTTTTATCCCTAAACATAATTACCATAATATTTTCACTCATACTCAGAAAGAAACATTTACCAGGTGTAATAAAAAATATATGTGGGTTGAAAAAAATACTTAGAAAAATTTCGCGACCAAGTTAGAGGTAGCGCTCGGTTGGCTCGCGCGTAGTTGGTCACAGTTCCAATCTTCTCTGAGAAATGCTTTATGCATTCCCGCTCGTGGGGGGACGAGACGGGATATGTGGGACTCCTGTCGGAATGACAGTATACCCACTAAAACTCAGTGGTGTTCCCACATCGCCGTGATGGGAAGGCCATGGGAATCCGGCTCAGCCTTTGCATCCACAACCCTCCCGGCGCGTGCCCGCCTAGCTGGCGGGCCCCGCATTCCCCCCAGCTTGGGGGGCTACGGGAATGGCCGGGAACACCTGGCCATTCCCGTCCGACACTGGTGGAGGCCTGTGCAATACAGGCAAGGGCGCCCACCTAACCTAACCTATGGATATCTTTGCAGGTACACACCGCTATAAATAAAATTAAAGAAGACGCTTTAATTAATAAAAACAATAAACCAATTAAGTATTATGAATAAAAAAATGACTTTGAATAATAGTGTAAAAGATGGTTATGTTGAGAAAATATAGGAAAACAAATAAAAGTATAATAGATGTTTATTGCTACTGACATTATGAAGTTGAATGCTTCGGCATTATGAACATTAGAGACAGAGTAGTTAGGAATTGTTATTGTTAGGATGAAAAATGTTAGGAAGAACATTTTCGGATTTCCAATTATCGGAGTTGAAAATTTAGGTGAACTTTGGCGCACCCGTTTTATCCGTTTGGTTGTCAGTTTGTCTGTCTGTTTGTCTGAATGTATGTTTTACCATCACGCAAAAACTACCGGATAGATTTTGTTGAAATTTTGCATAGATTTTCCCTATAAGTCTAGTAGGTCTGTAGGCTATAAATTATCACGCTATTTGCTATGGGGGATGAGCAGTATTGCAATTTATTCATATTCCTCTATAATTTACCGCAAATTGTAAAAAGACGAGCCTAATTGTAGATAGTTACAGATTTAACCTTTTAAATTATTATCATCATGCTATACCTTTACGGAGCTAAGCAGTCATCACGACATAATAGTACAGGCGGTGGCGTTAGTTTAAAAAGTAATTTTATACCGCCTGAAAATCATACCAAAAATCGTTTTTTCTTAGTGTAAAAGATATCTGAGCGTTAGCTGCTCGAATAGTGGGGCAGTCCAAAGTTACAGCGTGACAAAATTGTAAAACAAACTTTAAAAAATTGTCAATTCATACCGCGCCAAAATCTTATGGGACGATTTTTGGGATCATCTTCAACCTAAAAAATATGGTCAGCTGCATGGAAGTGGGGGGAATGTATAATGTCAGTCCCCTAAATGAACATGATTGTTGCGAAGGCACATCGGGGTTAAATTCGGAACTATGGATAGTAGAATAAAGTGGTCAAAGGAACCATGACCTCAATTTAAAAGGAAAATTAAAACTGCGTTGCATTGCATTTTGTTTTTTTGTTTTAGAAAAAGCTTCTTCTTGACCCGGGAATCGAACCCGATTCCTCTTAACAAAAAGTAACCTGTATTTTTATACTGAGCGATAGTGTTGCTTGCTGACAAGGATAAAATACCTACTGTAAAGGAATACTTTTTGTATAATCGAAGGAAGTGTCAGTTTTATCAATTTTCATAAATTACGAAAAATTTGCTAAATTGCCATTTCCTTTGATTTGTTACCTACATTATATTTGTTGGCAGCATTTGATCCATACTACTCGTACCTACACGATCGATTAGTGCAATTAAACAAGGGTGCTGTTTTTGTAAAAAAACGGTTTTGATTCTTGGTTCAACAGAAGCTTTTTTAAAAAAAAAAATGCTGTTTCATTTTCCTTCAAAATTGAAATCAAGGTTTCTTTGACAACTTTGCCTTAGGTATCTATTACTCACAGTTTCGAATTTAGCCTGGCGTCCCATCGCAAGAGTCATGTTCATTTACGCGATTGACATAATATATATTGTATATCTGTGAATGCAATTCAAAATTTCTCAAAAAGTTAAGGAAAGTCTCCTAAGACCGTTTTCCTGTAGCTACAACGGTTCACGTAGCTGTCCTTGCTGCCCCATCTCAAAAATCCACCCGGTATAATCTAACACTGTTTTACCGATCACTATACACTAAATGATAAATGATTTTATTTCTGCAAGTAGGTTTATACAAACACTTTTACACGTCAATCATATTTTGAAAACTAGATGAGGTCGGCGTTTCCTATCTGACTACTCTGAGAAGAAAGGCAGAAACAAACTCAGAGGTCACAGTCTCTTTTAAAGTCCAGACATAATCTTGGTCAGATCATGTGAAGACCATGTAGATTTGTCTATATCTCTCTCTAGTCTATATCTATGTCTGAAATGGTCTTTTGAGGAAAAACCACACAGAATGAGTGGACCTGTCCAGTCAGTGCACGCATTTGTCACTAATCGTGGAGCTCAACTCAGAACTTAAGGAGCTCAACCACTCGACGAACAATACCAAAGAAAGGACATTTGGGTAGGCCGCATAAAGCACTCATACCGCCAGATTATCATTGAAACTACCTGAGAATATGAAAAAATAAAATAAAAAATAAAAGTTATCTACATAGTCCTCACATTCACAATAAATAAATAATAATACTATACTTCACAAAGTAAATTGTCATGAAATTGTATATATAATAATTATCAAAATGTCAAAATAAAAATCTAAAAAAATATAGCAAAAATAAGAAACAATAAAAAAAACAAACATTCGGTATGCAAAAATTGGAGCAACTCAATCCTAAGCCTTTTTGTCCTCAATATAATCCTTAACGGTATAAAAAGCTTTCTGGCACAACTTACGTTTAATTAATGATTTGAATTTATTAAGGCTTAGATCTTGAACGTGGCTTGGAAGTTTATTATAAAAGCGTATACATTAACACCTGAACGAGCCGCCTATTTTTTTGAGCCTTGTTGTAGGTACAACAAATTTGTGTTTATTCCTAGTATTTATATTATGGATATCACTGTATTTTTTAAACAATTTTATATTTTTATGTGCATATAAAAGATTTCCATAAATATATTGAGAAGGCACCGTCATTACATTAATCTCCTTAAATTTCTCTCTGAGAGATTGTCTCGGACTTAATTTATAAATTGATCGAACAGCTCTTTTCTGCAAAATAAAAATAGTCTGAATGTCGGCTGTTTTTTTTTCATTAAGGAATAAATTATTGACATTGAACCAGTAAAATACTTTTGAAATCGCGCTATTTACATCGTCAGTAACCAGCTGCTGACGTTTATGTTTAAACAAAAGTGAAGTATCATCCTCAATCATGATTATCCTTTATGAGGTACGGCAAGTCATTAATATAAATAAGAAACAAGTAAGGACCAAGAATTGAGCCCTGCGGGACTCCCATTGTCACTATAGATCCGGGAGATCTTTTTCCATTAACGTCAACGCTCTGAATCCTATTACTCAAGTATGAAGTAAGAAGATCCAGAGCGGTGTTCCGGATCCCATAGTGGCGGAGTTTCCTGATTAACGTTTCATGAAAAACGCAATCGAATGCCTTGGACAAGTCACAAAAGATGCCCAAGGCATCGCATTTATCTTCCCATGCATTATAAATATGTCCTAAAAGTTCAACACCAGTGATAATGACTGATGCTGGCATCAGTAGTTGAACGACCCCTAGTAAAACGAAACTGTTTGCTATGTAATAATTTATGTTTATAAAATTGGATTGGTAAATTACAGTTAAAATATTTTTTTCACTTATCTACATACATACATTCCGTTCCAGGTTTCTCTTTCAAGACCGACTTTTCGGTGCTTGTTAGCATTCGAGTTGGACTATGTAGTATATAGTAATTCCATGCAGTGTAATAAATAGATAAAATATTTTCCGGCATAAGGTAATAACGTAATTGCTATTTATGCCAGGCTCAATGTTACCTTAATAGCTCATTGTACATGAAATAAAATTATAATGGAAGTTATACACATTTTGTTCAAGTTCAATTTGGTATGGCAGTGGTGATCTGTATGATTTATGCCCTAATTAAATGACATAATATTACGTCACCTTTTTTTCACAATGCAAATGCGACTCCATTCCTTTTTTGTGTTCTATCATTCGTAGTGACAGTACGTAACATATTGACGTATTTCAAATCTAAAAAGCTTTTTCTGTAAGCACAATTATTTAAATCACGTAAATTTCATCGAACCATCGACCTAATATACAAACTGGACTGAGCTCTCCAAAAATCGTATCATACAAAAATGAACCACAACTGCGACATAAATTTTAGGTTTACTTTTGTTAGGCTATCTTAGCCGAGGCAAAACGAGCCGAGAGAGATAGTCAGAGCCGAGGCTGTTTGTCCCTTTTTCTCAATTGTTAGAAAATAAAAATGTTATAGATGGTAGAAAATATTTCACCAACTGCAAGTAAAATAAGTAACGTATATATATTTTTAGCATAGCTAGCAACGCTGTCGCAAACTACCGATCGCTAAATAGCAGTTGTAGCCCGCCAAATTCAATTTTCCAGCCGGGAGCCGGCCCAGGAAGAATAGGCGCATAGAATTCATCGTTTAAAGAAGAAAACTCAAATTATTACTTTTTTTTTAATCTTATGATAGCATTGTTTTGTATGTGTTTAAACAGTTGTAATAAAATTTTCTTAAGGCGGTACCCCGACCAAAACCTTGCCATAGTGCGTTATTCAGAGGCTATTAACTCATTCACTATGGGTAATAAACTACATCTAAAAGCACATTATTAATGTTCGATATCCTATCATCACATTGCACGTTCTTATTTGTTTTTATGTGTTATAAATACATTTAAAATCTCCTTGTAAAAAAGTGACTAAAATTATTGATTGCGTGCATCTTTTGCTAAAGGTGACGTTCCATTAATTTGAGGATTACACTAATGGATAGATAATTCAAAAATCTAAATAATTCACGTTTTATTTTATTTCAAAACAAGGCTTGTCTTTTTTTATTAAAATAATTTCATTATTTTTGTGAATTTTATGATTAATGAGCGTGCGTAGGGAGCGAAACGGAGCGAGTCTCAGCGACGGGACAGAGAAGGACCGACCGCTCAAGGTCGTTTGCTCGGGGAAGCGCCTTAAAGTGGAAAACCTAAAATATTGCGGATTGAAGAAAACTTATATACTTAGACGTATTAAAAAGTTTTTGCAGTTACAGCGTGCAGCAAATGATGCTATTTTAGCCTTAGTTTCACATCCATTTTTTAAATGGGTACCAAAAGCACTCAAAGAACATGTCAAAGATCGTATCTTGGCTGAAACATGTAAAATTCTGCGATATGAAAAACAAAAATCGGAGGCTTTAAACAGCAATGGAGAAGACTTAAAAAAAGACAAAAGATGAGGAATCAAAAATGAAGATCGTTTTATAAGTGTTAAGAGGACTTTGATTCCTCTATTGTATGTAGCGACAACAATATACGGTGTCTAGCACAGCTGACTTAGAAACGATAATAACGACTAGACTAAAGAGTTTAAATGTGTATCCTACAAATATAACACCTGTTTCCCAAGTTCTGCCCCTGTGGAGCGATCATCTCTTTCGGGGGGATGATAATGAGACCTGATGAAGTGATAAAATGTTTGAATGTACGACAAAATATTATATTTTCTGACATTTACGCGATTAATCACTTGATCACTGTTAATAATTAATTAAACGAGATAAATACCTAAATCTTAAAATTAATATATGTATGTTTTCTTTCAGAAAGTATTTTTATCTTAAAAAAGTATTTAGAAAATACGTATTTTGTATTTACTATTTCAAATACTATTTCCAAAAGTATCTTGTATCTGGTATTTCAAATACAGTACTTAAAGGTATCTTGCATCTAGTATTCCAGATACTTTTTTGAGGTATCTTGTGCATCACTGATTAATGATTATTGAAAGTTAAACAACCACTAGAAACAAAATTTATTCGGTATAAAATTGGTCGTAAAAATCGAGCAGTACCGCCCTACTGTAATATAGGAACGGCTATTGTAATCAACTTTCAAGAAAGCAAATAGCTTAACGGTTCAACGACTGCTTTGCAAACCTATGTTCGATTCCCAACAATTGATATTTTTATGTTTCCTTTTTTACATTTTGTTATATTATTATATTATGATAGTTCGTAGATCATACACAGAAAAGCATTAAGTTTAGGCCTCTTCTGTCAACTTTGGTTATAATAAAAATTTGGTAAGGTGACTTAACAGTGGGAATGGGAAGCCGTCACCTCCTTCTGCGAAGCAGTAATGCTCGCGAAGGAGGAGACGGAGCGCGTGCGGGTGAGGCAATCGTTGCGCCCTCACGCCCCTAGTTGCCGCAGGAGGAGACACCCTGGGCCTCGGGAGTCGATAGCCGACTCGCGGTCACCGTAGGCGCGGGCTTGCGGACGGCGAGCAATGGGCAGCCTGCCGTCCGGTAAGGACCAGGCCCAGTTCGACGGCGCGTTGCGTTCCACGCGCGCCTCAAAGCGATGTCAGCATAATTGACGGGGTCCGATAGGGGCGATGCCTGCCGGGGTCGCGGATTGTTCGAAAGAGTTACCGTGGCCCTGGCGCATAGGCAACTGAAGGAACACGGTTGGGTTTTAGTCAGTAAGAGCCTGACACGCCCTCGGGAGAAGTCATTTGATGATTTCCCAACCAAAAATAAAAAGAAGATTGTGTGTGCACAATCTACTTGCTGTTATAGTTTAATTAAGACGAAAAACTTCGCAAGCTATGGGAAATTACTATTGAAGGCTTCGGATGTCGACCTCAGGACGAGCTGCGTCTCATACGGACAACTGTACGTACCTTGCTCCCGCATCACGTCCTGCGAACGAAGTCGCGGGCAGAAGCTAGTATGATCGAGCGAGCGCGAAGCGTGTCCGTTTCAGCTCGGGCAAAAATGCATTCGAATGTCCAGATTTCCGGCTATTCTCTACAGGTCGAATTTCTCAACCGATTGTGAAATTTTGTGAGCAGGTTCGATAATGATAATTACCTATATGGCACTTTTTGGTCGATTCCTTTTTTCGAAATTTTTCAAAATGGCGTAGATATTGGGTTGAAAACGTAAAAAAAACATATTTCAGCCATTTTGCGCTCTTTGTGCGCGCTTTTTGTTTTAAGGTGCGCGGTAAACATTTATTCAGTTTTCAGCTATGCAAAGACAGACTCGCGAGGTCTACAGCTCCCAGAGCCACTAGTTAATAGTTTATTTCATATCGTTTACATTTTTAATTTCCATAACTCGTATGGGGTAGGTTATACCTATTTCATATTTCTTCCTTACATACAGGTAGCACCATATAGGTAGTCCAAAGGCCATTAAAAGCAAAATGGTCCATGTTCAACATGTCACATTTCTATAGGTGTTCAAAGAGAGAAAAAACTGGTTTCAATAAATTGAATGATTGAAGTTGATTTTTTGATTTAACTATACATAGGTTAAACGTAAGGAAAAACTAAGATGAGGATTGAGGATTAGGTCTGCAATTTTCCACTGGAGTAGATAGCAGCGGAGAACATTGCAGAGCTACGAAAACATTAGCCAATAGGATTCCACAAAAATCACGTCATGACACTTCAGAGGAGTTCCCTAATCATTAACCAATACAATTACACCAAATTCACGTCATGTGATTTTGTAGAATTCTATTGGTTTAATGCTAGAATGTTTGGGGTCATTATTTTCAGTTGACATTATAACGCCGTAACGTCACTGGTTTGCGGAGTTCCGGCTCGCGGAGCGTCCTCGTTTGTTATCATATCATAATATGTAACTTCACTACTGCTACTACACTGACCTAACCTATGATCCAGAATAATTAAGTTCGCATTAGTTTTATCTAACTATAGTTGAATCTTGACTATTCTATGTCTGACAAATGTTATCCGTTCGAACCGGATAGGCAGGAATGTAGCTAAGGAATTCTATAAAAAAAATAGTGTCTGGGTAGGTACTGTAAAGTACTACGAGATAATATTTAAGGGACGTGCTCTGGTAGAGTAATACACTTAGTACTATATTGAATGTACTCGTAATTATATTTTATCAAGGAATTCTCCTAATACAATGGCAGGCTCTAGCTCGCCTATCTACTTCTAAAAACAAACTACCATCTTTTTACCATTCGAATGCTTATTTCAAACTTGCTTGACTGTTCGAGGCAAACCAGCGATAATATATTACCAGCCTGTCAACATAAGGTTGACACATGCAGACAACCTCTACAGTTCCTAGCGTTTTCTTTTCGTTTGCGAAGGTCTGCTGTAAGCCTGCGAAACAGATTTTCCCCTACGAATAAAAAATGCTGATACGCTAACTAAGTAGGTAACTACTACTGCTTCTGCATAGCCTTGTCTAGTTTTCACGGGCAATGCAGAACATTATGATATCTAAACTACTAATAATATTATAATTAGTGGATCGGTACACTCAGAGACGAAGAGTCGATCGGTACACTCAGAACCGCATGTTCCAGAGCAATGAAAGGTGGGTGTACAGAGCTTGGGAGCGACCCATTCTCACTCGAGGTATGACTGACGCGCGTCCACCGGATAATGATGCCATGAGTACTTTTTAGCTAAGCATTTCGTCGGTGCCCGTCAGTCACACCGAAGGTGGTTGGATGCGTATTGTTGAACAGGCGTGTGATTCAATACCAGGCATGGAGGCTATTACCATTAGTCCTCTGGATGTGGCTCGTGCAGTCCGTCTGTTGCCTTACTGGAAATCTCCAGAACCGGACGGACTGCATAATTTCTAGATTAAATGGCTACAAAGGTCACACGCCTGCTTAGCCTTGCAATTCCAGTCACCTTTAGAGACTGGTACCACTGTTCTTTACGACAGGAGCTACCCACCTGCTCGATAAATCGGGTAGTACTGCGGAACCTAAAAACTATAGACCAATTACATGTTTACTGACGGTCTATAAAGTCAAGCTTAAAGCATTTATTTAATTACAGGCACTTTTGAACTGTCAAGGGGTCGGTCAGTCAGAAGGAAGAAGCTAGTTGCCCATTCCAAAGCTTAGTAGGTACCTATAGTATTGACAGTATTGTATAATTGCATAGCACATGTGTGAGCACTATGTATCTACTATAAAGCTACCATTTACTAGGTTCGTCTTTCATTGACTTGAATGTGCCCTGGCGGCTGAGAGTATGTAATGTTCCCTTCAAAATGGTTGAGCTGAATGGTGCTAATCCATGCGTCATGTTCGTGAACGGGCGCCGTCAGTAGGGACTGTCATCTCTTAGCTGCCACGGCTTATTTTAATTTAATTTAATATTTGAATTGTTTTTGTATTTTTATTACAGATGCTTTTAACGTTCAGCATCGTTCTCACATGCATAATTTCAACATGAATGTTGTAACCAATATTTTGTAACCACATTTTGATTTAAAAGAGTGTCCGTGGTGTTTCTTGCCCGTTCTTCTCCATACGTAGAAAGACATGCACTTTCAAAGCGTCCGTAATAAAAAAGATAAAACCAAAAAAACATATTCAGAAATTAAAACAAGCTGTGGCTGCTAAGATGTGACCAGTACGTACTGACGGCGTCCGTCCACGAACATGACGTATGGATCAGCACCATTCAGCTTAACCATTTTGAAGGGAACTTAATGATCGAACACACACGCCACCACCAGCGAGATATATAGTGCCTATAAAGTTCTTACATCCATTCTTAGAGCAAAACTTGCACACCATATTGAAAGTAACTCAATTATGTCTATGTCTCAAAATGGATGTATGAATGGGTCCCGCGGTACTAAGGAGCTGCTCCATAGAGACGTGGCCATAAGCCAACGGGTTCGTAGATCCCGGAAGGATTTGTCAACATGTTGGATAGATTATAAGAATGACGAATAATTATCGGAAATCGGATCGGATTGTAAGTGTTTGTACAAACCTACTTACAGAAATAAAATCATTAAACTTTATGTTTAGGTATCTGTGTACGTTTTACGACCTATCATAATATCCTAATATAATACGAGTAGTATAACAATATGTAAAAAAGGAAGCACAAATAATATCAATTGGTGGGAATCGAACTTAGGTTTGCACAGCAGTCGTCGAACCGCTAAGCTGTTTGCTTTGTTGAAAGTTGACTAAAATAACCGTTCTTCTATGTATTTAAGTTCTGAATAAGTTGGTAAGCCGGGTGCTATATATTTTCAAGTCCCGTATCATTTTATTATATCTAACGGCGCAGGTAGCCTTTACTAGAAGTAGTCTTCGTAAGTGGTTCAGCAGCTTCAATATCATTAGAATTATGCTAGAATATAGTTGTTCGTCGTGGACGTGGCTCCCCTGACATCATGTTCGTTCATCAGAATACAGACGCCACGCAACCATAGTTGTGACCAGGGATGTTATGGAGCTCCGTAACCGTAACCGAAACTATCGAATATCCGAAATAAAAATATATCCGTAACCGTAACCGTATCCGTTTCACAAGTTTCGGATAGTTTCGTATAAGGGCGGAATCTAACTAATTATTATAACATCTCAAAATAATTACTTACCTATATGACTGATTACAATACCAAATGATAACCTAGACTAGATAAATCCTATAAATAAAACCAAATTATTACATACTATTTCTGTTTATATTTTACTTCAATCTAATATCCGTAACCGAAACTATCCGAAATTAACGGATAATCCGAAATAATTATATATATCCGTAAACGTATCCGAAACCGATATAATTTTATTCCTATATCCATATCCTTATCCAGATCCGAAATATCATATCCATAACATCTCTGGGTGTGACGCTCTGATAGAGTGGCTGGTATCAAATATTTGCTAATAAAAGTCTTGCGCTGCAAAAACTATTGATTATACATAAAATAATGTACTACATGCTTATAGTACTCATCATTACCCACAAGAAAGTCCGCGAGGCTATATGTCTAACTATTCGATATAGTTATGGCACAATAACCGTTTTTTGTTCAAATTCGTCAATCGAAACACGGGTAGAATTGTTAGATTCGAAGACGTTAAGGCGCTTCCCTGACCAAACGACCTTGAGCGTTCGGTCCTTCTCTGTCCCGTCGCTGAGTCTCGCTCTGTCTCGCTCCCTCCGCACGCTCATTTATCATAAAATTCACAAAAATAATGAAATTACTTGAATAAAAAAAGAGAAGTGAAGTTTTAAAATAAAATAAAACGTGTATTATTTAGATTTTTAAATTATCTATCCATTTGTGTAATCCTCAAATGAATAGAACGTCACCTTTAGCAAGAGATGCATGTAATCAATAATTTTAGTCACTTTTTTAGAAGGAGATTTCAGATGTATTTATAACACATAAAAACAAATAAGAACGTGCAATGTGATGATAGGATATCGAACATTAATAATGTGCTTTTAGATGTAGTTTATTACCCATAGTGAATGAGTTCATAGCCTCTGAATAGCGCACTTTGACAAGATTTTGGTCGGGGCACCGCCTTAAGGTTTATCCAACAAAATAGTTTCATAATAAAGGTTGATTATGTACATGTAAATTCCTCTTTAAATTATTCGAGTCGGACCTTTCGTTTAGAAGTTATTACGACGGGTATAAAAATGCTAAAAGTACGATAACTGCGAACAGCTTAGTCGCTAAGCAAAAACAAAGGAATAGCGCAGGTAGGAAATGTGGCTGTTATTGTAGTATATTGTGGTGTCTTACAACTTCGACGTGGACGAATTCGGGGGCAGAAGCTAGTATCTATACATAATATATAATAAAATCGTAGCGAAGTCAAAACTGTACACAGTTTTTTTTTTGTAATTTTTGCGAAATCGGAACGATTCTACGAGTAATGCCGAAATTTTTATTTTTTTTATTTTTTCTCTGTTATCTCTTTGTCTGAATGTCACGCAAAAAGAACAGGATAGATTTTGTTAAAATTTTGCATAGATATTCCCTAAAAGTCTAATCAGTCTGTAGACTACAAACGGGTTTGAGACTAAATCAGTAAAATTTCTGCCATACTTCTGAGTGGAATCAATACAAGAACGTTATTATGGAGAGAAGACGTCATTTGAGCTGAGAAGAAATTATCAGAGCCGTGGGAATGTTGGAAGCTAGTTCTCGGCAACGTGCTGCGGTAATCGTTCTGGGCACTACGAAGAGTGCTATAAGTCGATTGTGGATACGTTACCGCATCACTGGCAGCGTGTCAGAGTGACATTGAAAACGAGCTCGCATTACCACACCCAGACGAAATCGTTACACACAAAGTACTGCTCGACGAAATCGTACAATGACCGTGATGATGTTGGTTACGAGGCTTCATAGCTCTTCATGGATGTTAACAAGCGATCAAACCATAAGAAATCGCTTACATGAAGTCAATCTGGAAGCAGTACCACTTGTTGAGCCCCGCAATCGCAGAGCCCGTTTACAATGGGCTTGTGAACACAGAAACCGGGCCGAAGAAGTGTGGCGTTTTGTGGGTTTTTCTGACTAATTCGCTTAGGTTTGAGGGCAGATACTAGACGTACACGGGATTGGAGGACCCATGGTCGCCAAGAACTTTAAAATCATACCAGGAAGTCCATGCATACAGTGTTGGAACAATCATATTATGGGCGGGTATTTGGATCGGCGGAAGAACCGAACTGATTTGGATCAGAGGCAATCTCAATGTATGAAGACGTTTAAGTTGAGACGATTGTATCAGATGTTGTATTCCTTTGCGGACTCAATTTGCTGCTTCATTCTGCCAAAGTAGTTGCAAAAAGACTTGCCGCTAATATCAACGTCCTACCATGGCCTGCTCAGTCGCCAGACTTGAATCCCATTGAGCACACATAGGATATACTTCAAAGAAGAGCTTTGTCAAATATGGATGCTGTACACACACCAGAAAATCTTTTTCGCCTGTTATATCGGACCATGGCGGCCCTTCCGCAACGTGATTTGGATGAACTCATATTGAGCAATCGCTGCGATTAGATGCGTTAACGGGGGAAATACAGACTACAAATTGTTTTTTTTTACCTTCTAAAACTTTTTTTTATCACATTTTAATGGCAGGATTCATTAAGGAGAAAAATCCAGCATAAGCAAAAATCGCGAAAAGTTTATTAATGCGAAAACAAAGAGTACTTGGTCGATCTACACATACGAAACCATTTTATTTCACGTTTGATATGTGTAGCAAGGGCGGGTGGCCGGTCGCTAGTTTATTTAATAAATACAGGAAATTATTGTGATTTTACGTTGTTACATAACTTGGGATCAGCTCTTTTCGCTGCATCGTTTTTGTTGGTCCGGATCCCCTGTTTTTAAGTTGTATAACATATCAAAAACATTATGTTGGTCTAGTATGATTTCAAGACGTAGGAAATGGCCTTAAAGGTATGATTTTAGGTATGTTAGGGCTTAAGTTTTAATGCAAAACCTTCGAACAAGAGCAAAACTAAAGAAAGCTTCAGAAACGTCCAGAAAGACAGTAACGAACCCTTTCTTTACACCTGCTGTTGCATGCTGTGCAGCTGTGCAGGTCTGCCCAACCCTTCGGGGAATACAGGCGTTAAATGTCATTAGTTTGGGTTCAGAAAAAACATTCCACAAGACAAATCGATCAGCTGCACAGCATGTTGCAAAACAGCAGGTGTAAAGACACCCACATTTCGCCAGTTATGATTAAGTCCCACGTAATAGGGGGCGAGCTTATGTCCATCAACCGGGCACAGATCCAGACTCTGGGCTCCGGGAGGCTGATGACATATTACTATGCTGCCATTTAAGCCACGCTCACATTTATGAGCCCAAACTGGTAACATAACCTGACATTTAAGGGGCATGCGTCAAGGTAGCCCGCGAAATTCAAATTTTCTTAGGTTTTTTGCAATTTGCAGGTCAGTATTAGGTTGTATGGTGACCTAAATATAATTCGCGACCGTATCAAATATGGCTTTACAGAATTATAATCATTAGAATCAGCAATACATCTCTATAAGTTCATATTACCCTATTGTATGACTATTTCATGAAATCAAGACATTTGAGGGCAATTCTAACTTAAGGAGTTGTATTGCTGATTGTACTGATTATAATTCTGTAAAGCCATATTTGTTATGGTCGCGAATCATATTTTAATCAAAATAAAACCTGACAGTGACCTGCAAATTGAAAAAAAACGTAACAATATTTGAATTTCGCGGGCTACCCTGAAGGTTCCGCTTTAAGTGTTTCCAACTAAGTACTTATTTCAGTTTTCCAAATAATTCTGTCATCATTATTCTAGTCGCAGAGAAATGGTCACGTGATCCCGTTTTTTGGGGTTTATTTTTAGCATGCGATATCTGTTTTTTAGTACACATGGCTACATATCTATACTAGCTATACATTTCCTGTATAAGCTGACCTCTCATTGTACCCGACGGACATCCTATACAATGCGAGATCAGCTTATACTGGAAATGTTTAATACGTAGCCTTGTGCACCAAGAGTCTCTGCGTTAAACCGCCAACAGACAGACGGAGTTGGCGAAACTATAGGGGTTCCTTGTTATACTACGGAACCCTAAAAATGATGGTCTAAGATTGACAAACTTATGTATTTTTGCACAGAGAAGGGCGAAGCCGCGGGCGAAAGGTTGTTACTTACTTAGTTAGTTAGAGAAATAAACATTTAAAAGAAGCGTAAGTCCGCAGTTTATTTAAATATCAATTGGAAATCAGAAGAACCACCCCTGATGCATACCCTATCTATTAAAAAACAAATTTTCGAAATCGATCCACAATTGCCGGAGATATCACGTAACAAACATACAGACGAATTGAGAACCTCCTCCTTTTTGAAGTCGGTTAAAAAAAGCGGTCATCATGTGAGGTTCAAACTTTTTGGAGTTTCATTTAAGTAAATATTTCTCAACTAAAAATTAATGCCTACAATTTGCATTTAAATTTAAATGATCGATACGCTGGACCCATAGCTCCAACTATTTACCGACAAACATCGAGATTCAGGAGGATCGTAGCAGGTGGCGTTCTGTAGTTTCTGCCTACCCCCATGGCAAGAAGGCGTGAGTTTATGTATGTTATGTATATATCGAGATTCAAGGTTCCACAAAGAGCTGTTTCACGGAGTACGTTGTGGGGTTACGCAAGGGTCGATTCTGGGTCCGGACATGCCATTGTGGAATTCCGCGGCTTATCTCCTTCCGATTGACATTGTTATCCTTGCCTGCTGACTGGCTCAGTCGATGCGTGACGTCCTGCACGTAGGGAGGCACGTAAGTAAAGGGAATAACAGGAAATTGATAATGATACAGGGAGCCATCGCCGCTTTATGCCACCCCATGTCTCCCATGCTTATAACTTGTTTCGTAGTGTGTGGGTTTTCAAAACAATGCTGTTGTAGTCATTGCTATACCTTTCTTCTTATGAATTATTATATATATTAGATATATTAATGATGATTAAGAAAGCGTACGTAGTTGTATTGATCGAGCGAGATCTTGTGTTAGATTCGGGAACTCATAAATTGGTCTATTGGTATTGTTAATTGTTATGCCACAGCATACTATAAACAACCGAGCCAAAGGAAGTGTTCCAGAATCTTCGAGCCTCGATGAGGTCATGGAATAGTGGCATGATGTTTTCCTCATAAAAGTTCCACGGTCCGTTTTTGTATATTTCCATAAGGTCATAGGTCCCGTGGCCCCCCAAATAAAAGTGCCGCCACGAAAAGTTTAACGTTTGAAGGCTCCCGCAGACAGGCGCAACGCGATGGTACGACGCGATTCTCGTAGAACAATTTCCAAGAAATTTTCATAGAAATTGTTCTACTAGAGTCGCGTCGCTCGCGGTGTTGGATCGCGCCTGTCTGCGGGAGCCTTGACAATGTGAATCATCAGTCGATAACCGCATAGCGTGATCCGAACCGTAACATAGTTTTATCTTATCGCTTTCAGAAAGTCTTCATATTTTACGCGTTAGTTAGATGAGCGTAACACGTTATTGCTAGATGATGTAAATTGTGTATTAAGTGTCTTTTAATCTACTCACGCTTCTTTTTATTAAACGGCGTGATTTATTTGCATATTATGAATAAATAAAACAAAGCAAAAACGAATACCTCCTTTTAAGAGTAAATGCGGACTCAAATAATAAACTAGTTTTTTTAAAACTACACAAAACGTTGTAGGCAAATTATAATTAAAACACAAAAAGTACAAAACAATTGTTTCATAAATACTGCCCAAATTAAATCAAAAGCTACCTGGCAAATAATAAATACATCTTAGATGTGATTGCCGCAGGGCTTCTAATGTGCCTAAATAACTTTACGCACATAATTTGTCGTTCACACACCCCCCGGAGCGTGGACATTGCAAACGCATTTAACAATTATTTTATTGACGTAATTGAAAATAATGACATCACGTTGAATATTGATTTAAACAATCAGACATTATATTCATTATTCATGCAACCCGTAACCAGTTGACGGCAAAATAAAAATAACTTTCAGCCTAAAAAACACAAATACTGTTGGATATGTTGTAGTTTTTACTAATAATATTTACCAAAGAAGTAATAGCACCACCGAATATAATTAACTTGTGTATTGTTGATGGCATATTCCAAAATAATCTCAAAATAGTTAAACATATAAAAAACAGATGACGAAATAGATTTAAAAAATTACAGAGATGCCAAATTTTTCAATGTATTTTCTGAGATTTTCTATTTCGAAAAGTTTGAATTATATAGGATGAATAAATGGGATTTTGTAAGAATACCACGATGAATATGGCACCATTTGATTTACTACTAGATTTGCCCGCGGCTTCGCCCGCGTGAATCTTGGATATTACCCCACGGGAATTTACTACCAGGATAAAAAAAGTATCCTATGTCCTAACCCAGGTCATGGCCTATCCGTATGCCTTTCATCCAATTCCGTTCAGCCGTTAAAGTATGAACAGGTAACAGTTAGACTATATTCCAATCCCTTAAATCGTTTAAAAAGAGGTACTTACATAAAAAAAAAACAAAATTATATACAGGTGAATTTTTAAATCATCCCCTATTTTACTCCCTTGGAGTATGATTTTACAAAAGCGCTGAAATACTTAATTCTTTGTTTCTTACCAAAAGCATAAATTTGAATTTTCATATCCCTATCTTAAGAAATACTGTTTCCCATACAAACTTTCATCTCCTGTATACTCGCTGTAGGATAATTTTTGAACCAAAAAGAAACATATGTCCTTCCTCAGGATGCCATCTATCTCCTTGCCAATTTTTATCCGTCCAGCGGTTTAGGCGTGAAAAGGTAAAATACAGACAGACAGAGTTACTTTCAAATTTATAATATTAATTTATCATGTCATCTGTAGATAAGTGAAATCCTGTATGTGCAATTTATACTGACATGACCAAGGCTTTTGATCATGTGGACCATAAGATTATCTTACAAAAAATACATAGTTATGGTATAAATAAGTAAGAGGGGACGTCCTACAGTAGAATCGTTCTTAAGTAAGGCTTCATTGTACAGACATTTCTAGAATATGCGCAACGAGTAAATTAAAAATCATGTATGTATCAAAACCAAGACACGTAAGGTATGGTGTCCCACAGGGTAGCGTACTAGGGCCGCACTTTTTTAATATAGGTACATAAACGATCTCCCGAAATTAAAATAAAGCAAACTGGTTCACTTTGCAAATGAGTACTAAACACATAATAAAATAGTAACGAAGTCAAACGAAGCCGAAGTAGTAGTTTCGAAGTTAAAAAAATTGGTTTAATGAATAGTTTTGAAAAAAGTAATTGCTACGAGGTGTGGGAACGACTCTGATGTCGAAAATATGTTTTTTAGAAAGAAAGAAATAAAGAAATTTGGCACACACATAATTATGCTATTATTTAATCCCAGTAGTACGTTCCTGTAGGATATTTTCTGACAACCAAGGGCGAAAGCTTATAGTTTGTAATAATAAAGTGTTTATTACAAACTAGCTTTTTCCCGCGGCTGATCAATAACAAATGAATATAATTACGAGCATGACATCAATACTTGTTTAAATACGTGACTTTATAAATTGGCTACATAATAATAATTTAGTAATAAATCTAGGCAAGACAAAACTAATGCACTTTCATCAACGCTGCGAAAACCCAAACGTTAGTATTACCTCCAAAAGCTGTGATATTGAGGAAGCAAAGCTAAGTTCTTAGATAAAGTGGTCGACAACAGACTCACATAGAAACCTCATGTTGAAGAATGTGTAAAAACTGAGTAAATCTGCATAATTATGCTTTATTTCAACTTTCGAAGAAACTATTGACTAGTTGCGGGGACTAGTCTGCTTTGCGGTATGGCGTTATTTTATGGCGGCAGGCAGTCTACTGATAAGGAACTAAATCAGTTTGTCATAATAAAGAAATAATGTCGCCAGTACTACTCTGTTGATAAGTAGCTACCATCACTTTAAATTTAAGGTTAGAACTTTGATTGCAACAGATTCGAAAAGTAAATACTATCGCAAACTACTTATCATAAAGTACTGTTGGACAAATCTCTCCCGAGTCATTCCAAAACACCCGATTATCTACCTTACGTAACAATAAAACAATTTAACACCCTGTCTTCCGATTGTAACTAATTATTTCAATTTCAATTTGTACGTAGGAGTAATTCCTCTTTCTTTTTCAAAAATATAGCGGTATTTTTTTTGTTTGGTCTAGTGGAACGGTTGAGTTGGTCTTGAAAAAACAAAGCGTTGCAGTTTTTATTCACATTATATCACATTATGAAAACGTACTAGGATGTTAAATTAAATTCGCTTTTAAAAACATGGTTTCTTTTAATTTGAAAATAAACCCATTTTTCAGCATAGTACACTTACAGGACAGCCATTGGTGCCGATTCTCTTGTACACCGAACTAAACTAACTAAACTATCACTAAAATTCCTTACTTTTGGCTATGAGAATCTAAAAGCTATTCTGCAATAAAATATCTCTAAATTTAAAAATCATTTTGACGCAACTAAAATTTAATTTGACAATCGCGACTCCACATGGTGCCTACTTGTTTGCCCTACCACGTGATTTTTTTTTAGAGCCGGAGGCGCGCATACCCGTGGCAGCCTCGGCGTGTTTTATATGGATTTTTTCACTTTTTGTACGGAAAATATTTAAAAAAAAAATACCTACATGTAGAGTTATATGGGTTTATGGGTTTCATAAAGGGGGTCGAAATTTTCATTATTTTTGCGATAGGACACACCGTTTTCGAGATATAAGCAAAATAAAATAAAAAATACAGTACTATTTTTGCCCCTGCAGTCGAGGTGTTGTGGTGAATCTTAGTTCATGACAACTAATTTTATTCCACACCTTTTTAATCGCGATTAAAAATAGACAGATTTAGTTAAGACAACCAAAATTTTAGGTTAAAAACGTCAAATTCAGAATAGCAAAATTGCCATTTTCACTAAACTAATTAATCACTACCATCTTAGTGCTGTCAAACTAAAATATAGTTAAGTTGTGTCACTTTAGTCTATTTCAGAATGAGAAATCGTGTTTTGACAGGACTAAACAAAATTTTAGTGATTTTTAGTCTAGTTTAGAGAATTTTGTGACAAGAGAATCGGCACCATTATCTTCTTGTGAAGTGAATGTCGTATAAAAGGTGGCTAACGTAAATCTATTTGCATCCGGAGTTCTGGATGATGCAACAGTAAACATATTTGTCGTCAGGGCAAGAGCAAACGGTACCTCTCCGGTTCCACAGATATTGCCATGGAGGTTTATTTTTTTAGAGTACCTTCTTTGAGCAAGGGTTATGGGAAACATAATTATAGTTACAGGTTCTATTTAAAATAACTGGCAAAACTTCACAGGCGTGATGGGTATCGGTATTTAATACCAATAGGATAAAAACAACCGTCCAAGTGCGTCGGTCCACGCTCAATGAAGGGTTCGGTAGTTTTGTAGTTTTGATGAATTTATCCCAAGAATAAGTTGACGATCTCCCATATACGCGTCACGGTCCATTCTCCAACTGCAGATGCAAGGGTGCAACCGCAAAAAAAAAAGTGATAAAACTATAAGTTAACGATTTCGCGGAAATGTCTTTTCACGCAAGTGGGTTCACGCAAGTGTCTTTCGCGGATATGTATTTTGCGCAAGTGGCCCAGATCCATAGGTTTTGATTTATTTACAAGTAAGTATCAAAATATGTCCCATAAATGGCTGTATTATTTTATTGGGTTGACTTAGAAGCTTGATTTTTGAGAGCTCCACGTTACCGCAGACTTACGTATTTGATATTGTATACTGCAGTATAATTCCTGCAATTACATACTTTTTGTTCACAAATCGATTAAATTCTTTTTACGCGTCAATCAGTCAGCTTTTTAATTTATTTTTTTGAATATTAAAAAAATTGACAATTGTTCCAAACAAGCTTGTCTAAAAATTTTGTAAGCTTAATTCTTTTGTTGGAATTCCGAAGATAAATATAATTTTACTATATAAAGTATTCTTCGAATAGCAAATAATAGATTTCTTAACCGTGGAGTACCCCACGTTATGAGTATATTCATCGTGTTTATCAATCGTCTGTCCGTTCCCTGGATGTCTTCATTTTTCTTTTGGTGAGTAATCCCTTCATTGGTTCGGTATTCTTTTAACTTGTGCCTTGTTCTTTAATCTAAGAAGAATTCCTTTTGTCTTAGACTGTTTGAAAGGCCACACTTTTTTTGGCCTTAACCAGCTATTTATTGTTCGCCTGTCTTCTTCAATCGTCTGCCGGCTGCCGAAGTTCGAGCGTTCGGAGAACCGCGGAACCGTTGCTGAGCATGGTCAACGAGACAGGTCCCAATCTCAACCATCTGCTTGGACATCAGGTGCTAAATAAGTTGTTTGTGTGGCGCTATAACGCTCGAGCATCATTATATTCATTATAGACGAAGTGTTCTGTACTACACCGACGAGGGACATTTTTTTTTTAGATCTAAATCAACCAATCTGTTTTTCTTAAGTGCTTTCCTAAATTCTATTCATCAGATTTTATACTTAGTCTAATTCAAAAATTATCTTAATGAATTATGTAAACAAAAACCGGAATTAAAAAAATCTAATTTAAATTCGTCAGCATTCGTCGCATTTAAAATAATGTATATTTGGTAACATCTTTTTAGTTTTTTCTCTCAAATTCAAGTTCTGATTATTTTTTGTCATTAAATTCCAACGACTGAATCTTATTTCTTGTCGATATATTATTTGTTTTTCTTCTATATTTTCGGAATTTGTTTTTAAATTACAATAAATTTTACGTGTATTTGCGGTGAGTGTTTTATTTTTTAGCCACCTCACGTCGGGGTTCGAGACTCCACTGCCTTGGCACGCTCTACGCTGCAATACATACATACATAAACTCACGCCTTCTTCTTATTTGATATTAGAACGA
Organism: Griposia aprilina; assembly: GCA_916610205.1. Lineage (NCBI taxonomy): Eukaryota > Metazoa > Arthropoda > Insecta > Lepidoptera > Noctuidae > Griposia > Griposia aprilina. Next base: position 10,041,376 of record OU744294.1, on the reverse strand, counting down.
GGAAAAGGGTCTTGACAGACTGAAGGACGGACGGACGGACAACGAAATGATCCTATAAGGGTTCCGGTTTTTCCTTTTGAGATAGGGAACCCTAAACAACGATTTTATAAAATCATAATTGCAAAGTTACTACGCGTAACGCGCGACATGAACAGACTGTTTAATTAGAAATATGATTAAAGGAAAAAGTGTTTTTTTAAATCATTCGCTAGCTTTATTAAAGATACCCTGTAGATTCGTTTTTTATACACTTTATTTTTTTGTTCTGGTCTTTACACCTATTAACTGTTAGGTAGCTACTTTATACCTGACGGGTTTTTGCGATCGCACAATAATTTACCTAATTAAATGCACTATAACGCTAATTTGCTGCATCTTATACAATAGTCTGTGGGAATTCTAGTAGTTTTAAAAATGTTTAAGGAAAAAGTAGACTATTTTACGAACTACAGACGTTACTATGGCAACGCTTCGTTATTATACAAAGCAGAACAAGTTTTTTTTAAATTAATGTCGTATTTTATTTATGTGGAGCCAGGAGATGGATAGTGGAACTTTTCAGTGGCTACTAATAATTACTTCGACTTTTTGGTCATACGATTTGTTTTGATGAGTCCAATACATTGCAATTAGTGTTGGCAGTCTGATAATGGAGTCAGCAGGGTGGATAGTGGAACTCTTCAGTGGCTTCTAGTAAACCGCTCAAGTCATAACTTAGTTAACTTTAGACTTATTAACTAAATAAGGAATATATCTACTACACTAAAAAGTAAAAAAAACACGCTATAATTTTTTGTGCGTGATAAAAGCGTGTTATATAGTCTTTTTATTATTCTTAAATCTAAAATACTAACCTAAATCTTACATACCTACCTAAAGTTCATTCTACGTGGTTATCTACAAGCCCTTAGCTACTTAAAAGTATTTATGTTTGAACTCAACCGTGAATCATTACAATAACAACATAATATTTATTATGTGACGCGTGTCGTTGGTTTATCGCTATCACTTATAGGCTCGTTCATTCATGTGAGCGAAATTACAAACAATAATGTTGTGGTCTATATCGACCCCCATTGTTAGATGTTACACTTTTAAATCTGTGATATCTTCTAGGATTAATTCTAATGATATGCTGTAAAGGGCAATTTTGATTTACGTAGGTATCTAATGTAAATACGTTATTAATACTTATCCAATTAAATAATTGGGTAACGATTAATACTGTATTCTTAGATTTTATAATCTAAGACTGTATTGTTTAAAATAGCTTCGTAAATAACCCATATTTTTTTAGTAATATGTAAAAGATTAAAATGGTTACTGTGGGGTATCTTTATGAGATAGACATAATACCTACCACGTCGCGGACTTTTCTGTAGAACTTTTTAAATAACAACTTTTACATTATTTTATCTATCTCGTATGGTTAAGCCAGCCAGTGTTATGAATGTAAGCACCCAAAAATATGTTTTAATCTTTGAAATTCTCGGATGTAGTTAGATGATCGTATCGTAGTACCTACAGCAGTGGTGAGTTTGTTAGGAAAATCTTTAGCGGTGGCGGTGCACGGTGGTGCGACGTCCGTCGCCTCTTCACTCTGTGCCAGCGTAGGTAGGTAGGTACTTATAACGGCGCGCCTGCTCGCCGACGCCACTCCGGCACGCTCCGTCACCGCGCGCGCCAAACTTTTTTTTTTCGCTAGTACGAGAGTTTTTGTCGAGTAGCGGCATTTGTGACCATGAAGCGATGGCTGCTGGTGTTTCTCGCAATCTGTGCTTTTGCCGTCGCCCTAGTGCCTAAAAACAGGGTGAGTAGCTTTTTAATAATTAGCTTATAGATCAAGTGTGCTCTTAGATTGTCGAGTTCGTTGTGTCACAGGCGAACGGTTTCAATTTCTGGTGCTGCAAGTTTCTTATTTAGGTAGGTAAATACTTTTCAGGCTGTAAATAATTACAAATAAGTGTTTAAGTACCTTAATATTTATGTGGAATACAACCAGTACCTACTTACCTAAGGACAGAAAACATTATTGTAGGTATGTTTCATTAACTTTTCTTTAATGAAATTCAGTTGCATCTTCTATGTGTGATCTTAAATTTCAGAGTTTGCAGAGTTGTAAAGTTTATCGAAGAAATGATTTATAAGACAAAGTGCCTATCGTACTAAGCTGCGCGGTAGATAGATAGGTACCTACTACATAATATGTAGATGAAAACTTTCTTCATGAAAAACTTTAATGTTGTGTAGGTAGGTACCTCCTAGGTCACTTAAAACAACTTGTCAGATACAATCTTAATTAAAAGATACACTCAAGGTGACCACACTTTACAAGTTACAAGCAGTATGAGTGTGATTTAAATACGTCGTAGGTACCTACTAAAACAAATATTGGTCGAAAATCGGTTATCTCATTGATATATTATTTTGGTTGTGGTTCACTGTAATCGGTCATTTTAACGTCATGTTTTTTTTAAACAACGTAAAATCACACCACGCTTGATGCTGTAAACATGTTTTTATTTAGTTTTACTTATCCGTAGCTTTAAAGCTTCCGCAGACAGGCGCGACGCGGCTCTTGTAGAACAATTTCCATGAAGTTATCATACAAATTGTCCTTTTTTGCGGGGAGCCTTTTCTTATTACGCGGATTATTTATTTGGGGAGTTTGGGTATATCGACTCAGGTTTTCACCTCATTTCAAATTGCATTTATTAAATTTTAGTTTATACCTTTGTGTTAAAACAGTGTTAAATTCAATGAATGGTCTGATAAACCTACACGTTGGAAGGGACATCGCAACCAAAAGTTTTGGCATGGATTCTGTATCTACATGTTTCTATCTAGAAATCTAAACAACCAGGGTAATTATTTTCGAGCCTCCGAGCCTCTCCCCAATAATACGATACCCCTTGGTAACACTCGCCGTGTACGTATTATTTAATAAATAAAGTTTTTTTTTTTTTTTAATATATAAATAGGCTAAATCGATGACGAAAGAAATAATGAAAAATCTGATGAGTGAACTATCCACTAGGTAATGATTTGCACTTTCTCAGACGCAAATAATTATGTATAATAGCGCACTTTTCTCATCGATAACACGCACATTGTAAACCATTATACCTACTCTATACTACAACTTTATTAACGATATAAGGCGTACTATTCATGTCATCATGTGCTTAATGATAATAAAATCTTGTTTACACTGCCTCCTGTTCGGTTCACTGGTTAAGCTGATAAAGATGAAGATCAATATGACACCATGTTATAACAAAGTACAGCTTGGCAAAAAAGAGTAGAAAAACTGAGGGCGCCTCTAAACCACGTGTAAGTAGTATATGAGACGAAATACTATGAATCCAAAGTCTTTATTTTAGATATAATTATGTTATTTTTAGAACACTAGTCGATATAACGATGGCTGTTTCGGTAATAACCGGTCAGTATATCAAATATATTTTTAGTTTCTACTACCATCGCATCATACTCTTTTTTTGCCAAACTGTTTACCATAACATTAAATAGATACTATTAGTATTATGGTCTATGGGTGCCTTAAAATAGCGTCTACTAGTGGTGATGCTATAGTTTACGTCGGATGTACCTAGGTTTGCCAACCCTACTCTAAAATAATATATGTAATATCCTGCTATGTTAGAGGCATAGATACTATCTGTCTTTATTCATAATAAAGCCATTCGCTTAATAAACCTAGTTTAGCTATCGAACTGAAAACAGTTTGATAGCTAAATAAAATAGGTTTATGAAGCGAATCAAGTTTTAACTTGACAGAATGGGACATATCAGTTCGATAGCTAAAATAGGTTTATGAAGCGAATGGCTTTATTATGAATAAGACGGTATATTTCTAAGAAAAAAATATAACAGGCGAAATTCAATACAAAATGGCGAGATGACCGCAATAGGGCCAGTATTAATCTCAATCGTATTATGTAACCTCAATTTTGAGTGTATAATATTGTAATAATCAATAATTTCCACACATAAAATAAAAACCCGTTAATAAAGGCTCAAAGGACCAAAAATTTGCATAATTTTTTCGCCATCTACTATATTTTTAAAGGTAATGGCTTCGAAAATACTATATTTGATTAAAAAAAAGTTGGCAACCCAAGATGCACCTTGGATAGTACCTAAGGCCCACTACCACCTAACTGAATGGCTTATATTTTAACCCAGGGCCGGCAGTCTCGACTAGATAGCGACGCTGTCGCAAACTACCGATCGCTAAATATTAAGGTGAAACCTCAGTTGTAGCCCGCAAAATTCAAAATTTCTTTAGTTTTTTGCAAATTGCAGCTCTGTTTTACGTCGTATGTTGATCAAAATGCGATTCTCGACTGTGGGAATTATATATTTATCGAATAGTAATCATCAATTTCATATAATCGTCAAATTTCATAGCGATCGGTAGTTTGCGACAGCGTCGCTATCTATGTCGAGACTGCGGCGCCCTGGCATCGGCATTAATCCTAACTAATATTTAAAAGCGGAAGTAAGTTTGTTTGTTTGTTACGCTAAAACGGCTGAACGGATTTGTATGAAATTTGGCACGTGGGTAGTTCGTGACCTGAATTAGGACATAGGATACTTTTTGTCCCGATATTCCCACGGGATCAAGACTTATGTGGGTTAAAAGGCGGGGCGCAACTAGTATTATATTTGTGTAAAAACTGGTTTAGACAACGTTTAAAAGTTTTCCCATTTTTTTACCGCTTTTTTAAGGAATCCGCCTACCTCAACTTAATCACATAAAACGTCATCATTAAGTTTGATATTACTTGAATAAATTGATGATTATTAGCTAATTATGTTACGGATAAACTCATGAATCAGTAAAAACCCGCCAAGTGTGAGTCAGATACGCGCATTAAGGGTTCCATACCAATTCACATGTCTGGGAAAAAGGTACCTAATTTTGTTATTTTTATTTTAATATAGATTCCACTAGAATTTGACAAAGTTCAACGCTTGTGTGTACTATCGTGTTGAGTAAAAATGCCTAGCATTTTTTTCGTGGTTCTTTTTGGGATTCCCCCTTGAATTTGAACTATTTTAATATATTTTTATTTGTCATGATAGCGGCCTTAGATACACAGATTCTGTGAAACATTCAACGGGCCGGCAATACGGTTCTAAAGATACATAAGACTCAAACTTAGTGAGTGCCTCAAATCGTCTACGTACAGTCACCAAAAGTAATAACTAACCAGGGTCGTCGGATATAGTTGAAGTTTAGTAAGAAACCGATAGATGTTTTCGAATGAAATTTAATTTGATAAATAAACTGTTTGTTTTCTATAATTTAAATAAAAAAATATTCGAAAACATCCATCGGTTTCTTACTAAACTTCAACTATATCCGACGACCCTGGTTACTTATCTCTTTTGGTGACTGTACGTGTGAATGAACGCCGTTTATCCTAAGATATTATTATGACATTAAACGTAGTGATACCCCGGTCACTGACATGCGCGCAAACATTCGTTCGAAGTTCGCGCATTTTGATATGCGACAAAAACCGACACAGCTTGGAAAACTGTGAATGTGGTAAAAACTGTGCATTATTCATTTGCGATTGTCGATATCGTCCTACACTTGCGGGTTCGAGTATTCGTACGAATGTGAGTGACCGGCATAATGCCGCGCCGGTCTGGAATAATAGTTTACAGCCCCTATCCATTAGTGTAGGTATATTGCATTCTTTTTTTGAATGACCTGAAATTGCATTCTCGTCTGAATATAAAAAAAATAACTGTAGGTAAGTACATACCTATTAAGAGGCTTACAAGAGCTAAAGCGTGGTCACTGTCGGATTGCCTAGAAAAGAAAGAGACGCGCGATGACACAAAGCTGGTAATTTATTGCAAAATATGAAGCAATTATGGATTTACAAAAAATCTATTCATTGGACTAAAAAATTAAAATACTATTACGTTAGTATGTTACTTGTAGAATATTCTGACAAAAAATCAGAATGTTTGCATGTATATTATTATGGTTTTTAATCGTTAAAATACTTTTTTAGAGGTAACTTCGTGATTTTTTTCTATTATATCAAGTTTATCGTATTATGTTTTCAACACACTATCTAACTAGCATATATCCAGAAGAATATCATATATTTTTCTGATTTTGGTTACTGCAGTGGATCATATATTTTTAGGCATTATAAATTTGCGTTTAGGTCATGTAGTCCTCTTAATATGTATGTATTGTTTGATGAAAATTATACAGTACTTACTTAATCGTAGATAAATAAGTACTTACTTAATCGTAGATAAATAAGTACATAATTAATCGTAGATAAATAAGTACTTACTTGTTTTTAGTCGCGTTACCCAAACATTACGCAATATTAGGTATAGACATAATTATTATTGTGTTGTTGACATGAGTTTCTTATAAATGACGTCGCGTCATCATTTATACATATTTCTACGATCTATTTACAGTCGCATATAATAGGGTTATTTTATTACTTATAAAGACATCGAGACGTGTAAGTACCTAATCATAAATGAGAATAACTAAAGTTTTTTACTTACGAATATTTGGTAAGATAACACGGACTGAGTTGGAACAATATAAAATAACCATGAAATAAAAGTTGGAGGTTTGTTATTAATTAATATACCTATTCACCCCGCGAAACATCATATAGGTACTATAGGTAAATTATCATTGATTTCAAATAGCAAAATTAACAAAGGGTGTCCTTTTAAGGCGGAGATTTCTTGAAAACGGTCATAAATGTGTTTTTTTAAGCAGTCTATTTCTTACACCGTAAATAAAAACCGGTAATAGATACTGAAACTAAAGGGTCCATAGGCAGGACTTAAAAAAAAATTGCCAAGCTTAAAAAAAAAAATGTTCCCTGTGGCTTGTCCCGGTATTAACTGTAGAGTAAACAACTAGGTACCGGTAAAACGGGGTGAATAGGAACGGCAGGGGTGAATCGTAACGAAACTTTAAAAGGGATTTTAACATTGAAATATTATAGTCTGTCGCCAAAAAGGACTCTAACGTGTATACTGTTTTATAATTAACCGATTACGTGTCCCTGTTGGCAACAAATTATATTATTTAAATGTAAAAATTCCTTTTAAAGTTTCGTTACGATTCACCCCTTTTTTTTTTTGGGTGGGCAATCATCAAATGACCTCTCCCGCTCTGGGCGGAGCGGAAGGGCGTGTCAGACTCTTACTGACTATAACCCACCCGTGTTCCTTCAGTTGCCTGTGCGCCAGGGCCACGGTAACTCTTTCGAACAATCCGCGACCCCGGCAGGCATCGGCCCTATCGGACCCCGTCAATTATGCTGACAACACTTTGAGGCGCCCGTGGAACACAACGCGCCGTCGACCCGGGCCTGGTCCTTACCGGACGGCGAGCTGCCCATTGCTCGCCGTCCGCAGGCCCGCGCCTACGGTGGCCGGGAGTCGGCTATCGACTCCCGACGCCCAGGGTGTCTCCTCCTGCGGCGACTCGGGGCGTGAGGGCGCAATGATTGCCTCTCCCTCACGCGCTCCGCCTCCTCCTTCGCGAGCATTACTGCTTCGCAGAAGGAGGTGACTGCTTCCCATTCTCTCTGGCTCCGTACTATGGCCTGAACCAAGGCCGGACGCGAGAGATCGCCGCCACGAGGACACGGCGATGCTCCGCCCAAGCCGGGCAGACCTCCACCGTATGCTCCACCGTGTCCTCCGGTCGATCCACACTATGCCAACACCCGGGCGTTTCCTCCCGCCTTATCCGAAACAGGAACCTCCCGAAACAGCCATGTCCGGTGAGGACCTGCGTCAGGCGGAAGGTGAGGACGCCGTGGCGCCTCTCAAGCCACTCCTCAAAGAGGGGACTTACCGCCGCAATTGTGGCGTGCCCAGCGCTGGGTTGCGACAGTCGCACTCTCCATGCCGCCATGAGATCCCGCCGGAGCTCTGCCCGCTGTGCCGCGATTTCTCGCGGCAGCGGATTAACGCCCCGGCGTTTCGCCTCCTCGCGCCACTCCCAAATGTGCGCGAGGACTTTTGCCTCCAGATCCCATGGCGGCAATCCGGCAAGGAGGCTCGCCGCCTCGCAGGAGACCGTGCGGTATCCCCGGACCAGCCGGATGGCCATGACCCTTTGGGACGCGTTCAAACGGCGTGCTGGTCGGAGCGGAAAGTTTCGTTACGATTCACCCCTGCCGTTCCTATTCATGCACCCCGTTTTACGGTACCTAAATACCTACTACAAAATAACGCCGTACACATGATAGAAGTGAAACTTCATAGTAAAAAAAATGTGTCAACGACCCGCATGCCTACTGCCGAATGTTTCTTCCTGTTTACGCGTTATGCGAGCGCATCTCCACGTGTAGTCTCGTATTTAGGCTCCTTCAAACAGGTGCGACACGCGACGCGAATCGCACGCGACTCAAAGGCACCGCTCGTGCGGGCGCACAGTATTGTTTTTGCCTCAAAAAACGGACATTCCCTTTTTATTAGCTTATTCGATTAAACAGGTCATTTTAAAAGCAAGACTAGAACACACCCGTGTGACAATATTGTCCCAATCTGGAGATATATGTTTTTCATTCTTTTTATATGGTTTCCATAAAAACTATAGAAGTCGCAATAACTTTAGATCCAATCCGTTTTTCTTATATCTTTGATTGCAATTACTTGATGCTTTATATTAAGTAAATTATCAAGTAAACTCAATTTCTATCGTTAACCGGTAGTGAGTAACATCGAATTTTATATAATATCGATTTAATTTTTTTATGGGCTTATTTCATGGAATTTGGATTCAATATCGAGACAAGCTATTGCTTTGGCAATAAGAAGTACCGATTTAAAATATCATATCCAATTCTTATGGTATCTAGAATTTACAGGATTCTGAAATTTAGGCGCTAGGGTTGGCACATCTCGTATTAAAAAAAATAAAATAATAATAATAACATAATATTAGGATCCTGGTCCCGATACAGGTGGGCTACTATTTTTTATATTTTTAAATGTTTTTTATATATTTATTTTTAAGAAATATTTAAAAATATAAAATAATATGTGTAAAAATAAATAATGGACATAATAACATGGTTATCTGAAAGAAGTTACAATATCATTGATTTTCACATTGTTAATGATAAATCAAACTATTTTCATATTATTTTATAACTCATTAAAAGTAAATTAAATTAAATAAACGAAATTGTAATGCTAGTAATCCTACTAGTTTTATAAATGTACATTTTTTTTAGCCGTTTTGATATTAATTTGAATATTTGTAAGTTTACTAATGGTGCCGATTCTCTTGTCACAAAATTCTCTAAACTAGACAAAAAATCACTAAAATTTAGTTTATTCCTGTCAAACGACGATTTCCCATTCTGAGTAGACTAAAGTGACACAACTTAACTATATTTTAGTTTGACATCACTAAGATGGCACTCAGTTAGTAATTTAGTGAAAATGGCAATTTTGCTATTCTGAATTTGACGGTTTTCACCTAAAATGTTGTCTAACTAAATCTGACTATTTTTAATCGCGATTAAAACGGTGTAGAATAAAAATAGTTGCCATGAACTAAAATTCACCCCAACACCTCCACTTCAGGTGCAAAAACAGTTCTGTATCTTTTTTTTCTTTTATTTTACTTATATCTCGAAAATAGTGTCTTATCGCAAAAATAATGAAAATTTCGACCCCCTTTACGAAACCCATAAACCCCTAAAACTCTTCATGTAGGTAATAATTTTTCATATGTTCCATACAAGAAGTGAAAAATTCCATATAAAACACGTTGAGGCTGCCCCCAATGCGCGCCTCACCGGCTCTAAAAAAAATTCACGGGGTAGGGCAAAGAAGTAGCACGTAGAGTCGCGATTGTAAAATTAAATTTTATTTGCGTCAAAATTATTTTTAAATTTTGAGATATTTTCGTAGGTCTAATAGATTTAGGTGGTCGAAAGTAACTCGAAATGGTTCGTGTAAGGTTTGCTTCATCCTGTTCATTTCCGAACTTGGCTTGACACGCAATGAAGCATGAAAAAATATTGGTATAAATAATTACTTTAGTTGTATGTTTAGTTCGATGTAAAAATAACAAAAAGATATAAGAACATTATTTGTAAAATTTATGAGAGTGGGTGTTAATATGTATACGTAGATAAGTAAGTATTATTCTATGATAAAATAAAATCTAATATAAAATTTAAACCTACAAACAACAAATAGTTTTTTCTTGTAAAGTGATAAGTTGATGACCCTAAAATCAAAATTATCAGAACAATCTTTAGAAGTGAATTACACTTAAATACCGCGAGAATTGGGGTGTGTATTTATTTTTGTGATTGGTTTGGATCTAAATATTGAATCCAACTAATCAAAGATACAACTATGAAAAATCAAAATCTAAAAACACAAAAAAGCATATTTCTTTACATCTGTACTAGTTAGTACTCTTTTGTATTTTTTTTTTAATATCTTTAATATAGTTTTATTACACATAATAAAGAGAAGGGTAAAATAATGCGTATTGTTTTTATAATTCATTAATTTAGAAAAGTTAAGAAAAATATTTTAAAAAAATTTACTCGTGTTTGGTGTAAAATTGGCACATGGGTATTTTACTCTTACTTTTAAAATAACCTTCTCTATCGGATAAGTTAATAACTGTGTGTACTGTGGGGCGGGCGGTTCCATTGTGTCGCGTCGCGTGTCTGGCTTTTTGTCATTCATCGGGTATTCGGCTCATTTAAGGCTCGTACACACTGGCGCGACGCGACAATGCGTCACAAAGGCACCGCATGTCACGCGACGAGCCGTGCCATTGTGTTGTGCTGTCGTGTCCCGCCTGTTTGCCTTTATGGTCTGTGGTGGTCGCGGCAAGCTGGAGGTCGGATACGCGCAAGGGCGCACCGCATGCAAGCCGTACGATATGCGATACATCCGACACGATAGCACGTTTTCTGATAACTGGTACTATCCCTAGTAAAATGGGGCTGTAGTTTGTGACGGAATCGATAGGCTTTTCTTTTGTCTATTGTGGTTTGTTCATAATAAATATAATAGTTATCCTCCCGGCCGAATTTCGGCCATGGCGGCCATTCTCAACGGACATTAGCCAAGTACGCAGGCGATGTTATAGTGCACAAGTGTGTGCGCAAGCATAGATGCTCACTCCCTCTTCCCTCACTGTCATAGTCTGATGGGACGGCAATCCGACACGATCGGGGAGTGATCAGGCGCAGGACCAACACACTACCAACTCCCAAACTCCGGACTGCTGCTGAGAAATTCCTAATGGAAAAACCGGGTTGTTCCCAAAGGTCCACGAGTCTATTGTTCTCGAAAACTTAAAATTCATACTTTACTTCCCAACGGGTCCACGACATTTATTAAAATATAAAATATATTTTTTCCCTGCAGGTCCATGAGAATGTTTGGTACAGTCAGCAATAAAAGCTTGGCGAAGCGATAAATGTTTATTATTTCTATGAAATAAAAGACAATGAATATAGATAACTAAGAACTCTTTACTGTATCACAGTCATAACCATAAAAAATCACAGTTTTATAACAATCACAGTAAATATTTTTTATCACAGTAATTATATTAAAATAGACTTATTAAGCATTATAAAAAATCACAGTTTCAGAATAATCACATTAAATCATCTCCATCGTAGACTAAAACAGACTAAAAAAAAAAAAAAGTACATAGTTTCAGAAGATTTACAGTTAATCGGCTCGATCTTAAAATAAACCAGACATAAGCATTAAAATAATTACAGCTATGTTAATAAAAATCTGATTTACATTATAGTCGTACTAAAAAAAATTTTTTAGATAGTTATTAACTATCTAAACTATTTTTTTTTTTTGCCAAGGCCTATAAACTGATTAAGAGCATCAACGATGCTTATCGATTTTTGTTTATATTTTTCACCGATGATTAAATTTTTTAAATCTTTATTAATTGAATATCTGATTCGGTTTTGTTTATTTACATGATATTTTTCATAATCATAATATTCAGCTTGTTGCCCAAGCGTGTGTAATAATTCAATTAATCGGGGCTTCCTTTTTAATTTATTGTTCAAGGTTTTGTGCCATGACTCTACCTTTGTAGTTCGGTGTCTTTCGCCTTCACAATTCCAAGTACTAATTGGTATTGAAGGATTGGTAACCCAAAAATCAACAAAATAATGGTTGAAACGGTGCTATTTCCGTAATGGTCGACCAACCATCTTCAACATCATCAAATGGCAAATAAGCCAAAACAGCACATCTGGTCACGTGATCCTTTTCTTTTTTTCTTCTTTTGTAGAAATATTAGGGTTTTTTTTCGTGTTTCTGTAAAGCCTGTCTAAAATGAAAATTACATCCTTTTTTATTTTTACCATACATATAATATATGCATGCGTGTCATCGCAAGGCATCCTGTAAGTTGATTGCTATAGATTAAGGTATGTAATAGAAATCACTATATTAAGTTGCCATTTCTATCACCAGTCAACAAGTCAGCTCCAAATATTCTTCTTTCTTACAAGAAATTGTTTTTACTGACTATACTTTGGATAAATCTCGTGGACCAGTTGTGAATTCATATAAGAACATTTAAAACATTATTATAATTTTTCATGGACCCGGTGGGAAAAGAAGAACAATAGAATCGTGGACTTCTGGGAACAACCCGAAAGACTCAATAACACTTTGCCCGACCTGGGAATCGCAACCAGGTCGCTCAGCAGTCGCGCTTGCGACCACGAGGGCAACGGGGCATCTGCGCGGGTAACCTAGTGCATTACATTGAAAAATTATAGATACAGCTATATCTATGGTCATTGATAATTTATAGATACAGCTTTATCTATGGTAAGACTCCCAGTCTGGTTAAGTCTGCTGCTGATAAATACCTATTCGTTCAGGTTTTAATAAGTAATTCACTAGTTAGCAGCAATAAGCTACTTACTATTAGTGAAACAGGAATGAGTTACTTTACCCACTAAGTAACTAAATACTTACCTGCTCTGTAATAAGTCACTTACTACTAAATAGATACACAGCAAGAACCGGAGATAAGACAAAAAAATAACGAAAGCCTTCTCTGTAAATCTTATCGTTTCGTAAACTTACACACATAGGTAGTATAGGTACCTATATACCTTCTAATTAAATGTCCAAGTAAAGAACAACGGCGATGTTATAGAAACCTTGCGATGGACGCATTTCTCCGTGAAATGATGTTTTGAGGCTACAAAAAACAGTTAGAGATGAACCACGAAGCTGTAACTCACATCACGCACGACGAAAGGGACATTGTTGCACGTAGGTATTTGATAACTTAATTGCCCTTTGAGACAATGTTATCAATTACTTGGCCAGATAAAAAAATAGTAGTCTCGGTTAGATAACTTACTTACTTTTTCCTCGGGGCACGTAGTAGGTATCGTTAATATTTATGACAAGCATCAATCAAACTAGAATCAACTCCTGGGCGATAGTCGAGCAATAAAGCAATAAAAATAAAAAATATGCGTGAGTGTCGTGGAACACTCGGTTGGAACGAAGTTCCTTTCGTAGTATATTTAGAACATCCATACAATAAATTTGATTACCTTAAAAAGGATTATATTGAGTCAACCTTACCCTTTACCTTTAACTCGTTTCATTTTTTTTTGTATTTGTGTGTTTTTTCTTTGCGTCATGTTTACCGCAAATAAACGTATTTTCTTTCTTTTCTTTAAGCTGCTGGGGACTTTTTTTTTAGAACTTTTAAAAGGGAACAATTCCGTCATATATGATTTATGCGTAACTCTATCCGTTTACGCAGCGCACGCAACGGAAGCTCTCAAAAGGAATATTTTTTCCCGTTTTTGCAAAATGTTTCATTTATGCTCCGCTCCTATTGGTCGTAGCGTGATGTTATTTAGCCTAAAGCCTTCCTCGATAAACGGACTATCCAACACAAAAAGTGTCTTTCAATTCCAACCAGTAATTCAACAAACAAATAAAGAAAGGGTCGTGACGGAAAATTCTTACACTTTTTTTCGCCTTGCCCCCATCCGCCAAGTCCGTACCGTGCGATAAGGAATTTGTTCCAAAACTTCGTTCCAATCGTGAATACTCTAAATTAGGTACCTATCTAATTTAGAGTACAGAAGCACCCATTTAATAAAAACCTCATAGAGCGACGCTAGAGGTCTCGGAATTGTTTTACGGGCGTAGGGTAAATAACATCCAAGAGATTCGCAGCAAAATTCATCATTTCATTTTGTCTTCCAGTGTAACTTTTAATATAAGTACCTACTTTTAAGAAAATGTATTTATCGTTCCAGCGAGCCGTTAATGCTGAGGAGCAAACAACCACAGAACGCCCAACAGTGTGCGAGCATCAAACAGCCTGCGCCTGGTCTGTTTACAAGGCACATCTGAAGTTAATAGATTACAACTTAACCAACACATTGTAAGTAGTGCAGATAGACATTCTAGGGTTTTCTGAACTGGTGACTTTGTAGTTTCAGACAGTTGAGTGGTGGATCTTTTTATGTGGGGTTCTTTATTTATACCCACGATTCTCGAAGCATCCTAACGGCTGGATTGATTTTAATACACGAGGTGACTATTATCGACTCGTCTATACTCGAAAGGTTTAGGTAGTTAAATGAAGGTAAACAAATCGTAAAAAGGGTTATTTTATAGTTGACACTTTCTTCTTTAAAAATACGTTACAACAAAATTAAAGTTATTTGCGATTTATACGACAGTTTTCTCTTTTATTAATGTATGTTAAACTTTATCATTTATTCGTAAACTATACTCTTCGTACATGTTATTGCTTGAGCACTATTTTTATGTTAGATTTATAAAATAGTATAATATTTTGTAATCTGTCTATTGTAAAGAGCCCAAAAAGACAGGTTCCCTAAACCTTTTGTAAATACAACGAATTAGATAACGTTGCTAAATTGAAGAGTACACCTGTGACGTAGTATGGCAACTGAAGTAGCAGGTATTACGTTTAGTCGGTTAACCAGATGCCTTATAAGTTGTGGATGAATTAGAAAAAATGTTATATGGTGTCACTGAATTGCGGCTGCCACCATACGATCGTGAGCGCAATTCAAATGAGCTAATATGGGCTCAAGTTAAAGGGTTTGTAGCCGAGAAAAATAAAACTTTTAAAATGTCTGGCATTCTTTTGCCAGAGGCTTTAGCTAATATGACTGCTGAGAATTGGAAAAGTTGCGAGGGTCATGTAATAAAAGAAGAACAGAAAATGTTTTAATAAGACAAAATAATTGATGATATCGCTGAACGCTTTATTATTAATGTGACAGATAGTTCCTCAAATTCAGATTCAGAATAGAGCCTATTATTATGGGACTCAAAATAATATGATTTTAACGTTTGAAATAAAAGGTTTAACATCTATGAGTCACGTGGTTTTTATTGTTTACCTTTATTTAACTACCTAAACCTTTCGAGTATAGTTCCCCTGGTTTTGCTTTTATAAAATCAAAATGGCGGATTTAAGACGTCAATAGATAATGTCATGAAAACATTTATTTTAGTATGATATCCATGTGGGGTATCAAAATAAAGGGCTTGACGAAACGATTCGAAAAATGTAAGACCCTGAAAGGTAAAAAAGACCCGGCTGCAAAACAAGCTCACTATTCAAGCCGTCTGATACAGTTGGTGACATCAAAACTAAGATTAAACCAAAATAACTTCAATTTTTATATATTTATCGGTCACTGTCGACACAATCACCATCACAACACTTGAATGGTCAACAGGCCTGAAGGCACACGGATTCATTTTAATATAACAACAGCACAGATACCTACTACTTGGGTCAATTATACTATACTAGTAGCACAGTAGACCTTGGTGTTCAATTAGTTTGCTACTCTTTGAAGATTTAAAAAAATTGGAGGGATTTAGATGAATCCTGAAACAAATAATGAGATCTTGGTTTTGGATAAAATTAAGGAAGTGAACTTTGTTTAAAAAAGGAGTCAACTGCTTGCTGTATCTTTCGTCATGATTTTTATTAAAAAATAATGCCCAAATCCCATCAATTAATTATCGTATCTTTACCAGACTGCAAAGAAGTGTTGTTTTCGTAGAAGAGCCCTGACTCCTAGAAAGTTAGTACGGGCCCAAGAACTAGACATATCAGGGGGCCAAGTCTACCAATTTACAAACGTCACAATGGTATCTGCATTGTTAGTTTTTGACAGATTTGCCATACAAAATCTGTCAAAAACTAACAATGCAGATACCATTGTGACGTTTGTAAATTAGTAGACTTGGCTCCCTGGTGAATTATTTTTTAATGAATTAAGTAGATATTTTATGTGATGAATTTCAATGGTTAGTTATTAATGTAAATAAGTTAGGATTGACTTCGGAAACATTTACCTACGTAGATCAAGCATGTGATTCTAAGCGCTTTGGTTGATCATTGTGTTAAGTCGCAATCGGCCGCTATGTCTGTGTGCAATGTGTATGTTGATTTTGACGTAGTGTGGTCAGATTATTTTCCTGTTTTAAGTTAATGTCAATTGTAAGGCTTGACTCCTTTATGAAGTGGAACTAGTGTAGCTGATAATAAAATTGTGTGGGGGGAGAAAACAGCTGACCAAATAACATAATCTCGAATTGAATGTCATAAAGGTCTCAGATTTTCCTACTGAATTTCAAAAGTGTATTGATCGGTATTGTAAAGAACCTACTCATAGCTTACTTATTGATAAACTGTAGGTACTCTGACATCGTGCTTGCTGTATCCCGGGCTTCGGGGGAGGCAAGCGTAACCGGAGTAAGCTTCTGCCTAAAACCATTGTTGGTTGGAATAAATTTGTGAGTGACAGTCACGGGACGACCATGACGAGTTTTCGGGAATGGTCATTGTGTGGTAGTCCCAAAACAGGTGACATGTATACAAAGATGTGCAAGATCAGAAAAACATTTAAGTCTCGTTTAAAATGGTGTCAGGACCATCAAGAACAACTGAAAATGGATATTCTGGCGGCTAAGTATAGCACCAAAGATTTCAGTGGTTTCTGGAACAATACCTTCTAATCGTTTGAGAAGTCGGCCTGGTCTTGCCGTGAGTGTAGAAGGTACGCATGATTTAAAAAGCATCGCTGATAAATTTAAAAATAACTTTGTTGTTAGATCACCGTTAGGACCATATTCTGATCAGAAAAAGGGTGATGTGGGTGGGGAATAGGTTGTTAACAGAATCTCGACCAAGGATGTATTAATGGCGGTAAAATCAATTTGTAACGGCAAATCCCCTGGTCATGACGGATTAAGTGTGGAACAGGTACGGCAGGCTGCGCTGGGCGTCTTACGTGCTGTGTTAGGTATGTTGTACAACCTTTGCATTTCACACTCATACGTACCTACAGAAATGATAAAGACTGTCGTAGTGCCAGTAGTAAGAAACAAAGCGGGAGATCTGTCAGAATGGATCTATTTCTTTGGCAGCAATAGTTGCAAAGGTGTTTGACAGCATTCTCGACAGCATTTTTCAGCAACCATACATTTCTGACGTTTAAACGTCTCTTAACTTTAAGCAAAGTTTATGAATAAAGAGGCTAAAGTTACACGATAATCACGGACGGGGTTTCGGTCGGAACTGTCTACAGAAACTGCAATATTGTGTGTTAAGAGTGCTGTTCAATACTATACTGAGAAAAAAACAGCTGTGCTCGCTTGCTTCCTCGAGCTTTCCAAAGCCTTGACCTGTTTTATATGATACCTTCTGGAATAAAATGAGATCTTCCCATATATCGAATGAACTTTTTAAAATCTTTAAGTATTGGTATGAGAACCAGATGAACAACGTGAAGTGGGCGGGCAGGTTGTCGGATCCGCATGGGTTGGAATGTGGGGTGAGGCAGGGGAGGTTGAGCTCTCTCTCTCCCTCTAGTTTTAACCTGTACAGCAATGGGCTGATCGAGGCGCTCAGCGAGCAACATACAGGTTATCACATAGATGACCTTAGCTACGCGGACGATATGGTGCGACTGAGCGCCTCGGTCTGCGGACTCAGAAGGCTGATGAGTATCTGTGAGGGCTATGCAGCTAATCACGGACTGCTGTATAATGTAAAAAAGAGTCAGTGTATGGTTTCCAGGGTGGGCCTAGAAAAGTAATAGAAATGCCACCAATTACACTGAATTGCTCACCTTTAGAAAGGGTAGACGAGTTTAAGTACTTAGACACCTACCCTGAAAGATGATGCAGACATTGAACGGGAGCGGAGGGCGCTATCGGTCAGAGCGCACATGGTTTTCTCGGTGCTCAACTGAGGTTAAAATAACTCTTTTTAGAGCCTACTACACCACATTGTATACATGCAGTCTGTGGAACGACTACACGCAAAAATTGTACAGCGCCCTTCGTGTCCAGTTTAACAACGTGTTGAGGATGATGTTGGGGCTCCCCCGCTATATTGTAATGCTTCGACAATGTTTGCAGCAGGCTTAGCATGACGCTTTCTATTTCATGGAAGAATAGACATAGCTAATTCTATACAAAGTGACATTTTGTTTCTCCATTTTTGACATCTCTCCGTAGAAATCCTTCTACATTCTGTCATATTGTCTTTCGTTTCTACCGATAGTTGTCTAGGTCCTTTTTTTTGTAGACTATTTCAGAAGAAAGTTTTCTATCCCAAACTGTCAAAATCACACTAACAACAGTTGTCTAAGGTAGTGTAGACAATTTGATTTTGTAATCACCATGCTAAAACAGTAGAAAACTTTTTACTCGACGGCCCCAAAGTATAAAAATGGAATGGAAAAATGGATTTTTTCGTTTTTGTATGGAAAATGTGAAAAATTATTACCTACATGGTGAGTTTTACGGGTTTAAGAGTTTCATAAAGAGGGTCGAAATTTTAATTATTTTTGCGATAGGACACACCATTCTCGAGATATAAGCAAAATAAAAGAAAAACGTGAATAAACTACTGAGATTCGTAAAAATAATAATAATAATAATAATAACAGTGACAGCCAATGGCTTAATAGCCAAAAAGCCTCGACCAACACCTGAGGAGGCTCTCGTTGGGCAGTTGGATCAAGGGCTTGATTCAGAAAGCGGTACTTCTGGACACGGCTCGCATTGTTAGGAGGTTCCTCTCTCTGGAGCCCTGACCGCCGGTAGCTTGGACCCTGTTCCCGATACCGGTGGGCTACAATTTTTTATATATTTAAATGTTTTTATATTTTTTATATTCTAATATTTAAAAATGTAATTTATATGTAAATAATGAAATAAAGGAAATAATAATAATAAGTCAAGTCATCAAGTCCGTCCGCTGCCTAACTGGAAGTCTCCAGGGCCGGACGGACTGCACAACTTCTGGATTAAATGGTTTCGTAGGTCGCACGCTCGCTTGGCGGCTCAGTACCAGGTTGCTTTAGAATCTGGTTCGCTACCCCAGTTCCTAACAACAGGAGTTACCCACCTGCTCCATAAATCAGGTAGTACTGCGGAACCCAAAAATTATAGGCCGATCACGTGTTTACCGACGGTCTATAAAGTTCTTACATCCATTTTGAGAGCTAAAATTAACAAACATATAAGACACCAACTCCATCATGTCTCCTTCTCAAAATGGATGTAGGAACGGGTCCCGTGGTACTAAGGAGCTACTCCTCATTGATATGTCCATTAGCCCACAGGTTCGTCGTTCCCGAAAGGATCTGTCGACATGTTGGATAGATTACAAGAAGGCCTATGACTTGGTGCCACATACATGGCTTGTGAGGGTGCTTTTTTTTTTTTTTTGGGTGGGAAATCATCAAATGACCTCTCCCGCTCTGGGCGGAGCGGAAGGGCGTGTCAGACTCTTACTGACTAAAACCCACCCGTGTTCCTTCAGTTGCCTGTGCGCCAGGGCCACGGTAACTCTTTCGAACAATCCGCGACCCCGGCAGGCATCGGCCCTATTGGACCCCTTCAATGATGCTGACATCTCTTTGAGGCGCGCGTGGAACACGACGCGCCGTCGACCCGGGCCTGGTCCTTACCGGACGGCGAGCTGCCCATTGCTCGCCGTCCGCAAGCCCGCGCCTACGGTGGCCGGGAGTCGGCAATTGACTCCCGACGCCCAGGGTGTCTCCTCCTGCGGCGACTAGGGGCGTGAGGGCGCAACGATTGCCGCACCCTCACGCGCTCCGCCTCCTCCTTCGCGAGCATTACTGCTTCACAGAAGGAGGTGACGGCTTCCCATTCCCTCTCGCTCCGTACCATGGCCTGTACCAGGGCCGGACGCGAGAGATCGCCGCCGCCGATCGCCGCCACGAGGACACGGCGGTGCTCCACCCAAGCTGGGCAGACCTCCACCGTATGCTCCACCGTGTCCTCCGGTCGATCCACACAATGCCAACACCCGGGCGTTTCCTCCCGCCTTATCCGAAACAGGAACCTCCCGAAACAGCCATGTCCGGTGAGGACCTGCGTCAGGCGGAAGGTGAGGACGCCGTGGCGCCTCTCAAGCCACTCCTCAAAGAGGGGACTTACCGCCGCAATTGTGGCGTGCCCGCTTGTGAGGGTGCTGGAGTTGTATAAAGTAGATGCAACTCTGCGCACCTTCCTGAAGTCATGTATGGGGCAATGGAGAACGGTCCTTCACTATCCAGGGTGTCGAAATATCCAGAGGGATAACGAACCGATAAGGATCGAGCGAGGCGTATTTCAGGGTGACAGTTTGAGTCCGCTTTGGTTCTGCTTAGCCTTGAATCCTCTAAGCACACTGTTGGAGGATTCAGGTCTAGGCTATCGGCTGAGGAGAGGTGGTCAGGTTATATCTCACCTCCTCTACATGGATTACCTAATACTCTTTGCCCCCAACAATTTTCAACTGATGGAGCTACTGAAAGTAACTGAAACTTTCAGTAGCGCCATCAGGATGGAATTTGGTGTGGACAAATGTGCGATCATGCATGTAAAGCGAGGGGAGATTGTGGAATCCGTCGGAACCCAACTCTCGGATTCCATAAACCGTAGAACCCTCTCCGCATCCGAAACCTATAAGTATTTGGGTATGTCGGAAGCGTTGGGCATCAATGGTACTGACATGAAGCAGTCGTTAAAGGAACGCTTCTTTGGCCGTCTGAAAAAAGTATTTAATAGTCTTTTATCAGGTGGAAACAAGGTGCGCGCCTTTAACGGTTGGGTCATGCCGGTTTTGATGTACTCTTTCGGCATACTCAAATGGACTCAGACCGAACTCGACGCCCTGGATAGGAAGGTCCGTACACTGCTGACTGCAAATCGAACGCATCACCCACGATCATCGGTAATGAGACTGTATATCCCGCGAAAGTGTGGAGGTCGAGGCTTTTTAAATGCTAAGACCCTCCACAATCGCGAGATAACTCAAAAACTCAAACTCAAAGCATTTATTTCAAATAAACCAATTACAGGCACTTTTGAATTGTCAAGGGGTCGGTCAGTCAGAAAGATGAAGCTAGTTACCCATTCCAAAGCGTAGTAGGTACCTATGGAGAAGAACGGGCAAGAAACTCCATGGACACTCTTTTAAATCAAAAAATGGTTACAAAATATTGATTACATCGTTCATGTTGAAATTATGCATGTGAGAACGATGCAGAACGTTAAAAGCGTCCGTAATAAAAAGACAAAAGCAATTCAAATATTAAATTAAATTAAAATAAGCCGTGGCAGCCAAGAAATGACCAGTCCCCACTGACGGCGCCCGTTCACGAACATGACGCATAGATCAGCACCATTCAGCTCAACCATTTTGAAGGGAACTTAATGATCCAACACACACGCCACCACCAGCGAGACATTAGAGTGAGCATGACAAACTCTCAGCCGCCAGGGCACATTCAAGTCAATGAAAGAAAAACCTATTAAATGGTAGGTTTATAGTAGGTGCATAGTACTCACACCTGTGCTATGCAATTATACAATACTAAAACATTGAATTTATACAATGCAAAGATAAGTTTTTAAAATCTTCAGCAGCTCCAACAGTAGTTTCAAATGCTAATCAATTATTTTATGCGCCCTTGTGGAGCAGGACCAGCGTTGAGCCAAGCATTTTTATATGCAGTCTCAGGGAATATTTCTTAGAAGCCGACGTGGGGATGCGTCAGTCTCAAGAGCATTCTGAAAATATTATTAAAAAGTGCAGTTGACTCTTTCTACTTTGCTACCGTTGTACAGTCTTCACGGAACGTAATTTTTGTCTATTCTTCCGTCGAAAAAACGGTGCTCGTGTTAAGCCTGCTGAAGCCTGCGTTGATTGTTTCTATGCAACAATGCGCAAGCGTAGTACTTCGCTGGTGCGGCGAGTGCGGGGGAGCGCCAACAGCATGCTGGCCGCGCTCTCGGATAGGCTTGATTGTTCTATCGTGACTCACTTTTGTTAGCGACACGTAGCACGCTTGGAATGACATTTTATTATGTCATTTTAATTTACGAATTTATTCTAATATTATTTTTAAATGTGTAAAATTTTATTTATATTGTAATTGTATGTAATTTTAATTAATGTGACTGTGTGTATTCTTGTTAGTCCTATTATGAGACTGTTACTTGAATTAAAATTATTTGAATTTGAATATCAGGACCAATCCCGGACGGATGGTAACCCTAGCTCCTTAGCTATAGGGAAGTAGGTATACCCTAAGAATCTTCAAATAAACGAAATATACATATTTTTCAGTTGCCGTTGTGGTTCTGGCACAATTTGTGTCCAAGATGGGGAGGATCAGGCAGGGACTATGTCCGTGTACCGGTGTCGGGAGCCCGGGCACGGCGAGAACGAGGCTGACAACTAGCGCGCCTCCTAGAGGCGCCCCCTAGAGGCGCCCCCTAGAGGCGCCATCCACACGCTGACCTAGCTTAGTAGTTAATCTCCGTGCCCACCGCTCCATCACATCGCGCGGCTCAACGCTCACGAACAATCACGGCTGTTTATGCGATACAGAGACTTGACTCCCAACAATTTCTCAACGCACAAATCTAAATTCCTTCAGACAAAATCTCCAGCAGTCAGAAAACGCCTATTCGCGGTTTCCAATCATGGATTCACTTGCACCAATGGGTCGGATGAAATCGATCCTTTGACGAAAGATTCACGATACAAAATTAGATAAAGGTCCATGGATTTTGATCCTTGCGATGTTTGTCTTTCTTTGGACGAATGTAGGAAGTCAAGTTTCTGTATTTAAATAAATGGTGGTGCTGTAAAACCCAACGGACATCCAGATCCCCGGCGCGGCGTTCGTTGCTGCAGAAACTGCATTACCTACCGACAGGGGAATAAAGATGTCCGTTGGTAACGGTTAGCGAACAGATCAAATGCAGATGACTGATGTTAATAATCGTGGCTGAAGGTAAAGCAGACGAAGGAACGCAGTGACCTATGGCGAGGAGTTATACGTCATAGGTGGCTACGATTGCGTTCCTTGGTCAACCTTATTAGTTTTACATAATACCGAGCGGTCATCGTTTACCAACATGCTACATCCAATATTTTTTTTTTCGTGAGCGCTTACAGCGCTCGTATGTTATGACAACTGCATGACTAACAAATATCGTGATATTTGTTTTTGTGTCAATTTTCACACGTAAATCTATAAAGGGAGGCAACATGTTACCATGGATTCAGTATATTCTAGATTCTAAACCACCCTGCGTTGAAATTTTTTCGTACCTAAATATTTAAAAAAAATTGCTGTTCCATACATTTTGACCCCGTAGGTCGACACAGTACACTCACTCACTCACACTTCACTCACTCACTACACTCACTACTCACTCTTACTCACCACTCACTCACCACTCACACTCACTCACACACTGTCACTTTTCTATGAAACAGCAGTTTTTTTTTTGATAACTAACGAAATATTTTTACGTCTAGAATCAAATTGCGGAATTCATGGTTTCGGTTTGCGCATCGATGTCCCTGCCAACTTGTATAGAATAAAATGATGTGTAATTTAATTATGTACCTTCATCCAGACAAAAACGACCAAGTCTGACTAGCGCACGAAGGGTTCCGTACCTCCGTACAATATAAAACGTCGATAAAAACACGTTTCTTTTTATTTTACCTTTATTATTTGCTAGATTCGTTTTCTCCTCTTCCTATCGTTATTTCTCTTGACTAAGTTTATTTTCGTTATATGTATGTATGTATGTATCTAAGTATTAGTATTTATTATTTTTCAAGTTATCTATCCCTCATGTTGCACCTGCCATGTTTTGTCTCTGCATCACCCTAAGGTTGACTGGTAGAAAATACCTCAGGCATTAAGTCCGCCTTTGTACAGTATTTTTTTTTACTTGTGCATAAAGTTTTAATAAATAAATAAATATTATTGTTATGTAGTACACAATGTGTGAAAAATTCAAGAGTCTGCCTATTACAAACGATACAGCTTGTGACAGACGGACGGACGAACAACGGAGCCTTAGAAATAGGGTCCCGTTGGCAACCTTTGGGTACGGAACCCTAAAAATTCTGATTGCTATCGTTTTCAGTACATGGGCTATTTTGAAAAATGTACCAGTGCTAAATGTTTGCCAATTGTAGGACAGCTTGTGCAAATTTTTTGTGCCATCGATAGAGCACGTGACGTTGTAATAGCGTTTCTCCTGTTTTTCAGTATCTTGTAATTGGAACAAACGTTGTACTTATACAATATTTTACATATAACATAGTTTTTAGTACCTACGTATCTTTTTAAATAACGCATACTGTTGACTCCGCCTCAATCCATTTATATTTTTAATTTGTATTAGTTTATATTGTGTCCTTTACATTGTGTTAAGCTTCAACACAGAGTTCATTCCACGACATGTTGATACGGAAGGCTTTTAAGGGGACTACATGACCTAAACGCAAATTTATAATGCCTAAAAATATATGATCACTGCAGTAACCAAAATCAGAAAAATATATGCTAGTTAGATAGTGTGTTGAAAACATAATACAATTAACTTGATATGATAGAAAAAAATCACGAAGATACCTCTAAAAAAATATTTTAACGATTAAAAACCATGCAAACATTCAGATTTTTTGTCAGCTTATTCTACAAGTAACATACTAACGTCTATTACGTTGTTTTAAGTTTTTAGTCCAATAAGTAGATTTTTTGTAAATCCATAATTGCTTAATATTTTGCTATAAATTACCAGCGTTGTGTCATCGCGCTTATCTTTCTTTTCTATGCAATCCGACAGTGACCGCGCTTTAGCTCTTGTAAGCCTCTTAAGCTTCCCTGAATCCCCAAATGTTCCGTTGCTAATTTATAACGATAAAAGTACTTACTAGTTGTAGCTCATCTTTTTTTTTCCTAAGTTTACAGGGTGGCAGGGACCTGAAACCATGAATTCAGCAGATTCAAATTCTAGAGCGTAGAAATTTTTCGTCGGTTATAAAAAAATAATTAGCTGTTTCATAGAAAAGTGCAATATCTACGCGGTCAAAATGTATAGCAGGGCTAATTCTTTTTTAAATAACCAACGAAGAATTTCAATGCAGCGGGGTCCAGAATCATGTACCTACTGAATCCATGGTAACAGGTTGTACGTCGATGTCCCTACCACCCTGGTCATTCATAACCGATGGAGATCAACAAGCACGTCATTTTTAAAGTTCCTATTTTTTATTTATAATGTAATTTTAAGTGATAAAACTTAGTTTTTTGTAACGCCAATAGTTCATGTTGATGAAATTATGACATTATATAATAAAGTTGTATTATTAGTTTAGAATAATCTTGTAAAATCTATAAGTTTTGGCAAAATAAACGGTCAAAACTAAATGTTTTTTGATGACCCCATCCATATCCCACTCCTGTAGGTACTTGCCTGTACCTGCCTTACCTGTTTGTTATCTCCTAAATCAACTCATACCTAGGCAAGGTATATAAAAATTGGAAGTAGTTTAGCAGAAAGGACTCAACCCACAAAAAGTTACTTTTGAGTTATCGAGGTTTTAAGTTTAGGTGTGTATTGCTGCAATGATGTTACAGTTGGGATACTTTGGTTGGAGACAATTTTGTTATATTAAATATAGACCTGCTTCTTTCAAGTTGAATTTATTAAAAACTACTTGGGTAGTTTGGGTTATTACAGTGGTTTGTAGAAAAATACCCGTCTTTATGTGGGTGGGTTCGCATCATTAAAAAATCAACCTTATCTTTGTAGTATCACGGATCTTTTTTGCTGAGTGAAAGAACAAACTTTTAGGACCTCTTTGGCATACATAACTCATTTTTGACCATAGTGTGGGTTGAGTCCTTTCTGCTAAATTACGTTCAAATATAGTCTGACTTTCAATGAATTCGTAAAAGCAACCATAGCTACTTTACAAGGCGCTTATAAGAATAATACTCTCCTAG
Organism: Griposia aprilina; assembly: GCA_916610205.1. NCBI lineage: Eukaryota > Metazoa > Arthropoda > Insecta > Lepidoptera > Noctuidae > Griposia > Griposia aprilina. The sequence goes on along the minus strand of OU744294.1, from coordinate 10,014,932 downwards.
TTGACTTATAATTACCGTTTATTACGACACACGAGTTTTGCTGATATTAGTGAGTGATCTAGGTATTTTATAAATGTGACACGGGTGACACCTGGTTTCTGAAAAACTGATCAACATCAAACGAAGGTGAACTGGTTATGACCTTTTCCCATGCTACCTACCCACTAGTTCTATTCCATACATTTTTGCTTTGGTCTCCCGTCCCCTCACCATCCACCGACATCTATATCTTTTCTTTTTTCCTTATATAAAAGTGATATTCCGTTAATGGTGCCGATTCTCTTGTCACAAAATTCTCTAAACTAGACTAAAAATCACTAAAATTTTGTTTAGTCCTGTCAAAAGACGATTTCTCATTCTGAAATAGACTAAAGTGACACAACTTAACTATATTTTAGTTTGACAGCACTAAGATGGTACTGAATAATTAGTTTAGTGAAAATGGCAATTTTGCTATTCTGAATTTGACGTTTTTAACCTAAAATTTTGGTTGTCTTAACTAAATCTGGCTATTTTTAATCGCGATTAAAAAGGTGTGGAATAAAATTAGTTGTCATGAACTAAGATTCACCACAACAGCTCGACTTCAGGGGCAAAAACAGTACTGTTTTTTTTTTTTAATTTTGCTTATATCTCGAAAACGGTGTGTCCTATCGCAAAAATAATGAAAATTTCGACCCCCTTTATGAAACTCTTAAACCCATATAACTCTACACGAAGGTATATATTTTTTTTATATTTTCCGTACAAAATGTGAAAAATTCCATATAAAACACGCCGAGGCTGCCACCCAAGAGCGGCACCGGCTCTAAAAAAAAAATCACGTGGTAGGGTAAACAAGTAGGTACCATGTGGAGTCGCGATTGACAAATTAAATTTTAGTTGCGTCAAACTGATGTTTAAATTTAGAGATATTTTATTGCAGAATAGCTCTAAGATTCTCATAGCCAAAAGTAAGGAATTTTAGTGATAGTTTAGTTAGTTTAGTTCGGTGTACAAGAGAATCGGCACCATTATTATTTATTTTTATTTTGTGGAATAGTGGAATACCACTAACTCAATCACTGACTGGCTGACTGACTAATAAAGAAAGTTCAAGAACTATTCAGCCTACAAACTTGGAATTTTGCAAGTAAGAAGTTCTTTATACACTGCAGGTGCCCGCTAAGAAAGGATTTTTGGAAATTCTACCCCTAAGGGGGTTCAATAGGGGTTCAATGTTTGTATGGCAATACGTCATTTCAAAAGTTAGAGGCATTAACTTAAATATTTAGGTTTAGGAAGTATCTACACAACCATGCGATTTACCGTTTTTGGTACCTAATGAGGTGGAATTACCAAAAACTCATGGATCGAATTAAAGTTTGAGTAGGTAGTGTTTTTATGGTACCTACCTATCACCAACTTTCTTCATCAGATCAGACAAAAGTAAGTTCTTTCAAATAAATATAACTTTGAAAACGACAGCTATAATGAAAAATTAATTTGGCCTCACTATTGGCTTCAGCATCCTTAAAAACCATGAAAACTATCTCTCTCTTTCTCTGTCTCATTCTATTAAACTATGTTGCCGCAAGCGCGTCTACCGGATCCTTAGTTGAGTTCCCAGTCACTTGTTCGCTAGATGGCGGCACAGTCGCACATTCGGAACATTTTTATTAACTTGTACTCATTTCTTAGAAATCTTTGAGAGACAACTTTATTAACTGCGTCAACTAACGCATTAACTTATTTTTTTTAATATGCACTTTGCTTGATAACTCGTCTCTCACAAAGATTTGTTCCACTAAACATTTAGCCGTCTTCACTTTATTCTTTCCAGACACATACATTAATTAGTTTTACTTGCAATACCTGCACTAGATGGCAATTTATTCATAAAATTGGATGGAAATTAAAATTTCCAGATGGCATTAATTAAAATAAGAGTAAGTGCCTAATTGTTTGAATATCGTTATGTCAAATCAAACCAAATCAAAATATTTTATTTCACATAAACTTACACGGGCACTTATGAAACGTCAGAAGCTAGGTGCACGGTTCCAATTGGTTGTTTCCTATGGATAAGAGCCGGCAAGAAACTCCACGGTTACTCTTTTAAAAATAAGGGTATTTTACAATGTTTCAAATTGCAGTGTTGATGGGTATGGGAGGACAGTGTAGGCCTGTCAACCAGTAACAGGTACTCAACAAAATGGAAAAGGTCTACAAATCTGCAGTCTACAAGTTAGGCCTACAACATTCTCACATTTACAATGTATAGAAGAATCTATGTAAAAATAAAAGCCTATTTAAACCAAATGACATGAATGCCATTACAACTGTAAGAAATCTGAATTGAAATCCTGTCTACAAAAGCCGTAAACGAGGAGTTGAAATAAGAATTTGAGGTATATAATGTCAAATAATGAGATTATGTAAAAGAAGTAAAAAAAAAAAAAACTTCCTAATTTGGGAACAGTTCATAGACATTTACATAGTGATGCCGTTAATGAGGTACCAGGGAAGCCACATGTGCAAACGGAATCATTGCCAAACTTCCTTGTCTTCAACGTAGTATGTTATCTTAGAACATGCATTTTTGATAAGGACGTTTGATGTGGGTTTTGAGCTTTCCTCCGTTAAGTTCTGAAACTGACTTTGGCAACTTGTTATAGAAGCATCTAGTTTTTGCCATCAAGTTTTAAATTTAGACCCCCTTGGGGTATGTTCGCGACGATGTCACCCAATAGTTTGTAGTTTGCACAATGTACCTACGTAATAACTTAAAATCTTGTAATTTTGAATGTGATTATCTTCCAAATAGCATCTAAGTAACGTAAAATCTCAGTTAAAAAGCCGGTATAGTTAATATCATATAGTTTTTTGGTGCGTCCAGGTAAACTAGACCGAGACCTAGCCCTGAGCGCCTAGACAAAGTAACATTCTATTAGCGATGACGCTAGTAGAAAAGCCCAAAAATTTATGAAATTGTCAAAAGCTATCGAAATGTCACGTGATCATAGGTTAACGAATAGAAATTAGCTAGACAATGGTGCCAATTCTGTTGTACACCGAACTAAACTATCACTAAAATTCCTTACTTTTGGCTATGAGAATCTTAGAGCTATTCTGCAAAATAATACTCTAAATTTAATTTTTTTTTTGACTTAACTAAAATTTAATTTGACAATCGCGACTCCACGTGGTACCTATTTGCCCTACCCCGTGATTTTTTTTTAGAGCCGGAGGCACGCGTGTGTGTGCAACCTCGACGTGTTTTATATAGTTTTTTTTACTTTTTGTATGGAAAATATGAAAAAAAAATACCTTCGTGTAGAGGTTCAGGGGTTTAGGGGGGCTTCATAAACAGGGTCGAAATTTTCATTATTTTTGCGATAGGACACACCATTTCGAGATATAAGCAAAATAAAATTTAAAAAAGATACGGTACTGTTTTTGCACCTGAAGTCGAGGTGTTGTGGTGAATTATAGTTCATGACAACTAATTTTATTCCACACCTTTTTAATCGCGATTAAAAATAGCCAGATTTAGTCAGACAACCAAAATTTTAGGTGAAAAACGTCAAATTCAGAATAGCAAAATTGGTGCCGATTCTCTTGTCACAAAACTCTCTAAACTAGACTAAAAATCATTAAAATTTAGTTTATTCCTGTCAAACGACGATTTCTCATTCTGAAATAGACTAAAGTGACACAACTTAACTATATTTTAGTTTGACAGCACTAAGATGGCAGAGAATTATTAGTTTAGTGAAAATGCCAATTTTGCTATTCTGAATTTGACGTTGTTCACCTAAAACTCTACATGTGAGTAATATTTTTTTTCATATTTTCCATACAAAAATAAAAAAACCATATAAACACGTCGAGGCTGCCCCCCCCCCCGTGCCTCCGGCTCTAAAAAAAAATCACGGGGAAGGGCAAACAAGTACCACGCGGAGTCGCGATTGTCAAATTAAATTTTAGTTACGTCAAAATTATTTTTAAATTTAGAGATATTTTTTTGCAGAATAGCTTTAAAATTCTCATAGCCAAAAGTAAGGAATTTTAGTGATAGTTTCGTTAGTTTAGTTCGGTGTACAAGAGAATCGGCACCATTGGCATTTTCACTAAACTAATATTTCAGTGCCATCTTAGTGCTGTCAAACTAAAATATAGTTAAGTTGTGTCACTTTAGTCTATTTCAGAATGAGAAATCGTCGTTTGACAGCAATAAACTAAATTTTAGAGATTTTTAGTCTAGTTTAGAGAATTTTGTGACAAGAGAATCGGCACCAATGTTAACATCATTCGATTCTATGAAACGAATCGACAGCGTCGAACGATTACTTCCATAGAGATGCGTAGCCAAGTGACATTTTTTGATAAGCGTTACCGCTAGTTTTCGATTCGTATGATGCCAAATATTAGCGTAAGCGGTAGCGATTGTAGAAATAGAATCGCTCCGAAGCGAATGACATTTGTTGTGCCCTCTGGACGTAACTTTCTTAATAGTTAATCTCTTGAAAAAGCTTGTTTAACTGAGATAATAGCATAAGTAAGTAATTGTGTAAAGTTGGTCTAAACGACACTCGTTCAGAGGCGCTACACGCCCTGAAGAATTAAACTATAGTATTTTAAATACCTACTTAATTTTGTAGGTCAATAGACCACCCCTGAAGGCCTTTAAACTAAATTACGATTGTTTTTGTATTTTGTTCGTAATATAGCTCGTAAGACAGTTTTCTGTCAAAAATGTTAGTATTTGCCTCCCAAAGAGTTATATCTCAGATTGTTTATGTAAATGTTATAATAATTATAGTTTTGATATAGATAAGCAGTTAGTGTAATCTTTCTAAAAGTACCTTCAATTCGCCCAACATTTGCATATCTCGATGTATTTCAATACGAATTGTACCGTGTAATTGATGAAACTAAACGATGAGAAAAGTTTAAAATATGGAAGCTAAACAGGGTCCTCGTTACGGTAAAGATTAATAGTACTTTAGTAAACATAGAATCTCGAATATTTGTAGTCATCGGAAAGTCAAAATAAGGCTTAAATAGTAATTAGCAAACAACCTGAACAAACCCGTAAGTGCTTCCTTAATAACTCTGTGTACTTGTTAACTATCCTATGTTGTGTTATTTCGCCACGAAACACCCGTATCCACCCAGACTTCAGGATATAGTCACAATAGGAAAATACCCGCAACCTGTCAGTACAGGACGTCAGCGCCGCTGAGACAGTGAGGGGCCTATTTGGATGCCGTATATTCCGAGTAGGTACTACGACCTCCTACGAATACATCATGTCCGTGACTACCGCAGGACCACCAACGCAAATCGCTTCCATATTTGGTAAATAATTAGTACTCAATTGGTACGAATTAGTACTCGAACAACAAAATTGGTACCTTAGTAGTTTTCGAGAAAATCGTCTTTGAAGGTGGTCCTGCGGTAGTCACGCTCCTTTCAGCAGGACCACCTCGAGACCCGAAACAGGGGGATGCTACAGCTATTCTAAGTATACAAATAATTAGTACCCATAAATTTGATTCATTTCGTAAAAAAAACAGAACTGAAACATTTGTACTTACCGAGAAATCAATGATGATAACTTTCGCGCGCTCGTTCAGCAGGACCACGACTTTGAATGTTGATTCCAGGTTTAAGGGGCTTGTCGCTTTCCTCAATCCTACATAGAAAATTAGTACCTTGCAAGATAAAAAAAAAGAAATAAGCATCACCTTTGTACCTATTTTTCTGTTCCTTTCTTCTTGTCTGTTTATATATGTGTGTACATAAATGGTTAAATAAATAAATAAATAAAATTAGTACCCAAAATCCAAAATTAGTATTCCAGTAGTTTACGAGATATACCATGCCATAGGTGGGGTGGCGGTAGTCACGGTGTTAAATTTTCATTTCCAGAATTCCCTATTAAAAACTCTGTGATTTCTTCCCAAATTTATACAAAAATTTGTACTCCTCAAGAAGTTATAGTACATCTTTGATTTCTCGGTAAAAATACAAATGTTTCAGTTCTGTTTTTTTTACGAAATGAATCACATTTATGGGTACTAATTATTTGTATACTTAGAATAGCTGTAGCATGCCCCCTGTTTCGGCGCCCGAGGTGGTCCTGCTGAAGGGAGCGTGACTACCGCAGGACCACCTTCAAAGACGATTTTATTGAAAACTACTAAGGTACCAATTTTGTTGTTCGGGTACTAATTACCTAGTACCAATTGAGTACTAATTATCTACCAAATATGGAAGCGATTGGCGCTGGTGGTCCTGCGGTAGTCACGGACATGAATACATCGAGTCCAGCGATCACGCCCGTCCGGTACAGGGTACATTTGGTAAAGAAAACTTAAGGCATTTAGTTTTGTTCGCATTATGTAAAAGATTAATAGCTGCGAATCATTTCGAAAGAACCTCCAGACTATCGTTGACATGCAAGACATCCGTATTTTTTCTATATCGCCATCTTTCAATATAGTAAAAACTGAAGAAAAGAATATGTATTCATACCCGCTGCTACGTCCAAGCCGCGCGCTGTCACTCTGTAACACGTCCTGCAACGCGTTTTACGTTTTACCGCGCGTGCCCACCGGTCATTTCCAACATAAAGCGTAATTACTTGAAAACTACTGAACCTATACCTCATTAAAAATTCGTGTGTGTAACTGAAATCATACAGAATCAATAGGTGTTAAAACTACATTACGACTTCATAGACCAAAGAAATGTAAAAAAAAAAAAAAGAAGAGTATGTGTTGATTTCCGTAAAATATTTGTTCTTACTGAATTTTTGTACATTAATTTGTAGTTTGTGTCAATAAAACCTATTTATTATTAAACTAGACTATCTAAGCTTTTTTTTTGATACCCATATGTCCATAATTGGTTTGCTCAGAGTAGCACAATACACCTAAACAAACACCCCATTCCCGCAACAATTTGATGCCTCCTACGAGGTCCAGAAGGCCGACTTAAGGGTCCTCGCACCTGTGATTTACGAATAGGATTTAAATTATTTTAGATGATTATTGTGTGATTATATTTGAAATGATAGGTATTCATTTGTATGTAATAATTATATATATTTTACAAATTACTATTTTTATATATGAAAATAGGTTTAGCAGATACCTAAGGTTAGTTTAGGTAAGGTAATTAATAATAAATAAAGTATTTACATTGTGATCTTGAAATAAAAAGCTTTACAATTGAATAGTCTATTATTTATTTAGTGTAAGACAAAACCAAATTCAGATTCTGTCGGTAACATAAACACAATAGACCTTTAAAAAGGTAGAAACTTAAGTATAATACCCATTACAATAGGATAATTTTTAGTGTTGAATAATCGTGATATTATGAGCCTATAGGAAACAAAATAAAAATGTTTACGGTTGTTTATTTTTATTTCAAGATCACAATGTAAATACTTTATTTATTATTAATTACCTTACCTAAACTAACCTTAGGTATCTGCTAAACCTATTTTCATATATAAAAATAGTAATTTTATTTATAGAAAATAAGCAAGAAATACATGCCCTACATCATTCATTACAGAAAAACCGAACAGTTTCAGGGGGATTTGTCAAAAAACCAAAGTGTCAGCCTTTCCCGACGCAGGGACGTTAATTGTTGAGGAGTTCTCCTGTTAATAACCCAAACTAAAGGAACTGATGGTAAAGTCACCATAAGCTCCATTTCACCATAATTATGTATTGTGACGAGAATAAATTGCTTAAATCGAATTGCAACCCGTGAAATACTATAATATCTAATACTATAACATTATTGAGAAGTTCGGGTGTCCACCTCTGGTCTTCATCATCAGTTCCACTTCACCGAATGGTGAGCACCAAGGGCAAATGCACGAGTTACTATATAAAATACCCAAATCGCTATACGTGTGCCTACAAAATTTTAGGATTTCCCTTTCCATGGGATCCCTTCATCAGATTCTGACTTGGTGACAATGGGACCACCTCGAGCGCATACCCTTTCAAACAAAAAAAGAATGTTCAAAATCGGTCCACAATCGACGGAGAAATCGGTGAAAATACATAAAAAAAAAAAAAACATAGATACAGGCGAACGTATAACCTCCTCCTTTTTGAAAGTCGGTTAAAAATTATTCAGATTGTGATTGATAGTGTGTTACGTAATTATGGTCCAGGTTGACTTCTATGACAGTCAATGGTGGGGGGGTGACAGATATGAAGCAAATGAAGTAACATACGTACTTAATATCATTTTGGAAATTCGCAATTGACCCTGGACCTAGAATCAAAATAATAATAATAATTAAAAATAAATAATCCGACTTTTTTTTTTTTGAACGAAGTTCCATAGCGCACGGTACGGTCTTGGCGGCTGGGAGCTAGGCGGAAAAAAAGTGTAAGAATTTTCCGTCACGAGTTTCCGTCACGACCCTTTCTTTATTTGTTTGTTGAACTACTGGTTGGAATTAAAAAAAATATTTTTGTGTGGGATAGTTCGTTTATCGAGGAAGGCTTTAGACTATATAACATCACGCTACGACCAAAAGGAGCGGAGCATAAATGAAAAATATTTAAAAAAACGGGAATAAATTATTCCTTTCGAGATTCTGCGTGCTCTGCGTAAACGGTAAAAGTTACGCAAAAGTTACGTATGATGGAATTGATCCCCTTTAAATATTCAAAAAAAAAACTGCGACAGTATATGTCTGTCTTTTAAGGTTGACTCAATATAACCCTTTTTATGATAATCAAAGTTCTATGGATGTTCTAAATATACCTACTACGAAAGGAACTTCGTTCCAACCAAGTGTTCCACGACACTCACGCATTTTTTTTAGACATGACCGAAGAGATAATAATATTTGTTACTTAATTGATAATAATAATTATTATTTTTGTTCATAACTACAACAACATTTTCCAAATGAATAGAAAACAAACACTATTTTCTGATGCTTCTCTAATATTTTGAGATTTCCTTTCCAAATAAGGAAAACATTTTATGTCTACAACAGCCTTTTCTGCTTCTATAATACCTGTAACAACGAAAGCAGTTTTTTTTTTGTAACTTGGGTCCATACTAATATTACATAAACATTCGAAAGTAACTCTGTCTGTATGTTACCTTTTCACGCCTAAACCACTGAACGGATTTCGATAAAATTTCGCAAGGAGATAGATGGCATCCTGAGGAAGGACATAGGCATAGAAAGAGATGTCAGCATAATTGACGGGGTCCGATAGGGCCGATGCCTGCCGGGGTCGCGGATTGGTCGAAAGAGTTACCGTGGCCCTGGCGCACAGGCAACTAAAGGAACACGGGTGGGTTTTAGTCAGTAAGAGCCTGACACGTCCTTCCGCTCCGCCCTGAGCGGGAGAGGTCATTTGATGATTTCCCATCCCAAAAAAAAAAGAAGAAAAAGAGGCTACTTTTTTACTCAAAATTAATCCTAAAAGGGGGTTAATAAAGAAGATGAAAGTTTGTATATATATTTTGAACACTATCTATTTAAAACGGGTCTACCCTTTACAGCAGAACTTTTTATGTCATTATTTTGCATAACAGCGGATAGCATAAACTTCATTTCGCAGAAAATCGTTTGGCATACACTCATTTGGCATACATACAAAACTCATAATTTTGTAAATCAGAATCATCTTTAGGCATAAAATTCATATCCATAATCATTAAAAAGTATAACCATCGTATCGCAGAAAGTTCACAGTCAGAATCGTCTATTGGCTTACATTTCATATCGATTGTCAACTATCATATCTCAGAAAGTTTACAGTTAGAATCATCTTTTCGCATAGGTACATTTCTTAACCATAATCATTGAAACTCATCTATCACATTACAGAAAATTCATAGTTAGAACAATATTGTATGTCTTACCACCTGCCAAGATAGCTCGACGGAGCCCCGCTTTGCGGGGGTCCTATTTCTATCTAAAGGGTTTAAAGGAACCTAACAATATTTTAAAATTATTTTAAGGTTAAAAATGCTATTTCATAGAATTGGCAATATTCCTAATAAAATTATTCCAAATTAAATTCTGCCATCTTCATAGCCAAGTGAAATTGTACCAAATGATCGTGGCTCTAAATTAACCTTGTGCTAAACGAAATTATGCGGAATGTTAAAAGTAACATTACAGCAGCAGCCAACGCAAAAGCAAAAGCAAAAGTAGTAGTAGTATACCATTGTAAATTCAGATATAATATAAAAAGCCAGCCAAACAAATAAAAATATTCGTTTAAAGAAGGTTATGCCAAGTGTGTTATGCCAAATAAATTTCGGAGCATCAAGATTCTGCCAGATAGAGGGAAACCCATTCAAAACATTAGTTAACGTAAGTAAAAAAGGGTCACGATAAAATAACATAAACCAAAACATCGGAATAGGTACTTTACGTTTACAACATTCCAAAGACCGAACAAGATAAGAACTTATAAACAACTACCCTCTTTTTAAACAACATTCCTGCTTAATGATGAATCAAAACATATCCACCTCTTTATTTATGTTTATATATCAGTAGTACTAAGTGATATTGTGATGAAGTATTTATGAATATTAGTAAATTAAATATTGTAAAAATATTCAGTATTTTTTTCATATGAGGGTAGCTTCAAAACAATTTGGCTACCTATAAGTATTTACCTTTGTGCGTATGTAAGAAGGGTAATTAGTATAAATGGTGCAGCTGCGGTACACTGAGTCCTTTTCATCGCCGGCAGCTAACGACTTGCAAAGTTTAATCATCGATTTAGTTCTGTAGAGTTTTCTTTCGAGTTTTAATATTGAAATAAATATATCTTTGAAATGGACTCTGTTTCGGTGAGTTTCAATACGGAGGATCAAAAACCTATATTTACACTTGCTGGTGATTCACATCCTACATCAACTACCGTGAGTATTCATGACGCTTCTGCAAATATTACCTACTTAGTATCCACAAATTCTCAAAATATTGAGTACCAACCATAATCGGTCGAATCGAATGTTATTTATTTTTAACTGACTTCCAATAAGGAGGAGGTTATACGTTTGACTTTAAGTATGTTTTTTTTTATGTATGTTCACCGATTTCGCTGTCGATTGTGGACCGATTATCAAAATTCTTTTTTAGTTTGAAATGGTATGCGCTCGAGGTGGTCCCATTGTCACCAAGTCAAAATCTGATGAGGGGATCCCATGGCAATCGAGGGAAATCCTCAATTTTTATAGGCACACGTATAACGATTTGGGTATTTTTTATAGTAACTCGTGCATTTGCTCTTGGAAAGCTCCATTCGGTGAAGTGGAACTGATGATGAACACCAGAGTAATAAGTATTTCACGGGTTGCAATTCGATTTTAATATGGTTGCTAAGCAATTTAGGCTCGTCACAATACATATGGTGAAATGGAACTGATGGTGACTTTACCGTCAGTTCCTTTTGTTTTGGTTCTTAACAGCTCACTCTCAACTCCTTAACAATTAACGTTCCTGCGTCGGGAAAAGGCATATTTTGTAAAATGTGATGAGCAGTTGACATTAGGCTATTGTAACTTACATAATTAATTATCTGACCCACTAAAAAGCGAAAAATAAAAACTTTTTTACAAAAAAAACAACCGACTTGAAAAAAACACTACAAAATGAAAAATAACTTTAATTTCCGAAGTCGGTGGCAAAAAACAAAATACAGATACAAAGACACCGACTTCCGAAATTAAAGTTATTTTTCACCTTGTAGTGTTTTTTTTTTGGAAGTCTGTTGTTTTATTTGTTAAAAAGTTTTTGTATTATTTGAAATATGTAGGTACAACGTAACAGCGTCGCGCTTTGGGAAAATAATGTTTTAACGAGGTATCTTCATCAGATTGGAGGTACCTATTAGGTTCAACATATTTTGATAATTATGCGAGCTGTGATAAAAATAGTTTGTACGCCCAATTGAATATGTTGTTGGACAAAGGCCTTTCATAATTACACGTGGCACGACGACGTCACTTGTAATGTTCTTTCGTACTTACGTAAGAATTCATATTAAGTGTTATAATTTTATTTTTTTTGTCGAAATAGGCTTTTATTTTTATATAGATTCTTTTATATTTTGTGAATGTGAGAACGTTGTAGACCGAACTTGTAGACTAGATTTGTGGACCTTTTTATATTTTGTTGAGTACATGTTACTTGTTGACAGGCCTACACTGTCTTCCCATATCTATCAACACTGTAATTGGAAACATTGTAAAAGCCCCTTATTTTTAAAAGAGTAACGGTGGAGTTTCTTGCCGGCTCTTCTCCACAGGAAACAACCAATTGGAACCGTGCACCTAGCTTCTGACGTTTCATAAGTGCCCATGTTGGTTTATGTGAAATAAAATATTTTGATTTTGATTTTGATAACTGTCTATTAACGAATCGTAAATCTTGTACCATTGATGCAATCTACTTCCATTTATTCTCAGGACAGCTTCCCGTTCCCGGATGCTAGGATCGTAGGCAACCCAGAAGGAGTGATGTCTTCCATGACTCCAATGATGCATGGTCTCGGAGGTAACGAGTTGTTGAACTTGTTGACTCAACAGGAACCTAAAGTTGCCGATTCAGGTATGCGATTATACAGGGACATCGACGGGCAACCTGTTACCATGAATTCAGTACCTACGTGATTCTGGACCACCTGCGTTAAATGACCACGTATGTATTGCACTTTTGTATGAAACAGCAGATTTATATCTGATAACCGGCGAAAAATTTCTCCGCTAGGGGGTCTAGAATCCTGCCGGGGTCGCGGATTGTTCGAAAGAGTTACCGTGGCCCTGGCGCACAGGCAACTGAAGGAACACGGGTGGGTTTTAGTCAGTAAGAGTCTGACACGCCCTTCCGCTCCGCCCAGAGCGGGAGAGGTCATTTGATGATTTCCCACCCAAAAAAAAAAAAAAAGGCGGTCTAGAATCATGTGCAGAATTCATGGTTACAGTTTGCGCGTCGGTGTCCATTGCCACCCTGTGTATTATTTAAGTGCGTAGGTACTATTCAACCGCACCACAGGCCCATGGTAGTTTCATAGTTTGGCTTTGACGACACATTAATTTAGCAGCAGTACCTATCTAAGGGTGGTTTTCGTAGTAGGTACAGGGTAATCCTAACTAAGAGCATCGCTTGTTGCGCTTTGTGAGTAACGTAGCTCAAATCATGCTGTGTGGCTTCCTGACTCCTGTAACACAGGTACCACCTAGCTCAGGAGTCAGGACTTTAATTATTATTACCTTTTTTATGAATCATTTCTTTACCCGAATGCGCCAGAAGGAGGGTTATGTTTTTCGAGGGTATGTATGTACCTATAATTGTTTGGCACGCTCTGCAGCCTGGACGGCTTGATGGATTTTAGCATGAGAGGTGTCGTTAGATTCGTATTTACTGTGAGAGTGACACTGGGTATATAAAAAAAAAAAAAAACAGTAAATTACACAGAAACGCAGTCGGGTTTTTTAGTTTTTTTAAATTACTGTTATTATTTATTATTAACTAGGTGTTAGTTGCTAGGTGGTCTGCTAAAATGTTTAATGATGTATTTAATTAAATTATGGAAGCGTCGAGATAAAAGCGTTGTACTTACTATAGGAATCATTGTAAAAAATCTCATTCCGGAATAACCCGTGGCTAGTGATATGTTCTTGATTTCAACAGCACCAATAGCACCAATAACTGTATCACATCTCTGTTTTCCCCAGCGCCCTCTGTCGCCGATATGGAAGAGTTATTAGCAAATATGCGCATAAATGGATCTGACGTGTTCAATGACGATGCCAGTGTCAATAACTATTTTACAGGTAATTTGGTGTTTACCGTTTAAAAAATGATGTATAATATTCATGAGTAGCTAATTCACCACAACATGTTTGATTGCAGGCTATAGCAGCCGTTCGGAATCTGGATTGTCTAACGTTTGGCCTGACAATGCGAATGTGCAAAACTCACGAAACAACGAAATGACGGACACATTCGACTTTCTCGTCAAAAGTATGTATCTACCTTCTATCATGATATTAGTTTGCGTGGAGAGACATTCGACGGATGAAAGAGATGTTATTAGTTTTTGTATATTCCTATATTAGATCAGCAGTAGGTAGATACTTCCCAAAAAGTCTTGTCCATTTTATCTAGTGACGAAAAATCCGTAATTGATTTTCAGAAAAAGACTTGCGTTCTCCGAGCGCCATTTTCAACTATTTTACCAATTTCCAAAATGTGCATTTTTTTGTGTATTTATTTACTAAAGGACCACATTTCAGGTATTACATCAGCAAACAACTACGTGTCGATGTTGACACGCGAGCAGCTGACCGTGCTGCGCTCCATTCGTCCCGTTGTGCTGCACGACTTCTTGCAAGAGGTCGCTAGAGCCCGCAGCGATCGGCGCATGCGACGCGCTTTGCCGAATGTAAGCTTGCTTATTTATTTAATGCGACTCAAAAGAAATGACAATCAAGACAAAAAATTGCTGAAAGTTTGGCCAAACTTTGATTGGCCGACTGAAATAAACTAAACTCAGCCAATCAACAATTTGCTGACAAGAGTTTGTCAGACTCTTAGCTTGCCTCGTGAGCAGTTTTGTCAGTGGTAACGAGTTTACAAATTTTGACCGTGTGGAGCACAGGGGGTTAATAAAATCACACCTACTGTTAGGGACTAGGCATCTAAGTAATGGTAAGGTAATGTACCAAACTTATATTTGTTTTCTAGGAATGTGCATTCTGCAAGAACAATGGCGAGAACGAAGAGTGCTACTCTTCGCATGCTCTGAAGGACTGGCGCGGTCGAGTTCTGTGCCCCGTTTTGCGCGCGTTCCGCTGCCCTCGGTGTGGCGCCACCGGTGAGAAGGCCCACACTATAAAGTATTGCCCGGAGGGCGCTGAACAAGGT